>MQTX01000159.1:155316-196148 GCA_009735665.1 Angiostrongylus cantonensis | reverse complement strand
AAAAAAAACAGGGACATGTATATATAATTATAAATGGAAATGTTAAAAAGGTTGTATGGTTACTTATCGACGGGCATTGGAATTGCAGAAAAATTCTCGGTACATATAGATCTCGTATTGTAGAGTGAAAGACAGAGAAAGTATTTGTTCGTTTAGATGAGCGATTCACATGTGATTCTTACCGGGTACGGCGAAAAAATGACTCGTTCTCGCGAATGTGTTAATTTAGAAAACAGTGCACTCTCCGACCTTTTAAGTCTAAATTTCTCAAAGCTTTAACTTCAGTTAATTGTTCTTGACCGCCTGATGGACCTCCGTCAAACGCCGTCTTACGAGAAGGTTTTGCAAGAACTGGTGATGGACATTCTTAGAGTTGGTCAATTTTCGATGGTTTTTTTTTAATGTTTGTCTCAGGTTTTTGCTCTCATCCGTATTTCATCTATTCTATTAGTGTCAGTTTAGGTATTGTCCTCTCCTGGTCTTGATGTGCGACAGAAAACTCTTAGCCTTTGCTTAGATCTCGTCTCGAGTAGAAATGTTGAGGATATGGTCATGTTTTTGAAAAAGGTAAATTTTACCTCATTGATTTGTTTTAGTCTCTTTCATATATCTGGTGAACTTCAGGAAATTGCAAAGTCTATAACTGAGCCAGCTGAAGAAGCTGGGAAGTATCGCCAGGCACTTGTTAAGACTCTTCACTCTGCAACAATCAAATTTCCGGATGTTGCGGCATCCATTGTGCCTGGTACTTTTAATCGCGTGTTTGTTTTCTAGTACTATTGTGAGCTCCATATGCCTAATTTTCAGTTCTTATGGAGTTCCTTTCTGATGAAAATGAGACGGCCGCTCAGTACGTCCTGCTCTTTGTTCGCGAAGCTGTCCATAAGTTGCCACATTTGAAGGAGACGATTCTCCACTCATTAGAGGCTAGTATTATAGAGTGGTATTTTAGTTGGATTGTAGTGTAATGAACAATGCTTTCATTACAGATATTGGATTATTTAGCACCTTTCTATTTTTGTGAGCTTGGTTTTTATCTCTTTCTTTTTATGCGCTTTTCATGTTATTTATGAATGGTTTTGTGTGAGCATTAGAAAACCCATCATTTCAATTTTACTGTCTTGTCATCTGTATCACTACAGCCTCGTTAATTACCGAATAGCTCCCGCTAGACCAGTGAAATCTCCAGTACTCTTCGTTGGAAAGTCATAAAGGGTACCACATTTGCTATAATGCCCTCCGTTTTCATCGTTTTTAGCCACTAGGTAACTATGTATCCGCGAGCTCTCCTACAGCATAGTCTCACATGTATACGGGCTTCTTGGTGTAACCATCTAACCGCCTCACATTTTGAGCCCCGCTAGTGAAGCAAAAACCCACCGCTGTACATTTCACTTTGAAAATCGCAGTCATAGCGATGCAATATACCATTGGATCCAACGGTCCTCCATAGGTCATATTTGGATGTTGTTGTAGCTAGAAACATTCCATCTTTTTTATAACGCTTCTTTTCAGGAGGGTCTTTTATCTATCCGTAAACCGAAAGTCTTTATGGCAGCATTGTGGATACTTGGAACTTACTGTGAAACAGATGCTGCTTTGTTAACTGTCTTACGTCTCATAAAGTCATCTCTTGGAGAACTGCCTATTGTTGATAGCGAAATGCGTCTCTTGGAAGGTGATGAACCTTCTCATGAAGAAAACTCTGAGAAAAAAGTGTGTTTTCTCGTTTTTACTTTTCTAGTTAACTGTTGCTGCTGAAGGTCACTAAATTCTGCCTTTTTTAGCTTGTAACTAAACAGCTTGTAACAGCTGATGGCACGTATGCAACTCAGTCGGCGTTCTCTATGGCTACGAAAACACTTAATCGTGAAAGACCCCCACTGAGGTTTCCGACTTCAATTTTTGGACCTGTGTAGAACACAAAACATTTGTTTTAGGCAATTCCTTCTTGATGGAGATTTCTTCCTTGGAGCTTCGTTGGCTACCGTGCTCAACAAACTTGTCGGCCAGTTCTCAAAAAACAATGCAGGTGCCCTGTTTTCTACTTACTATCTCCAATTTATAGGACTCATGTAACGCAGTGGTCGGGGTGAGATACACATGTGATCGATCCCCACGTCAAAGACTCACTAAGACTTCAATCCATCCGAATACAGCAAACTTGTACCACTTGTTTGAGAGGATAGCAATACTAGCTAGATACATCGGTTGACCACCGCAATTCATTGTAAAGGACAGATATGCATTTATTCACCTCCAGCGATGCTTAATGAAGTCGAATGCATATGTAGGGATTGATCACGCCGAGAGCTTTATCCCTTATCCCTTATTATCTCCCATTTATGCTTATTTGTTGTAGTCAGAAATTTTGTTTAGAAAGTCCCCAACGATCAAATCGTTTTCGCGCTGAATGTATGTTTATTCTGGCTTCCATTATCAACTTAGGGAAAAGTGGTCTTGCAAAGCAGAACATTAATGAGGATGATCTTGATAGGTATGTAGTTTATTGTCGTTCTACACGTCTTTGGGCCTTTTACATATTTGCTCCAAATTTCCAGGATGGGAACAGTAATTAAGCTTCTCGCCCAAGGATGTTCTCAACTTGATGTGTTCATTGAAAATTGCAAGGACAGTCTGGAGCTAATGTTGAATAGTTGTCAACAAGACAAGACAGAAGAGATTTCTACTAAAAAGAAGAACATTGTTGAGGTAGCAGCTAGTATACATCTGAAACATGAACTGGAATTCCGTGATTTCCTACTTCTAGGTCGACAAGACAATCATCTTCACGCAATTAAGTGCTCGAGCAGATGCAGGCATTGGAGAGAATCTTTTTGATCTGTCCCTTTCCCAAGCCCTCGGCACTGCACCGAAAACACAGAAGTTCGATTTCTCTAGGTAAGCTGATGAGACACGTGTCCTTATGTTGTGTATCATCAGTGTTTTCCATTTCTTTACTTCCTTTTTCGTTTTCATACCTGTTGAAATAGAATTTCTATTTCAGCTCCAAACTCGGCAAAGTTATTCAGTTGGCAGGTTTTTCTGATCCGATATATGCGGAAGCGTATGTGAACGTTAACCAATATGATATTGGTATTACTTTCTCTATTATTATCTTTTTAATGTTAACTTTTTATTTACTGCCTATTACAACTTTTCACGTTAAAGTATTACGTTTGTTGCAACCATAGTGATGCTGAGATATTTGCAAAACTCCGGACCGCAGGTATCTGCGTGGAGAACGAACGCGCTATGACCCTTCCCGGGGGCTAACGCATTCACTACCGTACCATGCGTGTCCTTCGTTTGGCCTGTCTCTCGACTAATTTTCTATCGACCATTGCCATCACCAATCACCCTTCAACGGGATTGATCTAGGGAGCCCAAATCCCAGACGGTTCTTCCTCACTGCACACACTTGCGGTCCAAAGTTTTGCATATATTCTCAGCATCATTGTAGTTATCTTTTTTTAACTCGAAATTTCGTCAACATATTTATTTCTATTTCTGTGACATTTATATCAAGATTCTGTTACAGTTCTCGATGTGCTCGTTGTAAATCAGACAGCTGATACGCTTCAAAACGTTTCGCTAGAGTTATCAACCGTTGGAGATCTTAAACTTGTTGACAAACCCACTCCTATAACTTTAGCTCCATCTGACTTCACTAATATAAAGGTACGCTCCCGAGGAACTTTTGTAAGCCATGTATTTTAAAGGATAAATTATAACGAAAATGGCAGTGCTTTTTAAATAAACCGACAACGTAGAAATAAGCTGGAATATTAGTGTAATTACGTCAAAAGCATCTGCATTTAAGGATATATTAGTAGTCCTTGTTGCAGGCTACCGTTAAGGTCGCTTCCACTGAAAATGGTGTAATATTTTCGACTATTTCTTATGATGTTCGTGGGTCCACATCTGATAGAAATTGTGTATATCTTCAGGATATCAAGATTGATATCATGGTTAGATTTATATTCTCTCCCATGTTCATTCGTTTCTGTAAAATAAATGGTGTGACACAAACAATCATTTAAGGATTATATTGTGCCAGGGAATGTTACTGACGCCGAGTTCAGACAAATGTGGTTCGATTTTGAATGGGAAAATAAGGTTATTGAATAAATATGTTAGCTATTATTTATTAATATTAGTTATTTTAAAATGGTGTTTACCTTTTAGGTGACCGTCAACACACCTATTACCGACTTGCGCGAATTTTTACAATATCTTTCATCGGTTACGAATATGAAAATTCTAACTGGAGATGCTGCGATAGGTTCTTTTTTTGTTCTTTGTTTGAGCAGTAAGATCAAGTAGTTTTGAGCTGTCTTTAATAATTATGTCAAATTCGGCTCCAGAAGGCGATTGTGGATTTCTGGCTGCTAATCTATGTGCTCATTCGATATTTGGAGAGGATGCTTTGGCGAACGTATCAATAGAAAAAGCATCTCCACTCGATGAAGGTTCACCAATCATTGGACATATACGAATTCGTGCTAAAAGTCAGGGTATGGCACTGACTTTAGGCGACAAGGTTCGTTCTGAGATATTTATTGTACTTTGGGTTTGCAATATGGGTAGGAAAAGTGCATGGAATGTTTTTATATCACTTATATTTTTACAGATCAATATAGCACAACGGGATCGAAGGGCTGTGGCTGCATAGGTTATCGTTCAGTTGCCTTAGAATGAATTTATTGTTTTATTCGTAGAATTTCTAAATCTAGATTATTTAATGAAAATTACGGTCGAATGTGATATTTAATTTCAATTGTTCTGTATTTATGCATTGCGCCATCGTTTTTGCTTCATCCGTGTAAAAATCGCTGATGTGAATAAAACATGCCTTCCTTGAGTTGCAGAAAATACCGTGTAGTTGCACATTTTAAGCCTTGCACAACTCATGTAGATGGTAGAGAGTGGATGCAGTACAACAGTTAAAGATGCCCTGCAATGCACATGGTCGCTGGCTTCAGCAGCGTGCGCAAGCTTCACCAATCTTCTTGTACTGTTGGTGCTGGCAATTTATTACAGAAGCTGTCTGTGAAGATAAAGAAAAATATCTATGGAGCGGAATGGTGGAAAAATCAGAGGCTTTTTTTAAAGCTCGGCGTGAAATTCTAGTGATAATTGTTGTAGAAGAAATAGGAAAACGTGAAGCACTGATAGACCCACATGGGTGGCTCTAGTTTCAAGTGCTATTTCTGTTATCACCAGGTAGCCGCAGCAGTTTCTGGTTTGATTCTCCGTGTCATCGAGCCGGACATCGCAAATCCAGGCCACACTTTCGCTATCCTCATCATGCGGGCATCCGTTTTCTGCTTATTCGTTATATTTGGTTAGTGTGTTATATGAGGTTTGATGTTATCACTATATCTGCAATCGGTTTTCAACCATAAACTAGTGTTTTACCGTTTTCCTACAACTATAAATATGTGCACATGACTCTATGTGGGATAAAGAAATCAGAAATTTCGACTTAATAACTAACTTTCTGCGCTTGATATGATCAAGATTTCCTAATTTCCCATACATCGTGTAAAGCTGTAAGTGAAGGGACTGGCTATAATGCGTTCTGGCACGCCTTTTTAACAGCAAGGATAAAAGAGGATTTAAGATCTTAGTTTTACGAATTTACTCGTCTTATTTCTGCAAACAAAGGATGCAGAATCTAAGTAGTGGAGTAGAAATTCGCATATTAATTCCATTCTTCAATCCTCTTAGACGTCATAGAATGAAAGGTCAAAGAAGATTTAAAATTAACAGCTCGAATATTTGTATACCATATGTGAACTTTAGTTATTGGTAAATGTGTGGAAGAAGTTCCGCGAGCGTCAGCAATTCGAAGTGTTGGCTCAACTGAAATCCGAAGGTATCAATGTTGTCCTCGTTTAAAATGAAAGAGACTAGATTTTATCCGTAACATACCGGAAATCACGTATACATTTGAATACTTGCTTGGGTTACGCTTCTTTCAAGGAAGCTACTGTTTCTTTACAACAAAATCTCTGCTTCACTCTGTTCGAGATGACCAGGCGTCACATATTATACGAATCACACCAGCTCTTCGATTCATATCGCATCCGAAGACACCCCAATTCGCACATGAATTCGGCTCCACACAAGCACCTTGTCCTCGTCGAATGTTGGTCGGTTAGATTCCCTCTAGAATCCTGACATATGCGTTTCTGATACTTTACTACAGGCAGTCATCAGCTTCCGTGGATCGTGCTGAGTTATTAGGAAATCAGAATTGGAGTTATGCTAGTCGGCATGATTCACGTCCAGAGTTTACAATATTGAGCTTATGAAATATTCCCCACAGAAACATATTTCCCTAAAAGCATCTGTTCTCGTGATGAGCAAACGGAAGGTTGTCACTGTGCTGCAACATAAAGTGCTATACTATACTACACTTTACTCCCATAGTTTCGATTACTTCATGTAGCTGCCCAGAATACTTACTTCTATACTTGGGCGGCCCGTCTTCCCTGGTTGTGCGGGTACCAGAATAATTTCCACTTTTCGGAGTTCGCTGGTTAGCTATTCCTTGGAATCCAGAGGTCAGCCTCGCCGAAAGTGTACCCCAGGTCGTCACCACCACATAAAGTCGCTGCCCTTGTGGATCAGAGAGAGATTTACCACCATGTCACTAATTTGATACCAAGATGGTGGCAGATCCTGGTATTCGTTTATTCTTAGCTGGGCTTTCTGACAAAAATGCTGGGCTCCTTCTCAGCTTGGGAGACCCTGTTGGGGTGATGAATTCCTTTCTGTACATCACAGCCAGACACCCAGAAGCACCACCCAGCCACGATGAGGCGGTAAACTGTTGGGAAGGCTGTCCAGTGTACATTAGTGATTTTCAGCTCTAATATAAAATATGTTGATATTGGCTGTGCTAATACTTTTTCGAAACGTTTATTGTACTCACACCTGCAAACACTAAAAAACCTACACACTGTATTTAAGGTCATTTTTCTATAGAGTTTAAGAGGCGAGGATGTACGGTCGAATAATGGTGGTACCATTGGATCGACCTAAATGGTGACCTCTATGTACTGTTTTGATTAGGAGTACTTTTATGCCCTCTGTTTTATTGCATTTATCTTGTTAACACTGTTGACGAAATACGTTGAGGATAGATGTAGAGACATATTTTCTTTGCAAAGTAGAAGATAGTCTCTATACTACTTTTCCTTCAGAGAGATAGCCTTAACATGAACTCTAGTTTGCTCAAATCACATACTTGTCTTCCGTCATCGACGCCACAAGAGTGCGTTTTTTTGGGCTTCACCCTCGTGGCAGAATTGCTGGTTTTCGTTGACAGTCATGGCTCAAGCCATTTTTAGCTTCGTGGTCTCATCGTTTGATGCGAATAATCCGTGATGTGGGATATCATATCAGATTGATCGTTGACAAGGGTCGAGTTGCACGCCTTTTCGACCGTTTTTCGGCGTGGATATGGCTAGCGGATATTTCGAAACCGACTTTCCTCTAACCTCGGTGTGTCTGGTCAATATGTACTCTTTCTTTGATGAGTTTACACGGGGTTGATAAATATGTTTAAAAATATATAAATAATATAAAGGGCTTCACCGTGTGAGTATGCCTCATTCGAGGAAATGGCCCGCTGAGGAAGACCAGACTCGACACGAAGACCAATTCGCCACATCGAGACGAATAACATGCGTGGATCATCGACTCGGATCATTGGCTCTGATGAAGACGAAGACGTCGAAACGCTAGCCGAAAATAAATATATTTATCAGACCCGTGTAAGCTCATCAAAGAAAGAGTATACATTGTTAGAGAGTGGTAAAATTCTAGTTGTGAGGTTCTCACGAGGGAACCTTGTGTACTGAGTGGCGACGTCCTGGTTGACCCAGAGTTCCCATGGGCAATTTTCCCCGGGAAAGTCAAGAACCTTTTTTATAACGACGTAAACAAAACAAGAGCACTCTAGAGACGCTTCAATGAGACTTATAATCGTTTGGGTGACCTTCATTGTACTAAATCCTTTTTGAGAACCTGCTTGCTCGCATTGTTGTCCTTCGTCTAGTGTCGTCACTTCAGTTGAGGACGATTCGAGTGAAAAGTTTATGGGCTATATATTGCGCGAATATTAGGTGATAGTTGCCGATATCGTTGAGGTAATCTTTTTTTATTAATAACACGGTCCGGTTGGTCTTCTCTTGAATAGAATCTTGCATTGAGAGGGTAACATGTGAGGAACTAAGCCAGTGTATTGAGGACTGGCAGGAAATCCGTTAAATGGCCGGAGCTTATCCTGCCCAGGTCGTGTTGTGTTTTTGTACGGTTTTTCATCAACGAAACACCGTGTGGTATTTTGGAAGGCAGTATAGGAACTATTCATCAAATAGTTCCTGTTTTCTATATAAGTGTAAGTTTCTTGTTCAACTGTAACTATCTTGAATCTATCTTCGCATCTTCCCTAAATTGTCTCTTAACCATTATCTCATGCAGTTGCCTCGCAGGTGGCTCAAAAGGGATTCTATAACTCCTTTCAACAAACTGATCCTCTTTGTACGACAGTTCGGGCACTGAATCAGCAGCACTCAGCTGAATGCAATTTCCAGCATCTGCCGTCCTAAAGAAGTTTACGAACGAGCAGCTGCGCCCTTTCACATGTAGCCCTATCAGATTGTGCTAGTAGAAAAAACTTTCGGAACCGTTCTAGGCACTGGTGGTTCGGTGGTAGAATGCTCCCCTTCCACGCGGGCGACCTGGGTTCGATTCCCGGCTAATGCACCGGAATTTTGTTGCGGCGCTGAGCTCCCAACTTTACATGAATACCGAGTCGTGAATATTAGTCTTTATAGTTGCTACGCGGAGCTTTTGTGCGTAAGTCGCTGAGTTGAACGTTGGGTTACATCTCTTATGATAACAGTAGCAATAACAGCAACAACATTAGAGCGAAGTATTTGGACGAATTAAGCGATGTGAACGAACCGGATGGGCACTGCGAACCCTCGAAGACGAAAGGTCTGTATTACTTCTGTAGTGGGTGGAGCTTTGCCAGTGGGAACTAAAGGCAGCACCTAGAGAGAGGTCCTAAAGGTCTTTTCTACTAGCATAATCTGATAGAGCTACATGTGAAAGGGCGTAGCAGCTGGTACGGAAACTTCATTGGAACGGCAGATGCTGGAAAGTGCATTCAGTTGACCGCTGCTGATTCAGTGCCCGAGCTGTCGGATAAAGCAGAGCAGTTTGTTGAAAGGAGTTGTAGAAACCCCTTCCAGCCACTTGCGAGGCAACAGCATGAGATAGTGGCTACGAGATAATTTAGAGAAGATGCGGAGTTAGATCTAAGATAGTTATAGCTGAAAAATGAAACATACACTAATATAGAAAATAGGAACTATTTGATGAATAATTCCTTTAAACAGAACAGGCCAGATGATATAACCAACCTGTCTGATTTCATAGGGATGTGGGAGGACATTGCTGTTGAAGATATCATAGCAGTAATTTTAGATGATTTTCCCTATCATCTTTGTTCCATTTCCTCGACGCAGTGCAATCATCATAGTCTAGTAATTGGGGAAAATTCGGCTGTCATTCCAAATGCTT
Organism: Angiostrongylus cantonensis; assembly: GCA_009735665.1. Lineage (NCBI taxonomy): Eukaryota > Metazoa > Nematoda > Chromadorea > Rhabditida > Metastrongylidae > Angiostrongylus > Angiostrongylus cantonensis. Next base: position 186,545 of record MQTX01000159.1, on the reverse strand, counting down.
CTCACAATCCCTATAGTTTCAGCTACTACCGCTGCTCTTCTTTTTTCTATCTTTAACATCTTTTTCTGTCGTGTTTCCGCAGTATTTTCCATATGTGGACAGCCTGCGTATGGAACGCGATTCCACATTAAAGTGTCAGCTTTAAGTGTCTATGGAGACAAGCGTCGTTCTGAAACTTTTGAACTCATAGCATTACCGTGAAAATGTCAATAGGCTGTTAGTTATACTTCATCGATCTTGTCGATAAAAGAATCTTTCAAAAATCGACTAATGGATTGAATGGATCCATGATTGTGGTGGTTTCAGGGTTTTATTCCTTGAATTTCGCGATTTTCCCTCTTTTTTACAGAAAAAGATGGATCTTACGTGAACAAGGCAATGGTACTATCTTCAGCAAAGCTTTCAGATAAGAGCAATGACAGAAACACAAAATATGTGGATGGAAAAATTTGTTCCTTGAAGTTATATGGTTACACGGAACTATCATATCTTTGAGAGTAAACACACCACTAAATAAGGGAACAATCAACTTTTTTAAGGGCTCCTGTATATAAGCTGCAAAACCCGGTGCCAAGAGCACATGGTTTCAAACGAACTTCAACCGGTGTAAGAAGATCTCCTCCATACGTTCCTACTTCACCGACTAAGATGCAGTCGAAACCGATGCGTGCGCCCTTATCGATGCCAGCCATTACACTTCCTTCTATACTACCAATGTCGTTACCAGTCGTCACTTTCCCACCTTTGGCTTCTTTCCCATCGATGCCCACCCTAAGTACAATTGCTATGCCAACTCTTCCCGGATTAACTATGCCTCCATCGTTTCAACGACTGTTAGGCATTAGCACCCCATCACCAGTCAGGACAAACAGGGAAAAGCTTGATCGAATCGATTATGAACGACCAAGAAGCGGAAAATTTGATCATTTCAAACGTGAACGACCACGACGGCCTACAAAGAATTTGGACGAAATCGAAGAAAGGTAGGAAGGGTTCGATTTTATCTGCTTAAATTGTTACCTCATCTCCACTTAACTGCAGCAACACTTCAAAAAGACTTTCACCAGTCTCTTCACGTCTTCCGAAGTTCGTCAATCCACGAGACGTTGTTGTGGTTACGCCGGAGGAAAATGCAGACTGGATTGTGCCTTTCTGACAGCGTCACCCAACTTTTTGCCCAGAAAGATTACATTTGCCGCATATCTATGTAGCATACATCTCAATAATAAAGTCTGTTCTGATCTTTTACCCGCGAACGGGTCGCTTCATTAAATGGACATATTATGTGTTTATCAGTGTTTAATGCAAAAACGTCTGGACTTTAGAGGTTCTTATTAGAGTTAGTGGATTCAAACTGTTAGCAAAACTCTTTAAAAATTCACTTATTCGATATTAGTTACGAGCGTCCAAGACCCAGTAGTTTATGCCAAAAATTTGGCACATATCTCAGAACATCCTTATCTCCCCTTATCGACCTCGTGTTAGCTCAATAGTCGAAAAAGGTACCGCGAATAGACTAGAAAGCCGATCGTGGTTAACCGTAAGGTTTTTTTTTCACTGTATAGACACTTTATTCATTTCAAACGCTTCATTGCTCAACCGATATGCGCAAATAAAAAACTTTACACTGTTCAGAGAACTTAAAGAGAAATTATAGCCGTACTGATTGAAACTGAAGATCAAGAAGGTAAAGCCATTGGACCATTCCAGTCCATTCCGAACTATGAGCCTTTAGCATTGTTCATATTTAAATGATGGCTAGGTGCCGAACAGTGGTTTTTGACTGGGAAACTGTCGTTGCATGTTGGTGAAAATGAAAGATCTTTGGCAAACTTCAAATCAGTCCAGTTGATAAGAACTAACCGTTATCATAGAATAGATCAATAGTCTTTATTGTATAATATGGTAATAATAATAATTTTTTAAATTTTGATTCGTCTTCACGTCCATTGTGAGGATCTCAGCACCTCTCACGTTCAATCCGCTTCGCTCCATCCATCCTCCATTAAGGTCTTCTAACATTTAGGAGTGCCTTCGGTTGCTGCTCGCGGACTTCCATTTCATCTTGGATGCTGTTGAGTGTTGGTCGAGCAATTCTCCCTGGGATCCTGAGATGGCTGGGCAGGAGCGTTACCAATTGGAGTGCAGATAGTCATTTTTCCCCAGACAAGTCCGGTACCAACTTCACGACCTCGGAGGGATGAGAGGCTTTGTTGGTCCGGGGCGGAATCGAACTAGAACCATGCTCGTGATGAATGACATCACTACCACTGCTCCTTATAATAATAATTAATAATAATAGTAGTAATAATTATTATTATTAATAATAATAACAATAATGCTTCGTTTTCTTTCTCAGCAATCGCGAGGATGTTAAACAACATACGCTTACTTTCATACAATAACACACGTACAACACAATCGTAGCTGACGTTTCGGCAGAATCGCCTTCTTCAGAGCCTGGAAGGGTACACCAATGCGCAACCTACTAGGTTAAACGCTTCAACAGCACAAACAGAAAGATGAAAATCTTAGCGATAATTATAATCTACGACTTCTCGAAAAAACCCACCGCCTTTTTCACATGTCTTCCCCCGAGGAAGAGCAGCCGCTCAGAGTCGCATATGGTTGACTACTGCACCTGCCCACATCAACGATCGATGCGAAGGGTCTGGGCATTCCTCCCTTTTGTTACTTGTAGGGTTTTGGGCATTTATCCAAAAAGCCTCAAGAAGCTTGCGTGCTAGTGTTTTGTCATCCTTTGCAGGACAGCGACTTTTATATCAAAATCGTCTCCGCTATGCTTTTGTATCCTATGGGTGCCTAGTGGCGCGCCTTGTCTTACTTTACGTTGGTCATCTAGGAGTTCTTTTATGCGGATATACAAGGTCTGCCTGTTTCGCCTAATATATCCGCAAGTAACACAAGAGATCAGGTATATCGTACCTGATCCCATGCACCACGGATCTCCCTCATATGAGTGATCTCGAGCCGGTTAGTCGCGAGGCTACGTGGCGCGTCCCCAGGTGGGGGCTAGGGGGTTAATCGCGGACCAAAAGCGACCTTTGCTTCCTGAGACGCTGGTGGATCCAGGATATGGACTCCCCTGTTTCTGCTGCGCCGATTTGGCACATAATTTCTGTATTTGCTAGGCGTATTCATGCCATAAACTGGGACTTGTTCAACTCATTAGTCGGCTGTTGGAAAGATGCCGCTGTCAACAACATCGACGATGAATACGATCGGCTCATTGGACACCTTCACGTTAGCCCACTGAAGCTGAGAGTTCGAAAGTCACCAGGAGACCTCTGTCTCTAGAAACTCTCGAGCTAATACGCCAGCGTGGAATCGCACAAGCTGCAGGCAACCGCGAACTAACCTCCGAACTTGCAAAACAATGCACACAGGCGATGAAAGAAGATCTTGAAGAGAGAAGAGGAGCAGTAATGGTCGGAGCTGCAGAGGCTGGGAGAAGCATTCGCAAAGCCCGCCGAAGCTTCGCCAATTACAAGACCAATGTGATTGCACTCCGGCGCCCAGACGGAACAGTAACAACGTCCAGAAAGGCAATGGAGAAAATCATCCACGAATACTACTCAGATCTCTTCGATAGCCATGTCTACCTCCCGTTTTATGAAATAAAAGAAGATGGATATGCTGTTCCACCGGTTCTCCCGAAATCCGACATGCCATTTCGTCGGTGACAAATCGAACAGCACCAGGTCCGGACAGGAGAATATCAGAACATCTGAAGAACCTTCCGCCAGTCCTCGTAAGCACACTGGCTCGGCTTTTCACACGTTACCTGTCTGAATGCATGGTCCCTACTCAGTGGAAGACCAGCAAGACCGTGTTGTTGTTCAAGAAAGGTGATCTATGCGATTTCAGCAACTATCGCACAATCTGCTTGCTGTCTATCGTTTACAAACTTTTCTCTCGAGTCATCTTAAACAGGTTTGACAGAACACTGGACGAAGGACAGCCGTGCGAGCAAGCAGGGTTTCGAAAAGGATTTAGTACGATGGACCACATTCACACGTTAACAAGGCTCATTGAAGTATCGCGAGAGTACAAAAGACCGCTCTGTCTCACTTTCATCGACTTAGAGAAGGCTTTTGATTCAATTGAGATAGAAGCAGTCATGGAAGCCCTTGGTAATCAAGGAGTCCCTACTCAGTACATAAAGATTCTTCGTGAGCTATACAATAATTTCACAACCAAGATTTCACCATTCTACAACGATATTAACGTTGACGTCAAAAGAGGAGTTAGGCAAGGCGATACAATCTCGCCAAAATTATTTACAGCCACCCTCCAGAACGTCATGCGAACATTGGAATGGGATAATATGGGAGTGAAAATCGATGGTCGGCAGATACATCACCTTCGCTTTGCTGATGATATCGTTCTTATAACACCAGACATTAGCCAAGCGGAACGTGTGCTTGCGGACTTTTATAAAGCGTGTGGAAAGATTGGTCTTCGACTAAATCTCAAGAAAACGATGTTCATGAAGAACGGATTGGTTTCGTTTGCCCCATTCACGCTCAACGGAACGAATATCTCCGAATGCTCCAGTTATGTCTATCAAGGTCGGGAAATCAATATTATGAACGACTTAGCTCCAGAACTGAGCAGAAGGAAACGAGAAGCTTGGGGAGCCTTCGAGAGCATCGAGGATGTAGTGAAGAGAACAAAGAACACCCGACTCCGTGCCTACCTTTTCCACTCAACGGTTCTTCCTGCCCTAACGTACGCGTCAGAAACCTGGTCGTTACGCAAGCAGGATGACAGATCACTCAGCGTTATCGAACGCTCAGTCGAAAGGACGATGCTAGGAGCATCCCGTTTCACACAAGTAAGGGATGGCATCCGAGGCTCCGACCTACGTCAACGATCGAAAATCAAAGATGACGTTCTATACGCCAAACAGTGGAAGATAAGGTGGGCCGGACGCGTAATGTGTATGAATGATAACCGATGGACAAGAGCTGTTAGTGACTGGATTCCTCGGGATGTCGAACGTACTGCAGGAGGACCACCGACCCGATGGTCAGAGTTCTTCACGAAAAACCTAGAAGAAAGATATGATGCTCGACGAGTCTCTAAAGCGAGGAGAACCCACTGGGCTACTCTTGCACGCGACAAGGAAAAATGGAGGATTTACTGGCGTCCGCTCGAGTCACTCAACGATCAACGAGACTACAGGTGATACAGGCGATCTCATGTAGTCACCGTCTTTCCCGTAAAGACAAATTACGCAATTTGATGTTTCACATAGACGGTCATACAGGCGGTTACGAACTAACTGACGACGTAGAGTAGCCGGTGGTATTTCAACTAACGCTACTGATTCCTCTAGACCTGCCCTTCTTAAGCATCAGTTAATAGTTACGCTTACTTCAACGTTAATGAAGGTCAACATAAACGGGACTTTCTTTTGGCCAAGTGTTTGCTCTTGGGACGTCGCTCTCCTTTTAAACGTATCTTGTCGGCTTACTATTTCGTAGCCATTGGAGATGGCTACTTGCCCAGCCAAATCGTGCGCGATTCCTGCTTTAATTCCCTATTCGTGCATATGGAGGTGGCTGTACGAAACATGTTTCTCACAATCGTTCTCTTTGTGTCTGAAGGATGGGAAGAGAGGACATTAACGAGGATGCTTTTGTTATTTGGTTTACGGTTCCACATTGTCATGTAACCGCTATTTGATAGGTTTATTTGAGCTTTAAGAAACGGAAGCCAGTTCTCTTTCGGTTTCTCCCGGGTGAAATTGATGTACTCAGCCTGCTCATTCAATAAATCAAAGTATTTGTCCACCTACTCTTGAACGTGATCGCAAGACATGGTGTCAACCGCTGTCCCATCGCAAGCCTGCGTAATATTAAAAATCTGCGCGTAATATTTCCCAGACCATCTGAAGATTGTGCAGTTTAGGCACTCCTTTAAGAGAGTCATAAGCTGCTGGATGGACAAGCCATGATTTTTTATTCTTCCTTAATGCTCAACAAGAAGTTCGTGGATGGCTTGCATTCGGAGTGACTTCGATACGTTGGTGTAGAGCGTAGAAACATCGAAAGACTCCATCACGTACGCGTTATTAGAAGACCCGTCACATAGACGTTCTAGAAATATTTGGGTGTTCGTTAGGTGAGCTGGAACGTGGTTAAGCAGCTGGGTGAGTATTAAGCTTAGAAACCATATTATTCTATCCGTTAGCCAGTCTACGCAGCTGATGATGGGTCTAGCCTTGAAGGATGCTGGGTTGGTTGACGCAAGATCAACAACTGATTCTAACTTATGTGTTTTAATAAGTAAGTTTAAGACGGGACACGTTGGTCTATGTATTTCATAGTGAGAAATAACAGATGGTTTTGAACCTGCTGTCTTTCTTCGACCCATTGGCTGTTAAGTTTTCGGTATCGCCTTTTGTATTCCTTTTCAGACAATGGACGATAAAGGGTAACATTACTAAAATGTACCTCTGTTATCTTAACATCCAACTGGCGAGGAATAACTACGAACTCTCCCTCCCCCTTATCACTAACAGACAATCTTATCGTTTTCGAGTTCTCTCTAATTCTCTAATTTCTCGCAAGCCACATTTTTGTGCGACTGTGAGGTTAGAGATAAACTTTCTATGGCGGTGGTGATTAAGGGTCTTGAGAAAGTCGTCCGAAAACAAGCGGAATTTTATGTCAATTCCGTCGTTAGGGTCCCGCTGTCCGAAAAACATCCTAGGAAAAGGAGACGGTGGTAATCTCGCCACTTCTTGACCTTTCTTCTTATTCAATATTTCCTGCTTGGCATGACAGCGGAGTCGATTTTGAAGCTCATAAAAATTGCACGCGATCCTACGCATGGCTGCCTTAGAAATGGGTTGTGATGGTACAAAGCTTGGTCCCAATTCTAATAGTGAGCGCGCGCTCTCAGGTGTGGTCATACCCCCAAGTACTGTGACCCTGGATTTTCTTGGTGCATTGTCAACCGCATTTTGACCTCTATCAGGAGCGCAGAAAATTCCTTTACGGTTTCTTGATGCCGAGATGTGTGAGTTACCCAAAAGATTCTCGATTTTTCGTTGCAGAGCTGTTTTGGCATCAGACCTAATATAATTGCATATCAATATTGACCCACCAACTATTCTCGTCCGCAGGTGATCCTCCAAACACAAGGCACAAAAATGTCCTTTCAACACACACTTCTTCATTCTGGCGTACATTTCGTTCCGTTTGCTTCGTAGTGAGGCTCTAAGTAGGTTCATTTCGGTGCCTCATACTTGTTGGCTGTCCTCTGGTAGACCGCATATCTCGTGAAGCCATTTCCGTTTTATGAACTCGGGCACGACTCAGTGTTGAATACAGCGGCGAAGAAAGTGGATCTGTTGCCTACTTAAGTCTTTTGTCTTAGTGACACCGCTTCCTTCACAAGTCAGCAGTATCTTGCTGGTGCTTCTCGTAACAGTTCCCAAAATACAAAGAAATAATAATAACAATAAAAAAGAAACATCTAACCATAAAATTAAGAGCACCACCTACATCACAGTCCATCTGATTCATGCAAGAGATAAGAGCAAAGCCTCCAGAGCCCAGCATATCATCTTCAGCACAGCAGTCCATCTTCGGCTCAACATCTGTCGAAGTCAACCCTCAGCCAGTGCATTTATTCTTTTCCCTTCAACAGACATGGCCACCATTTCGCCTCTTTTATAGTAACACGCAATCCGATATCTTATTTTGAAAGCGCTCGTATCATCGCTGCACTATCAACTTCGGGAAAAAAACCCCAGTGTTGTTTCGAAAACTTCAGTGTGACTGGTTCCCTTAAAATGCGCTTCCAGCATGAGCTTTGCTTTGAGCTTTCAGCACTTAGACGCAGTTAATAACGCTTGTTGAAAGACTGATCTCGTCCTAAATCTTACAAAAACGACGTTCATGAGGAAAGATGTATGGCCCATTCATACTCAACGGAATGAATACCTCCGATTGTTCCAGTAACATTTATCAACAAAACTTCGGGAAAAAAACCCCAGTGTTGTTTCGAAAACTTCAGTGTGACTGGTTCCCTTAAAATGCGCTTCCAGCATGAGCTTTGCTTTGAGCTTTCAGCACTTAGACGCAGTTAATAACGCTTGTTGAAAGACTGATCTCGTCCTAAATCTTACAAAAACGACGTTCATGAGGAAAGATGTATGGCCCATTCATACTCAACGGAATGAATACCTCCGATTGTTCCAGTAACATTTATCTAGGTTGCGAAATCAACAAGGCGAACTAGTTAGCTCCAGAGTTGAGCAGCAGGAAACGAGCGTCATGGTAATAGGGAGCTTTCAAGGGCATCGACGTTGTAATGAATATAACAAAGAACACCCCACTCCGTGCTCACTTTTTCGACTCCACGATTCTTCCTACCTTAGCGTATACTTCAGAAACCTAGACGCTATGTGAGAAGGATGAAGAATCACTTAGCGTTATAGAACGCCCAGCTGAAAAGATGATGCTAGGTGTCTCTTGCCTTACGCAAGTGAGGGAACTGATCCGAAGTTCCAATCTACGTCAACGATCAAGAATCAAAAACGCCGTTTCTTATACGCTAAACTGTCAAACACAAGATAGGCCGACAAGCACTGCGCATAAACGACGACCGATGGACAAGAGCCGTTTGTGACTGTATTCGTTCGAAAATCAAACTTTCTACACAAAAACCTTAGCAGGAATTTATGATGCTCAATGAGTACCTAGAACGAGCAGAACCTATTGGGTACTCTTGCACTGGAGAGGGAGAAATAGAAGGTATACTGACACTCGCTCAAGTTGATCAATGGGCCACAAAAACCTTAGAAGAAAGTTATTATGCTCAATGAGTACCTAGAACGAGCAGAACCTATTGGGGTACTCTTGCACTGGATGGAAAGGGAGAAATAGAAGGTATACTGACACTCGCTCAAATTGATCAATGGGACGACATATACGTGATCTATGTAGATTTCGAAGTTTCCCTGTTATTTGATTGAGACCAGCCGTCCAGAGTGTTGTACAAGTGTGTGGAATGTACCTGCTCCAGGGCGTAAAATTAGCTTGAGGTATAGTTTGAGATAGAGCGCGCGTGTGGCGCAGTAGCTGGAGGCGCCACTGCGACACACACATGGAATAGATCCCAATGACCATGGTTCATCAAGCCTTCCATCCCTCCGGAGTCGGCAAATTGGTACCAGACTCGTCTGGGAGGAGAGCAGCACTGGCTCGATACATCGGCCGGCCACCGCGAGTCATTGTAAAGGCCAGATATGCATTCAATCACCTCCAACGATACTTAATGAAGTCGAATGCATGGCGCATCGCTCAGGGATTAATCAACGCAGAGAGCTTTATCCTTTTTATCGTTGTCAACATTTCGACGTTTTCGTTCCCTTCAGAGCCGATGGTCCCCTAGTCGCTTAGCATTTACAATGACGTTTTGCGGCTTTGTAACTAATATTTTTATAGGGAATAGCTTTCTTTATGGATTGTTGAAAGCAACGGAATGTATTAATGCGACCACGATGCAGTCAGTTTAGGGTTGGGCGGGGGTCAGGCGACGGTGGCCAAAGTACAATGTGCACAGTTTGCACTCATTCATCGTTGGGTACGGGAATGTACAGATCATTTTCCAAATTTTCCATTATTTTCGTAAGACTTGATAGTTTTCCAATCCGGTTTTCTTTATCGATTGTCCTTTTTCTCTGGATTTATTCCGGAGAAATAAGGAATTCCACGCATTGTATCGCATTGTATACCATTCCTAAAGGAGCCATGACGTTTTTCGTCATCAACGTTCGCTAATTCACACAACTTGAAAAGCTTCAAACGGAAGTGTTGACCGAAGAAAGAAAAAACTCTTGGCCCTTAAGTGATGTATCATTTATTAAATATTCGGAGCCACGTAGTGGGTTCTGGTCGTTCCGCAAAAACGAGCAGCACCAGGAACTGTGCCATTTCCCACTGTTTTTTAAGCTTGTACCACAGAATTATGCTGAAGTCTAACTAGAAATTCAGGACTTTTTTTTTGAACCTAGCTGTTCTGTGGGTAGAGGACCGGATCCACCTCTATTCTTTGTAGTCGGACTTTCGGGAACACCGGATAGCCTCCTGGGTGCTCCTGGATGCTGATGGTCTTCATTCCCACAAGGATTTGAGTAAATGTGGGAAAAGTGGAATGTTTTCAAAGAAAGCTGTGTTACTTATTCCATCACTTACAACTTAAAAAGGCGTGAAGCTCCATTCCATCCTTACATTGTCCAAATGGTCACTTTCTAAGGCTGTGCTAAACGCTTCATCTACATTGCTATTGATATAAAACAGCGATAGTTATCCATTGTATATCTAGCATCTCTATCTTTTTATCTAACACATTCCTTTAGATGATTCGCCATTGTGCAAACAGCTTATATTCAATGCGTGGTTCAATCTTCTCTTCAGCTCCTGTCAGGTGAGTTCTTTACGTTCATCTAAGTATGCTTGTCATTTTATATTACGTACTTGGATACTTAGATGGTCCATCTTTACTGGTTGTGCGGACCCTAGGATATTATCCGTTGTTTCGTAGTTTTGTTGGTCTAGCCATTGCTGATCCCTAGAGTCCCGAGGTCAGCCTAGCCGAAGCTGCCCCAGGTCGTCACCACCACAAGGAGTCGCCGCCGTTGTGGATCGGAGGGAGATTTGCTACTATGCGACTAGTTTGATACCAGGACGGTGGTGGATCCTGGTATTGGTGTACTTTTAGCTGGGCTTCCTAGTCAAAACGCCGAACTCATTCTCAGCTTGGGAGATCCAGCCAGGGGATGAATTTCCCCGCTGTACATCGCAGCCCGACACCCAGGAACACCTTCCAATCACGATGAGGCAGTAAACCGTTAGGAGGAATTGTTTTATATTACCATAGGAAGCCAATAGACCTGGATTATGCGAGATTTCCGGGCTCAAAACATCTCTTTGAGACGTTTTCTCATGATTTCAGTCCCCAATAGAATGTGTCCGTACTAAAAATGTGAAGACCAGATGTTACTCTGGTCTTACTCCAAGGAATTGTCGTTAATTCATGGGATACTTGAAAGGGGAAGCACCAACATTAGTTTGTGCTACTGTCTTTGAGGGATATCTGTGGAAACATTACTGTGAAGCGCTCATTTTCATACACTCATGTCCATTTTCCGTCCTGCTTTCATTTCCCTACATGTTTAGAGGCAAAAGCACCATTAAGCCTCGGAGACCTTTGCGGAAATGTTTTGCTGGATTATTTAGCTTACATAAAGTTGTTACAAAGACTTTATTGTGGCTAGCATTTCGGTGACTTCACCTTTTTCCTAGCTGCAATGATTCAAGTCAATCGTCAACAGCCATCCATTTTCCCGATGTGGGTCTTCGTGGTCACATCGAAGCGAATCCAAGATAGCATCGCTCTAATGGAGTAACCTTATTCAACAGTGGCTTTCTATCCAGGACAGTTACTGACTGATTATCGAACAATGATGATTTTTTTTTTCATGAAGACAATTCATCCAGCGGCAGCCGTAGCAGCCTCTTGTAAGCTCAATAATCTAAGAAAATATTGATTATTCATTGATTTTATTCATATTTATTCATGCCAAGGTCAAGTGAAACTAGGTTCTCAATAGCCTTCTTGTATTACTTTCTGTGATGGCACTTTGCAGAAGCAATAGAGTGGCAGAATGTTTTCAATAGTTGTGCCATAGTTTTCAACAACTTCTAGGACATTTGCATCCAATCAAGAACTATTTGAAAAAGCCCAGGCAAATTTGAAGAAGCTTGCTGAAGAGCCGGATGTTGACGTCAAACTGCAGATATATGCACTTTTTAAGCAGGTACTGCTTTTAGTCAGTTTCATTTTGTGCTCCCTTTAGAGCCATTTTGACATATGATGTCACTTCTAGGCAACCATTGGGGATGTTCAGGGAAGTCGACCAGGAATGATGGATTTTGCAGGTAGAGCAAAATATGACGCGTGGGCTAAAGTTAAAGGAATCTCGAAAGTAGGTTCGATTGAATGTGTTGTTTGAGCAGTTATGTTTATTCTTTACGGACTGCTTTTCTTTATTAGGAAGAAGCACAATTGAAATATGCAAGCGTAGTTGATTCCTTGCTAGGTGAGCAGCCACCTTTGGCGACATCAGCCAGTGAAACTCCGATGGGTTTGAAGGCTGCTGATGGACTAGATGTGCGGTATTTCGTTTTACTTCTCCTTGCTTTCCTTTTTTAACGGAATGCAAATTAAATAAATGCCTGCCCAATGCATTATAAAGCACTAATAATTGATAAAAGGAATAAAACGATAAGGCTGTCGGCGTTGAGCAATCCCTTAAGGATGAGCCATACCTGCGACCGCTCAGAGTAGCCATTTAAACGGCAAAGTCCGGACTTGTTTATTTGTACGATAGTTTTTCTTCACATCTCAGGATTTAGTATTTAGGGCATGCTTAACCTTTATTTACTGTCTATGGTTAATTTTTTTTCACAACAGGGTACGTCGTGAAATAGAACCACAATGATGCGGTGGAATTTGCAAAACTCGGAACTCCATCTGAGCTTCGAACTTGCGATTGCTCTCCGGGGCTCACCTTTTCCTTTTTCTCAGGAACTTTTTTATCCTAACAGTGTTATCAGCAATCAGCCATCATCGAGAACCATCTGTTCAGCACAAATAGGCATTGAATCAAGTTTAGTTCGAGCTGCAATCCAAATCACAATGTTTAATTTCCTCTTACTGCCTATTGCAATTATTTTTTACGACAGGTCATTACATGAACTACAAACGCAGTTCAAATATTCTTTGTTTCTTTCCAGGTATCGGTGGAAGGAAAAGCCTTTAAAATTCGTCTTAATCGTCCGAACAAGTTCAATGCTCTTACTCTGAACATGTACAATGGTATTATAGAAGCCTTGGAGGCTTCAAACAAAGACAAATCAACTGCTGTTACGGTGATAACAGGTATTTTTTCAGTTAGAAGCAGTGAAGTTGAAGTGTTGTAAGTGAATATTTGTCCTAGGTACTGGAGATTATTTCTGCTCTGGTAATGACCTCAGTAACTTTGCGAAAGCCGCATCGGCCAGTAAAGAAGAGATTAAGGAAATGGCTGAAACGGCAGCTGATATACTAAGACGGTATATCCAGGTAGTTCTAATAAACTTAATTTAAATTGCTGAATATGTTGAATATATAGTTTGTCCATACAACTCTATAGAAATTTCGAATTGGCGTGATTGGTTGATTCCATCGAACTTTAGTAAATAAACATTATAGGCTTACATTGACCATGAGAAACCTCTCCTCTGCCTGATTAATGGTCCAGCGGTCGGAATCGCTGTCACCGTCCTTCCTCTTTTTGAATATGTTCTCGCGACTGATAAGGTATGGTCAAGGGTACGCAAAAAAAATGTAGTCATTTTTTTTACATATTCCCTATTCTTTTTAGTAGCACGTATGGTGTGAAATGTTCTATATGAATGTAATATTAAAGACAGAGACATGTGCAAAACTGCGGACTGCTGGTGTCTTCGGTGTGGGACGAACGCACTGTTACCCTTTCCGGGGGCTAATGCGTTCACCAACACACCATACGGGTCCTTCATTTCACCTTTCTCTCAGGGGCCGAAACGGAGGACCCGCATGGTGTGGGGATGAACGCGTTAGCCCTAAGAGAGTAATAGCGAGTTTGTTCCTCACCACATACACCAGCATTCCGGAGTTTTGCATATATGTCAGCATCATTATGGTTATGTTTAACATAATACCCTGCTGTTAAGAAAAGAATAGGCAGTAGTTGAAAAGTATTACATTGTGATTAGAGACATATTATACACCTTTCTGTGTAATTTCTTTCAATCTAGTGTACATTCCACACTCCATTCTCAACTTTGGGCCAGTCTCCTGAAGGAGCTTCGTCCTATACGTTCCCAATCCTTATGGGTCAGCTGAAAGCGGCAGAGGTTTGTATTTTGAAATAAAAAAACATGTTTCTTTCTTTAAAGCTTTTGTACTCTTTAGATTTTACATTAACATTATGAAAAGTTGCTGTTTACTTAGTTCTTGATTCTCAACAAAAGACTTTCTGCGCAAGAGGCATTCGACAGAGGACTTGTAAATGAGGTTAATTGGAATTTGAGAAGATTTCTTCTTTGAACTAGATAGATTCTTGCGCTGGTGCGATTGTAATTCATCACTTTTAGGTTATACCCCACCATGAGTTCGAAACAAGAGCTGCTACCATCGTGAAGCAACATTCATCTCTTCCACCAGAGAGCCTTCGTGTTAACAAAATGCTTTTGCGATCGTTCCACAAAGAAATGCTTACAAAAGTGAACGAAGTTGGTTCTGTTTTTAACCCTTCATATCCAACTTTCTTTTCTTTTTCCTTTCTTCTTTTTCCTTCGCTTCAATTTCTTGATAGAATTCCTGTGTAAAAAGACATGTCTTATTTGTAGGCTGAGTGCAAAGCTATCTGTGAACGTTGGCAGTCGAAGGAGTGCGCGTCTGCTATCGCGGCCTTTCTTAGCCGCTCGAAGCCTAGCCACCTTTGATCAATTATTTCATCTGGTAAATAAAATATGTATTGATAATCGGAACTCTATGGAATTAAAAAATCAAAATTGCCAGATATTCTTGGCCAGATATTCATGGGCGTCAGAAATTCAGGACGGTGGTGGATCCTGGTATTGGTTTACTTTTAGGCTTTTCTAGGCCTCCTGATGGAAAAGCCTTCAATGTTGCAGGAAGGCAAAAACATTTGCTCATCATTGTGGATTTTCACTTCTTGGAAGCGGAGAACCGCCAAGGGTTTTCTGAGCGAAACTCACGAAAAGCGTCTAATATGCGCTAAACCGCCAGAAAAGCGTTTTCTGAGCGAAATTCATGGGAAATTATGAAATTCCTCATGTTTTCACTCGACGTTTCATCTTCAGATTTAGAAACCTCTTTGATGATAGTAAGATCAACCAGACTGGTGAAAAACTGGACAGTTTTCTCCGTATTGAATTGCAAAGGTTTTGGGACGAAAATGGACTTAGAGCCTGTTGTCGCGCAATCAACATCTGTGCCTTGAGTATCGTATGCGAAGCTGGCCTTTGCAGTGGCCTACTGATGTATTTGAGCCATCGTTGCTATCCACCTAGACAGCTCTGGTAACCATTTGCCGACCCTGGAGGCTTTTCCAAAATAGGATAACTCGCGAAGCTGGCCTTTGCAGTGGCCTACTGATGTATTTGAGCCATCATTGCTATCCACCTAGACAGGTCTGGTAACCATTTGCCGACCCTGAAGGCTTTTCCAAAATAGGATAACTCGCGGTCAGCCAGATCAGAGTCTGCCCCAGATCGTCACCACCAAAGACAACGGCTGCGTTTGTGTATCGGAGGCGACAGGGAAAAGTGGAAGATTTACTCACGCCCGTTCAAGTCACTAAACGATCAACGGGACTACATGTGATGCAGATGATACCGAGTGCTTCAGGATGCCGACAAGAGAACAATGAATACAAGTAATCAATACTCTTCTACGTTCTTAATTCTATCCTATTCACATGCGCCATACATTCGACTTCATCAAGGATCAGCGAAAGTGATTAAATGCTCATCTATCCTATAGAATGACTGGTGGTGGCCTACCGATGCATTGATCATCCACACCGAGGGTAAATGAAGGAAGGTTTACAAATCTATTACGGGGCGAAAATGCGCGGAGACTCAGCACATTTCACAAGATGCGGCGCAAAATAAGTATTCTGTTGGCTCGGCACTAGCAGGGCAGCAGTTTTCCGAAGGGAAAATAGGCTTTTTTCCTTTAAATGCTTATATTTATTAGACATTTCAAATGTTTCTTAGAATATCTCCTATCTTCGTTCATCCTCTGATCTCTCTATCCTTGTTTAGGCTGTGCTGAATTCGCCTCAGTTCTCGAAGATCGGATTGTGTCTCCATCATCACTATGGAAATCTGCATTCATGTTATTGATATCATCTGCTTTTCTTGAGCACTCGTTCAGCTTCCATTGACTAGAGCGATATTGTCTGGAATTGTTTCTGTTTAATTCTTTTTCCGTGGCTTTTCTCGGTCCCAGACTGAAGAAGGGAGTCGTAAATTATTTTAGGAATTCTCTCTTTTTCAATTCAGTTTTGACCCTAACTAATTTCCAGTATTAACACATCGATTCCATTAGACAACGTTATGACGTTCCAGAGTATTCGTACCAATATAACTGGTCATTAGGGACAAAGTGTCCTTCATGAGCACCTATCTATTTTATATGTAACTTTACAAGTGTAAGCAAGAATTCTTTAGTTCTGTGCTACACTATGCGTTTAACGTGATATTGTCGTCATGGTAGAAATGACAAAGTACATACTGAAGCATTGTCGATGCCATGCTTGTCCTTCCAGCTAATCCGTACTGTTCGGATTAGAAGAGTTTTTCCGAAAAATGTAGCCACCTACTGTTTCCGTGGGCATGCGAGTGGTGTCATGCCTTCAAGGTATTTCAGTACCTTTCACGACTAAGAGAAATTCCGTAGGTTTCATGACTTAGGAGTACAATGTGATCGAAATTTTGGTTTAGCATTTCATCTGTTTGGTTATGGAGGTGTTTGGCCATGTAGATTTCAGTCAATTTGGCCTTTTCAGGCTCTGAGGAAGGCGAAATCCGCCGGAACGTCAGCTTATTTGTGAATAAAGAAATAAAATAACACGTCGTGTTTGCTAAACAGAAGTAGAAAGAACTTAGGAGTACGTTGTACGCTTCGTTCTTTACTGATGAAATAGTTTGACGAATATCAAGGAGGAAGCTTCGTTTGTGTTTACTTATTGATCTTTAGCGCGTATTTTTTTGCTCTACTGACTTCTCCTTCCCTTGTTAGCATTTACTGCTGCTTTGAATTGCCACCGAGCTTGGTCGTTCTGTAGCCGCAACTAATTCATGTGCGTTCTTTCCGTTATAATAAACTCCGATGAAGGTACAAAGTTAAAAATGACGATTAGTTCCTTTCAAGGTTTCTCAAGACTGTGCTTCCATTCTCTTCGTAAGAACAGTTCCGGTACAGGATTGTGGCTATTCCTTCATTGTGCGGCGGAGATTACCACCCACACGGATATACACGTGACATGACGTAAAAATTCAGTCATCACTGCTAAAATGATAATAGTCAAATGTACTCTGCAAAATTTCTGGTCTTCTCTGATGCATTGCGAGTTCTAAACTCAAAATAAGTTGAGTAGAGGAGAGGACACCGATGTCTTCGGTGCAGTTGAGCAAGCTTAAAACTAGTAGACGTCAGAAACACCATGTCCTTAATTCGCTATCTGTGGTAGAAACATTCAAGTTCCACAAAGGATTTATGATGGAGTACTGTTTTACAGTATATGTTCGCCCATGGCCCACCAGGCCTTCCATCCCTCCGGGGTTGGCAAATTGGCACCAGACTTGTCTGGGAGGATAGCAGCACTGGCTCGATACATCGGCAGGCCACCGCGAGTCATTGTAAAGGCCAGATGTGCATTCAATCACCTCCAACGATACTTAATGAAGTCGAATGCATGGCTCATCTTTCAGGGATTGGTCAACGCCAAGAACTTTATCCTTCTTACTGTTTTCCAGCAACTGCTAAAGTATGGAAGGCTATGTGGAATTCCCACTTCCTTGTTATTATTATTTTTTTCATGCAGAGAAAGCGGATCATAATGGAGATGTTTTATCAGGATATTCACTGTAACCTCGTGGTGCACCCGTGTAATCGTTTCTGATATAGGACAAGGTCTTATCTTTGAACGAGATAACATTTCACAAACACTATTTCAATGATATCTTTATTTTCTCGGGAAACTTCACCGAGATGGAAACTGTATGTTGTACTTCGACTTGATACTTGGTGCTTGAACGGCCCGTCCTCACCGGTTGTGCGGACCTCATAATAATATCCATTTTCGGAGATTATCCGGTTGAACTGTTGTGGTTTCCTAGAATCCCGAGTCTTCACCACCACATAGAGTCGCTGCCCTTGTGGATCAGAGGGAGATTCACCATCATGCAAGCCCTGCCAAGGGGATGAATCCCCTGCTGTACATCGCAGCCCGACACCCAGGATCACCTCCCGGCCACGATGAGGCGGTAAACCGTTGAGAGGTATACTTAGTGTTTATTGTATTATAGTTCGGGGTTACAGAGGGAGAAAGAGCTACAATGGCGCACCGAGTTGTTTTATTTGAATATCTACTTATGGTATGTAGTCATTTAATTAGTTTTTACTTCGGTGGTTCAACTGTGGGCAGGGAAGAAGGGGCTGAGGGCTTATCAAAAAAAAAGACATATTTATTAGTCATGTCGAAGTCAAAGGAAAGTCGGTTTTGAGCAGGTAGTCCAGTCATGTCAACGACCTTAAGAAATCATTGAAAAGCATTCATAACACAACTTTTTAAAAACTGGTCAGCGAACTCAATTTCGCGCTTTTATCTTCAGAACCAATTCTCAAAATTATCTGTGTGGGATTCCAAAGAAACTTATATCTAAAATATTACACAACTTAGGTCGTTTCGTAAAAAAAAAGGACGGTAATTTTATTAAAAGAACAAGATGAAGCGAACGCTTCACAAAGAGTTGTAGAGAGAAAGAAGCACTCCATGTGGTGGTGTTCTACCAGTGTACTTGTCATGGTCTTTCAGTATTCCTTTATCTGATAATATTATAGCGGCTATTATTCCGTCACAAAAATGGAGAGCTGAATCCAGCTGTATTTCGAGCTCCTTTGAGGATCGGGTCGCTTTTCATGACATAGGCTGGGGCTTCATTAAGCTCAGGGGATGCGCCATGCATCCGAATTCATTAAGCATCGTAGACTAATTGAACGCATATTTGCCATAGACACCGCATCCTACCAATTTTCATCCACTGAGACAACGCCGGTCTCAGTTTTCAGACTTTGCAGAGAAGGAAGACTTAATTGTTCGGTGAGCGGCATGAAAACACGTGTGCATTCAAGCCCATTTCTAACCAATGGGCGACCCGCGTCCATATGATGCCTAAATTTTCAGCACATCTTTTGTGAGTAATGCACGACTGAAAGGAGCCGAAGTCTAAGCGGGCATGTGGCCATAGCTTTGTGTTATTCTCTTGGTGCAGTAGGTAAAAGTCGTCATGAGGCTCACGGAGACAAATGAACTTGCTCCAATAGCACTTTTTGCGAATTGCAATGTCAGGATAACTCTCCAGACGAAGCCTTGATTTACTAGTTGACAACTTGAAGGACGAATACTCTTTTTGCGACTTTTCTATCGATTCTAGTTGTCTAGCACTAAAGCATCTAATTATGCAGCGAGTGAGCGACAGACACTCGCACTCACCGCACTGGTACGATTCACCTCGATTTCTTCCGTTCGAAATTTGCTCTCGAATCATCAGTTCGCTCTGATGCTGAGCAAGACCAAGAAAGCGGAAGATTTGCTCGTGAAGTTGGTGTGTTACTATGTTTTCACCTCTGTTCCGTACATATGAAGCAGATTTCTTCGGTTAAATATATGTGCTTGCATACATATATTTGCATTTGCATATACATGTATATGTATACGTCTATATATATGCATATATATATATATATATATAAGTAAGGATGCGCCATGCATTCGGCTTCACTAAGCATAGTTGGAGGTGATTGATTGCATATCTGGCCTTTGCAGTGACTCGCAGTGCCTAGCGGTGCTCGATAGCCAGTGCAGTTATCCTCCCAGAAAAGTCTGGTACCAATTTTACGACCCTGGAAGGATGAAAGGTTTGGTGAGTCAGGAGAGCGGGGATCGATCTCTTGTGTATTGTAAGGCACCTGTGGCCTATTTAAAAGCGTTAGAGGGTAGTTAAGGAAAGAAACAAGAGTAATTGAAACTCTTCATGAACACTTCACTCGTTATCTGTGAAGTCTAGAGCATAATTTACGAGTAGGAAGTATGTTTATTCATTTATAAAACTCTCGTTATCTTAGAAATTAATGTGACTATGGTTCGCGAGCACACCATCCTGGTTAACAATGACTAAATTTCTTAGTGAATTGCTTCGCAGCTTCTGTAGATTGCTACTTTAGAAAATACTGTTAAGTTTGTGCAGTTGGCAGTGAACGTGCACTAAGAGTTAGATGGCTTCTGTTTCATGATGATGGTGGGTGCAGTTGCGAAGACTCTGATTTATTACTACCTCTTGACATTCTTTTGCATAATGGATATTCGTTATATATTACTTTCCAATATCCATATTTCGCGATATTTTTACTCATCCGGTAGTTTCCGTCCGAGTATGTGCTGTATTTTGTGGGTTTACGTAGTCGCAAATCCTCCCTTAGAGTTGCACTACCTACTCGATTTTGTTAAGCATCGTAGAGATGGCTAAATGCATATTCGCCTACGAAATGAACTATGGATTTCCGAGGACGAGTTCTCTGTTTTTGGTACATTGGATTGACGTATATCCTTTGTAGCTATACGTAGATATGTTCAGGTATGCGCCTAAGGGTGCGTCCGAGTAGGTTCGGGGATCCGCTCGGAATGCATCCTGCATTACAAATCAGCCAAAAGCTTGCAGTCAAGTGACTGGGTTTTATGGGACCTCCAACAAATAGCTCTTTATCTAATTCGGCATAGAGTGGTAACCTATCTAAGTGTGAGTGAGTTCAGCATTCGTGCTAAGAACTTAGCGACCTTCTCGTGGGTATCAGCAACCAAACAGTAGAATAAATCGGCCTCATTTCCCTAACAGCTTCAAAAAGAGTAAGATCTCAAGGCCATTTTAGACCACCTAAGTTAACACGGCTATTGTGACGACTTGTAGTCGCACCATCGTTACCATCTGGACACTCCGTTGGCAATTTTAGAATACTAAGCAGGAGTTATCGAGCTGGTCAAGAATTACATACACCACCCACTAAACCATTTCATCAGACTTGTGAAGGACTATGCTTTGGGAGTCCGTAACTTCGGTATTTCATCTGAGCATGCATATAAACATGTGTTGCTTTTAGCAAGTATTACATCTATCACCTATCGTTCCGTCGATTGTCGACTGACTCGAACGGGCCCCAGTAGGTCTTCCATTTTTCCCAGTCGTATGCAAGAGCAGTCCACTGGGTTCTGTTTGCTCGAGGGGCTCGTTGAACGTCATAGCCTTCTTCTAAGCTTCTCGTGAAGAACTTTGACCATGGGGTCGGTGGTTCTGCTGACGTGTGTTCGAGAGGAATCCAGCTACTGACGGCTGTTTTTCGTCTATTGTCGCTTATACGCACTAAACGAGCCCTGTCAAGCTCATCTTCGACAATTTGGCATACATAGCAGCATTTTTGATTTTTGATCGCTGACGTAGGTCGGAGCTTCGGATCCCTTCCGATACGAGACATTCCTATCATCGTCCCCTCGACTGCGCGTTCTCTAACGCTAATAACGCTTATTTTTCTCTCGTACTGTTTTCGTAGCGACCGGATTTCTGAGGAATACATTTCGCCGAGGAAAATTTTGGAGGTGAAAAGGTGGGCATCTGGTATTCTTTGCTCCCTTCACTATATCCTCGATGCTGTCGAAGGCCCACGAAGGCATTCATCATGTTGTTTTTCCGACCAAAACACGCGGAGTTAGAGCATTCGGAGATGTCCCCTGTGTTAAGCGTGAATGGACATACGAACCCAATCCGTTCTTCATTTACAACTTTTTTCTGACATCTAGTCGAAAGCCGATCTTCCCAGAAGCGTTATCAAAGTCGGCTAGCTTTGGTTCCGCCTGGCAAGTGTTCGATGTTATAAGAACGAACTAACCAACAAACCGATGATGGCGTAATTGCCGACCATCGATTTTCTCTTCCACGTTGTCAGACATTATACCAATGTTCGCATAACGTTCTCGAGGGTGGCGCTAAATAATGTTGGCAGGATGGCATAGCCTTGCCTACCCCCTCTTTCGACGTCGATGTTAGCATCGTTATATGGTGATATTTTGATTGTAGTTTTTTTATGTAGTTCACGAAGAATCCTCATATAGCGAGTAGCAATGCCATGGCTGTCCAGAGCTTTCATGTCTGCTTCTATCTCAGTTGAGTCAAAGGCCTTCTCTGTAAATCGATAAAAGTGAGACGGAGCGGTCTTTTGTACTCTCGCGATACTTCAATGAGCCTTGTTATCGTGTGGATGTGGTCCATCGTACTGAATCCTGTGCGAAACCATGCTTACTCACGTAACTGTCCATCGTCCAGTATTGTGTCAACCTTGTCTAGGATGGCTCGAGTGTAGTTAGTAGAGGAGAGACAGCAAACAGATTGGGCGATAGTTACAAATATCATGGAGGTCACCCTTATTGAATAAAAATACAGTCTTGTTGTTCTTCCACTGAATAGGAATCTTGCATTCTGACAGGTAACATCTGAACTGCATTGACAGATATTTGCAAAACTCCGGATCGCAGGTGTTTGCGGTGGGCAACGAACGCGCTATTGTCCTTTCCGGGGAGTAACGCATTCACCACCACACCATGCGGGTCCTTCGTTTCGCCTGTCTCTCAGCTAGTTCTATCGATCTTTTCTGGTTTTGGTTTCTGTATTATAACTGGGTTCGTTGCCGATTCGGGCTCCCCAGATCAATCCCACTGACGGGCGATTGATGATGGCAAAAGATCGAGAGAACTAGCTGAGATACAAGCGAAACGAAGGACCCGCATGGTGTGGTGGTGAACGCGTTACTCTCCGGAAAGGACAATAGCGCGTTCGTTTCCCACCGCAAACACCTGCGGTCCGGAGTTTTGCAAATATCTCAGCATCATTAAAGTTATATTTCGCAATCGCGGTGCCCTTTAACTTGTGTGATTCTACGTTGGCGTATCAGTTCGAGTGTTTCTGGGGACAAATATCTCTTAGTGACTCTCGAACTCTTAGCGTTCATAGCGCTGATGTGAACATGTTGAACGATCCGATCGTATTACTCCTCGATCGATGTTATCGATAACGGTATCTTCCCAAAAGCACATTAATGAACTGAATAAGACACAGGGTGGTTTTTGGACTTGGCTTTTTTTTGTTATAACGACTATTTCTCCTTTTCAAGAGAAGCGTGTAACTTGTCAATCTTATTCCAAGTGTATAAATGGGGATTTGCCGAATTCACTCGAAGAATAGAATCCGCATAAACGAACGAGAACATACCCACTCACTAACACTTGGTTTTGTAATTGCAAAAGATTCGATGAGCTTTGCAAACGCATTTCCCACACACTGCAGCTTTGACCATAACTGCTTCTTTCCGCTCTTTAAGATCATCTTTTATCACCTGTATACATTGTTTTGCTAGATCGGACGTGAGTTCGCGGTGCCCTTTAACTTGTGTGATTCTACGTTGGCGTATCAGTTCGAGTGTTTCTGGGGACAAATATCTCTTAGTGACTCTCGAACTCTTAGCGTTCATAGCGCTGATGTGAACATGTTGAACGATCCGATCGTATTACTCCTCGATCGATGTTATCGATAACGGTATCTTCCCAAAAGCACATTAATGAACTGAATAAGACACAGGGTGGTTTTTGGACTTGGCTTTTTTTTGTTATAACGACTATTTCTCCTTTTCAAGAGAAGCGTGTAACTTGTCAATCTTATTCCAAGTGTATAAATGGGGATTTGCCGAATTCACTCAAAGAATAGACGCATAAACGATAAGATCCGCATAAACGAACGAGAACATACCCACTCACTAACATACTGACGCATGACGCATGTATACATGAATGCGCCTCGTAAATACATAGGGCATGTGCTAAATCGGCACAGCAGAAGCAGGGAGTCCATCTCTTGGATCCACCTGCGTCTCAGGGGAGTAGAAAACCCTTTTCGTTCCCGATTAACCCCCATCCATCACCTGGGAACACGCTACTTTGCCTCGTTATTAACCCTCATGAGATCCCTCTGTGAGAGAGATTCGTGGAAGATTTGCAAAGGCAAACATAATAATGTCACAGTTTTCCTACTGAAATGAGACCGTTTTTCTCATCGTTTGAGCTTTGTATATGCAGAAAGCATTCCCAATAGCGTCTAATTTTTGGTGAAAACTGCGTGGAACGACCACAATTTTTCGCGGTGCGTGCAGTGTATTGAAATCAACTCATGCTGGCGTTAATGTCACCACATAATGTGAAACCTGCGCACTTACTCCGTTTTCCTCTATTATAATTCGGTTCTTTCATGTGTGTTTATAGTTCTTACGTTTCTAATATTCTGCTTAGACTCTTTGTTATTATTTTGAAGTATCTAAGTTTTTGAATTTATCGTAGTAGGTTCGACAATATGCGTAGAGATTAGTGGTCGGAAATGCAATAATAGTCATTTACTTGTTAAAAAATGAAATTGTTTACTACAAGTTGAGATTTGTTTGTTTAAAGGTAATAAGGTCTCGACTCGACTTATTCATAATTTAATACTCAGAGATTTGTGCATATGAAATCTGCAAATCCCGCTGTAGAACTTTTACGTTAATACTATTAACACTATCACGTGTAACCTTGTTAAACATTAAGTGGTGCCCCAGCTGCACTTATCCCGCGCGAGAGCTAATGCATCACAATTTTCCTATGAGGCTCCTTATTTTTACTGCTTTTGGCCTGAGGGTAGCTGTATTTGCGTCAAAATTACTCTTCCCTTTCTTCCTCAAATTTCAGTGTTTTTATAGTAGTCATGAGAGATTCCTAGATCCTAATTCAGCATTTCTGTGACCACAATGATGCTGAGATGTTTGCAAAACTCTGGACGACTGGTGTCTGAGACGGGGACCAAGCACGCTGTTGCCCTTTCCGGGGAGTAACGCGTTCACCACCACACCATGCGGGTCCTTCGTTTCGCCTGTCTCTCAGCTAGTTGTAATATTTATAATAAATAGACAGTAAATAAAATGTTAACATCGTGATTTCAACTACGGCTAATTGTATAGTTTTTCAGCTTGGTCACCAAAAAAAAGTGTATTATTAATTAACGCCGAGGTTAGAAGTGAATCGGATCTGGGAATTGCTGAATAGTTTTCGTTTGCTTTGTTTTTATTTCTTCATTTTGCACTATTTTCCCTACTAATTTACTTATTCTATCAATCACCCATATGGGCGCATATGGCGCAGTGATCGGAGGTGCCATGCAACACACACACACAGGATCGATCTCCTCGCCCCCGGTCCACCAATCCTTCTATCTCTCGGGGGTCGGAAAATTGGCACGAGACTAGTCTGGGAGGATAGCAGCACTGCCTCGGTACATCGCTTGACCGCCGCGAGTCACTGTAAAGGCCAGATATGCATTCAATCACCTCCAAACGATGCTTAATGAAGTCGAGGGCATGGCGCATCCCTAAGGGATTGATAAACGCCGAGAGATTTATCCTTTTTTTATCGCTTATATCGTCGTCCCATTGATCCCATTGATCGTCGAGTGACTCTATCCAGTCTCCAACGATACTTAATGAAGTCGAATACATGGCGCATCCCTCAGGGATTGATCAATGCCGAGAGCTTTAGAGAGCTTTAAAGAGGTTGAGAACATCACAGATAATAGTAGGGTCTTTGTTTAACTCATCCAATGGTATAATGTTACTATTACACGTCACACTTTCTCTTTCTACAATTCACCGTCCAAACGCACTACTGTTAGAATTTGGAGGGATTTTACTTCCCAAGTTTAATGCACTGTGGTATTTGTTATATCCCTCGTTCGCGGATTACTAGTCAAATCTTGGACTTTGTGTGCTCTACATTGGGACGATTCCAATTTTCTAATGACTCCCGCGAATTTTCTGCAGCTGGTGAACTTGCGAAGTTGGCAAATTTATGTGATTGTGGAGGAGGCGTTTTATAATTCCAGACAAAATCGCAAGTGTCTAAACTTTTATTTCTACTTGAGGTATACTTAAAACTCAAACTTCAAAAATATTTAAAAATTGAAATAGTATTGTGATTGGACAAAGAACTTGCGAATTGTGGATCTCCAGATCCTGTAATTTCGATGCGTGTTGGTAAATTCCACTATGAGCTGAATTGTGTTTGTTGGCAGGTGTAGCTCTCTTTAGGTAGTTATGAATTAGAAGTGAAGATCAGTTAATAGGTTCAAATATTGGCAACATCAATAACGTGGTCGGAGTTTCGTTGATTTTTATCGAAGAAATTGGAGTTGCTGTTCTACCACTCTTAAGGAGTTTTCTGGAAGATCCGCATAAGCATCTCCTAGTGATATTATTGTCGTTTTGTACTTCTTCCATCGATTTCTTGCTTTCTTTTTTTGACGTTCTTTTTCGTTTATCTTTATCTTTATGTCAACTGACGTTGACTTCAACGTCGACCTCAATAGACTTCTGATTAATAAAGGCAATGAAGAAGTTGGAGAGGAGGAGCAAATAGCGGAGCTTCCTGTGGTTTTTGTCGAAAATTCTGGCGAAGATGAATCGTAGCAAGGGGACGAGGTAGAAAATCATTTCAGTAACTTCGTGAATGTGGGACATTTCCCGGACACAAGTGATAAGAAGACTACGCCCTGCTATTCAGTTGGCAGGAGGGCTAGCCAGTAGTGCGTATATTGCTTTCTTTTCATGGTTTAGAGACGTCTCTTCTACCCCTACTTTAAGTATGTTTGCTCTTTTACCCGTGATAGGTTAGACATGCCTGGTGAACTCATGGCGGATATATAAGGAACACACGATGAAGGCCTCACTAAAGGACTTCGAAATAGTCGTCTATATCTGTAACATCGCAACTGAAAGTGCTTCCACACCGTCAACTTCTCGTTCCTTTGAATAAAGCGGCTTAAGCAGCAAACAGTGGTTCAAAAAGTGGAGGAGGTGTGTGTGTGTGTGTGTGTGGGTGTGGGTGTGGGTGTGGGTGTGGGTATGGGTATGGGTTGTTAGAAGCTGTTGTAGGGCAGCGTGATCTGAAATAAACCGCACAAAGTCGTTGCAGGAAAGTTCGTTGTTTAGAATATTTCAGTGGGCATGATGTGATATCACCAGGCTATCTTCCCTGGTGATATCATATCATGTTCTTTTCAGATTTTTCTGGTAAATGCACTTAAGTCGTACAATTTTTTCTCTTTATTTTTCTTGAGTAATTTAATGCCTTTAGGAATTTTCTTTTTTATAGTTTCTATAATTCCGTAATTCTAGGGAGATTTTAAGGACGTTTGAAGGAAGAGCGGTAGCCATAAATCTTTCTCAATAGTCTCCAATTACGTCCTGTCTTCAACGTTCATTTCTGGCCATTGACTTGTTGAGTTGAAGAGTATCCCACGCTCTCTGATGTATGCATAACAATTCGTTATCTGCTTGAATGGAGGTGAATGAATGCACAGGTTCCTGCCTAGCATGAAAAGTCTACAGTTACCGTTACTACTCACCCCAATAATTCACCTTTATTACATGCAATCCGTTATTAACTACAGAATGCTTTTGTAATGAGGCCTTTTTTTCTACTATATTGGACAGCTAGTCTATGGTAGGGGTTTGTTTTCGAATTTGCTTAAGTATGAGTATAGTGCTTAAGTCCACTCTTATCTGTGCTTCTAGAAAGAAATTTCGACAGTTTTTCCTACAAGACCCTATTCTTTAACACTCTAGTTCAATCCGTTATTAACTACAGAATGCTTTTGTAATGAGGCCTTTCTTTCTACTATATTGGACAGCTAGTCTATGGTAGGGGTTTGCTTTCGAATTTGCTTAAGTATGAGTATAGTGCTTAAGTCCACTCTTATCTGTGCTTCTAGAAAGAAATTTCGACAGTTTTTCCTACAAGACCCTATTCTTTAACACTCTAGTTCAACACTCAGTCCACTCTGATGCTGAGATATTTGCAAAACTCCGGATGGCAGGTATCTACGGTGGGAAACGAACGCGCTATCATCCTTTCCGGGGAGTAGCGCGTTCACCACCATACCATGCGGGTTCTTCGTTTCGCCTGTCTCTCGGCTAGTTGCATCGATCAGTGCCATCAGCAATCCCCCGTCAACGAAATCCTGGGAGCCCACTCAGCCCACTGTTCAGCCATTTTGAGGCGTTCTTGATTATTATACTCGTAGTCAATAACAACACTTATGCAAATGATAACCATGAAGAAATAGCAATATTACTGGAATCAATAATAACAGTAATACTGAAGTATTTTGTAATATTGATAAGGTAATACGAGGTTGTCATAAAAAGAAACTAAGAAATAACTGTTGTGGAAACTCGTCCCGAATCAATGGAGTTCTGAAGAAGGGAAGATCCCTAAACGCTAGCCTACGACAAGAAAAATTGTTACAGCAAGCTCGTGTTCTATTATCAGTGCAACAAGACATTGTTTACTCACAAGAGACTACATAAGAGTCGGTTAACAAAAGTAATAAAGCGGTGCTAATAATAGTACCAGTATCAGTGCTAATATCGACATTCGTGGATTTTTGGAAGTGTTTTTTTATGTTGGCTTATATTGAGTCTACTTGGGTGCTTTTTTCTACCCGTGCTTTTCATACAATAACCATGATTCATCAGAAAATAAGAAAAAGATGAAACTCTCGGCGTTGATGGATCCTTGAGCGATGCGCCATGCACTCGACTTCATTAAGCATCGTTGGAGTGATGGAATGTATATCTTGCCTATATAGTTACTCGCGGTGGCCTACCGATGTACCGATCTAGTGCTGCTATCATCCCGCACAAGTCTGCCAATTTGCTAACCCCGGAGAGATGAAGCGCCTGGTGGTCGTGGGACGCTGGTATCGATCCCACATGTATTTAAGGGCTCCTCCGACCACTGCGCTGCTCACATCTCATGTTTCGTCATAGGGATTAAAATGAAATAGCAGTTATTTTTTAGTCAAACTACCGGCCAATAAACTCATTCGAAATGAAGTTTTTTTTTCTAAGTTATCAAATGCAGGAAATGGCTTTTCCGCTACAACATGGTGTACATACCATCCTTTATGACCTAAATTGATTTTGTCGTTGCCTATCACCGCACGTATTGGATTTTTTTAGCTCCCACATGTCTAGATAAGAATCTTTAAACGCTTGAATGTATACTTAAAAGCTCTGCTGGGTTTCCAGTATCGATTCTCTCCAGTAACCATACAAAGAGCTCAAAGAAAATTTCGCACCGAAGCACCGTTTGAATCTCTTATGCTTCTGCCCTTACACTTCCCAATGCGCTTCTGGATATACAGCCGATAACCTACAATGAAATATTATCGTTTTCTAGAAATAATCTGCTATACTATGAATGTGGATATGGAAATAGTAGCCACTAAAATAGTTAAAAGTAGGTATCATATCAACGTCGAGGTATTTTATTGAAAAAAACGAACGTCTACAATACAGTCGTTTGTAGAAAAAAAAGCCATCTCCATTCAAGCAAGGTTCTGAATGCTCGTCGTCACGAGCATAGTATAGTGCTAGTTCGATTCCGCTCCGAGACAACCAAGCCTCTCATCCTTCCGGGGCCGGGAAACTAGTGCCGGACTTGTTTGGGATAAAAATCACCCTCTGCAATCGAACTGGGAACGTTCTTGCCCGGCTATCCCAGGAATTCAAGGAGAACTGCTCGATCAGCATTCCACGGCATTCAAGATGAAATGAAAATCCGCAGGCAGCAACCGATGCCACACGTAAAGTTAGAAGATCATCGTGAATAATGGAGGTGAGGAAACGGATCGAATGTGAGAAGGGCTGGGATCGACACAGTAGACTAGAGGATGGGTCATAATAAAATAAAACAAAATGGAAAAATCGAGAGCAACATGATAGGAATGATAAGCGACATCACTGATAAAATCTGGCAAGTATCGTGATGTTAACGTTAACTGGTTACGTTGACAAAATCAAGCAGCGCGTGTTTGCGTCAACCGATTTTTAAACTACCTCACCACCTGGATTTCATGATACACAAGAGTTAACAAGTTCTAAGTGTAATCTTAAATTCATTGAGGTTTTGCCGATTAAATTTCGAGAGCTAAAATATGGCTACGAAGCGATGTCAAGGAAATAGATGCCAGCATGCATTGGCTAGAATGTGTTTCATGACAAATTGCTGGCCGCTTTCGGGATTAAGTCAACGCACCGATTAACAGCGTGTATAAAACTTTATTATTTGGAATAGAAACCGTTGTAATCTACAAGTCTATGCAGAAAAGAGACAAGTTTTCTATCCTACCGTGAATAGGTCCTGTTTTTCAATGGCCCGCAACACATGTTCCTTTCTTGTTTTTTTGCGTCAAGGTTCATATTTCGAGGATGAAAGCAAAGTAACAGGCGAGACTTCGTCCAGCAGAATACGTCAGTGCATCTATTTTATTTACTGAGGTACACTTACAAAAAATAAAACGGATGATGGAATTATCAAACATTATGATTGTTTCATCAATCCTGAAATTGTTCCGGTTTACTTCGATTACGTATGATTGCTCGTACTGGTAAACCATTGAATTGCGTAGGCCCTATTATTCTGAAGGCGGATGTCGTTATTATTATTATAACGACTTTAATCATCCCACATGCTGTGAGGCAGGAAACTCCAAGTCTATGGCTCAATAGCTCTGATATTGGGAACGTATGCTTGCGGACTTTGATAAAGCGTGTGGAAAGATTGGTCTTCGACTAAATCTCAAGAAAACGATGTTCATGAAGAACGGATTGCCCCATTCACACTCAACGGAACGATTATCTCCGAATGCTTCAACTATGTCTATCTAAGTGGGGAAATCAATATGATGAATGACTTAGCTCCAGAGCTTTCCTGCCCTAACGTATCAGTCAGAAACCTGCTCGCTGCATAAGCAGGATGAAAGATCACTCAGCGTTATCGAACGCGCAGTCGAAAGGACGATGCTAGAAGTATCCTGTTTCACACAGGTAAGGGATGGGATCCGAAGCTCCGACCTGCGTCAACGATTGAAAATCACAGATGAATTTCTGTATACGAAATAGTCGAAGATAAGGTGGGCCGGACACGTAATGCGTATGAATGATAACCGATGGACAAGAGTCATTAGCAGCTGGATTCCTCGGTATGTTAAACGCACTGCAGGAAGACCACCGACTCGATGGTCAGAGTTCTTCACCTACCTCCTAGAAGAAAGATATAATGCTTGACGAGTCCGTAGAGCGAGTAGAACCCCCACTGGGCTACTCTTGCATGGGACAGGGAAAAATGGAGGATTTACTGGCGCCCGCTCGAGTCACTCGACGAT
>MQTX01000159.1:112745-154418 GCA_009735665.1 Angiostrongylus cantonensis | reverse complement strand
TGAAGTATCGCGAGAGTACAAAAGACCGCTCTGTCTCACTTTCATCGATTTACAAAAAGGTTCAATTAAGATAGAAGCAGCCATGGAGGCCCTTGGTAGTCAAGGGTCCCTACTCAGTACATAAAGATCCTTCGTGAGCTGTACAAAAATTTCTAAACAAAATTTTCACCATTCTACGACGATATTAACGTTGACGTCAAAAGAGGAGTTAGGCAAGGCGATACAATCACGCCAAAATTATTTACAGCCACCCTCCAAAAAGTCATGCGAACATTGGAATGGGATAATATGGGAGTGAAAATCGATGGTCGGCAGATACATCACCTTCGCTTTGCTGATGATATCGTTCTTATAACACCAGACATTAGCCAAGCGGAACGTATGCTTGCGGACTTTGATAAAGCGTGTGGAAAGATTGGTCTTCGACTAAATCTCAAGAAAACGATGTTCATGAAGAACGGATTGCCCCATTCACACTCAACGGAACGATTATCTCCGAATGCTTCAACTATGTCTATCTAAGTGGGGAAATCAATATGATGAATGACTTAGCTCCAGAGCTTTCCTGCCCTAACGTATCAGTCAGAAACCTGCTCGCTGCATAAGCAGGATGAAAGATCACTCAGCGTTATCGAACGCGCAGTCGAAAGGACGATGCTAGAAGTATCCTGTTTCACACAGGTAAGGGATGGGATCCGAAGCTCCGACCTGCGTCAACGATTGAAAATCACAGATGAATTTCTGTATACCAAATAGTCGAAGATAAGGTGGGCCGGACACGTAATGCGTATGAATGATAACCGATGGACAAGAGTCATTAGCAGCTGGATTCCTCGGTATGTTAAACGCACTGCAGGAAGACCACCGACTCGATGGTCAGAGTTCTTCACCTACCTCCTAGAAGAAAGATATAATGCTTGACGAGTCCGTAGAGCGAGTAGAACCCCCACTGGGCTACTCTTGCATGGGACAGGGAAAAATGGAGGATTTACTGGCGCCCGCTCGAGTCACTCGACGATTAACTGGACCACAGGTGACAGGTGACAGATGAAAGTGCGCTAAATTTTGCGCCTTTAATTCCAAGGAATCATTTTATATCAACCTAAGCAATGATCAATAAACCAACTTTGCAATTTATATACACTTTTGCAGTGGTTATTATACATGCATACACATAAAAGGCGCCTGTGGCGCAGTGGTTGGAGGCACTCGAAGATAAGGTGGGCCGGACACGTAATGCGTATGAATGATAACCGATGGACAAGAGTCATTAGCAGCTGGATTCCTCGGTATGTTAAACGCACTGCAGGAAGACCACCGACTCGATGGTCAGAGTTCTTCACCTACCTCCTAGAAGAAAGATATAATGCTTGACGAGTCCGTAGAGCGAGTAGAACCCCCACTGGGCTACTCTTGCATGGGACAGGGAAAAATGGAGGATTTACTGGCGCCCGCTCGAGTCACTCGACGATTAACTGGACCACAGGTGACAGGTGACAGATGAAAGTGCGCTAAATTTTGCGCCTTTAATTCCAAGGAATCATTTTATATCAACCTAAGCAATGATCAATAAACCAATTTTGCAATTTATATACACTTTTGCAGTGGTCATTATACATGCATACACATAAAAGGCGCGTGTGGCGCAGTGGTTGGAGGCACCACTGCGACACACATGCGGAATCGGTCCCGGCGCCCATGACCCACCAAGCTTTCAATTCCTCAGCGGTCGGCAAATTGGTACCAGACTTGTGTGGGATGTAAAGCCCAAATATGCATTCAATCACCTCCAAACGATGCTTAATGAAGTCTAATGCATGGAGCATCGCTCAGGGATTGATCAACGCCGACAGATTTATACTTTTAGCTTTATATACATCGACTATAGGAAATTTGTATGAAGGCTTTACATTGCAGATTACTTTCTCTAATTAATGCGTCTTCATCAGTTACATAAACTTTTGAGTTGTAGATGATTCTATTTCCTTTCAACGTGGATACTAAAGCCATGGTTGACCTGGCCTGGCATGTTGACAAGATCTTCCATTAGTCTACATTTTCGGTCAAGAATTAGTGCACATCCAAGTCAATTCCAACCAGATTTCGTGTCCAAGATTGCTGTGTAGTGCATTATTTTATGGTGTGATCGTGGCTTATTTGAACCCGAAATCATTAGCATCTTTCGGAATCAAGGCTATTGATCGGCTTTCATTGGGTGTTGTATTCTTAATGTGGTGAGCAGAATATTGTCATCTAAGGAATTTTCTAGATTAGAGTGAGGTTTGTTTCTTTGATACGTTTTTCTGCGCCTTAAGTAAGGATGTCAGCCTCATTATCGCAATGATAGCAAATGCATCACGTTAAGTAGACACCAAAGAATTTTATATAAAATCTATAGAAGCGCGGGAATTTTTCTAATCATTTATTGATTACTCCATTCTCTAAAGAATAATAGATCACGGATGAAGGTCTGTTTTTTTTTCATTTTACACAACCCGCAATTCCTTGTTGTCAAATCCCAGCAGCGGCGTTTGTTCTCAACGTTGACAGCTTTTTCCCGTCGATGTGAGGACTTGTTCGATGACTGCATTTTTAGTATTAAGCGATTCCTCTCGTGTTCATTCATGCGCATCCTTTGTGCGCTGCCATTTAGCTCTTATGAAGTCATTGCCGGCTTCTCTACTAAACATATCCCACTAAAAGAATCCTAGAGTTTTTGTCTTTTCCAACGAATTGCAACTCTTCTCGTTCCTGGTGTTGGATACGCAACATATTCGATAGAAAAAAAAGGTGGTGGAAGCTATTTTCAAAACTAGAAACTGTTAATATTGGAGGTTGACGCCTATGTTCTAATAGCGGATTTCACTACCATACCACGACGTACCGAAAGAGTAGCAAAGCATCGACAGTTAATACCTCATTCCAAGCCACCTATGGCTTTTTTTTAGTAATAGCTGAAGACATTTTTGGATCTGTTACTTTTCCATATCTCTATTTCTCTCTTGTCTTAGACTAATTGTTATTGGCATTTGATAAGCTAGGACATATTAGTCATTTCAGACGCCGACCATGCAGTTGAACTTTGTCGTCTCACAGCCAAAAGTTTTAGCTGGAGAGATGTTAAACGCCAAGGTACGTATGTCATCTAGTCTCTGCTCGGCTCTAAAGTTCATGAAAAAACGCTTTTGTTGTCAAATGGATAGAATCATTTTTCCCCGACGATGAAACACTGCCAACTTTTCATGAAAACGTGTTTTCAAAGTGTCAAATTTTCAAACTTGTTGAACTCCTTTTTGACTATCTAAGTTTCACTGTTTTCCTACTTTTCAAAATGACTGGTTAATTTAATTGTTTTTTTCCTACGAACCTCTGCGACTTTTTTCCGCGCTTAACAGTCAGGTTATTTTATTAAGTGTACTGTGTTTTGATTGATAATAGGTCGTACATAAATTTCTCAGGGAAAAAAGCTGGTAAAACGGCCTGAAAAGAAGGACGGATTCAGTACTGAATCGTAAATAGTCATCAACAAAGTAGATTAAAAATTGCACCAATTATAAAACAGATTACTGTAATGTCTCACCAATCCGCAACTAAATCTAATGAATGTGGTATTTTCCAATGTACTTTTGTTCTTAAAACGATAAAGAGCTGGAATACCATGGAATACTGTAAGCATGTCTTTTGCGATCCAGTGGTCACAGTTTTAATCCAATCGCTCCAATACGCATTGATTTAAACACTCATCTGCCGGGAAATCATTTAGAAACCGAATGTTTCGCATTGATCTTTTTTTGCCGAGGTTTTATTTCGAAAGGTGACTTTCGCCCAGGAGAACGCGATGATGGCCCTGAAAGATTTATCGTGTATGCAACTGCTGTTGGGTTTCCGTTGAAAAAATATAAAGTTCTAACTTTTTCAAAATTTCCAATGCTCAAGCTCTGAACAAGGTCTCAACTTTATTGACTGCAATAATAATGCTTGAGATAATTCCATTATTTGCTTTATTTTTTGTAAGTGCACCTCAGTAAATAAAATAGATGTCGAAAAATTTTGCAGCAAACCAAGAAACGAAGGAATTTCTCACGTCGGTAGCACACGGATGAAAATATTATTTATGTAGTGCTAAAGGGTATTTTGCATATCGTGTAGAGAAAATAGTTCTAAGTGGGTAAATACAGAGTTCCCAAGACCACTTCGTTTTGATAACCAAGTTATTGCAATCGTGACGAGCTGATACGAGCTCGACTCACAAGATCTAATTGACCACTCATGGATTTTGGAGAATTTCGCTTCTTCCACAGCCTGAAGGAATTCTGGAGGCTACACATATCTTCGGCAGAAGGCACCTAGGAAGAATTCTAATCGCAACGTAGTTGTCACAATATCTAACAACAGTCTACCTCCACTAATCGGAGTACTGTAATCCTGAACATAAATTACTCTCCTTTACGACTCACAGTGAGACTTGTCGAAATGCTTTTGGAGATGCTGCTTTTCGCGTTCTATTGTCGTAGCCTTCAAAATGTTTACTGTAGTGCCCTTTACCTCTTCCGGTGCTAACTTCACCTGTATTACACTATGCGCGTCCTCCGTTTCGCCTTTCTCCCAGCTAATTTTCTATTTAACAGCACCATCAGCAATCACCTGTTAATGGGATTGATCTGAGAAGCCCAAGTCCGTACTGAAACCAGTTAAACTGAGGCTGCAGTCAAAATCACAATGTTAATTTTTTTTGTTTACTCCCTACTTCAATTTTCAAGGCACAATATTATGCGAAATCAACCTAAATGAGAGAAAGACGAAGCAAAGGACGCGTATGGTGTGGCGGTGAAAGCGTTAGTCACGCAAAGGGTAATACTGTATTCGATCCTCCCCGCAAACACCTGCCAACCGGTGTTTTGCAAACATCTCTGCATCGCTGTGGTTGATTTCACACAATACCTTGCCGTGAAAATTGAACCAGGCTGTAAATAAGAAGTTTAACATTATTTGCTAACTTTTTCAAAGAAGGAAACAATGACTCATGACAATACAGTGTACATGACCGAAGAGTCGTCTACAAACAAAAAGGTCGGGAAAAAGAGCATTTCGATGACAAAAAGCGAAAAAATGTGGACGTTCTAAATGAAGCCAACATTACATAGAAAGAATTTGAAGCCTACGAAGCATTTGATATTTGGCGATGAGATGGCTGGTCTGCTTCGCTAGCAAAAGTTCACACACTGCTTTTTTCATGGCAAGGTACTATGTGAAGTACAACCAGGGCGGTGCCGAGTTATGTGCAGAACTCTGAGCCCCGTATGAGCTTCAAACCCTTGATCGCCCTTACCGGAGCTCACGTGCGACCCACTACACCAACCGAGATCCTTGTTTTGCCCTTGAACAATTTTTGAAATGTTTTACAATAGGTAGGGTATGGTGGGTAAAACGCTTGGTGTTCATCAATCCTTGAAGGACGCGTCGTGCACTCACTTCATTAAACATCGTTTAAGGTGACTAAATGCATATCTGGCATATACAATGACTTGCACAACGGTCTCTTACTTACGACGCTAGTGCTGTATTCTTCCTATACATGTCTATTACCAGTTTCCCGACCCCGTTGGAATGAAAGGGTGGTGATCCTGGGGCGCCGGGTCGACCCAGTGTGTATTGCACCGCACTTCTAATCACATATGCATATATACATATATATATATATATATATATATACGCATATAAATTTACGTAAATATACACATAAGTAGGTGAACATATTCGCTTATTTATTTATTCATTTATTGATAACCTTAGAACTTTAGATCAGTAGAGACAGCAGTGACTCTCCTTTAAGTCCATGAAGCTACCATTCAGCAAGCACTGGTTAATCGACAGCTATAGAAAAAGCAGCGTTATCGTGAAGAACGAAAATGCTGAAATGGAATCTGCTCTATACAAACAACAGCACTAACTAATAAGCTCTTTGTCTGTGACGATTGAATGAAGTAGCATCAACGTTCATCTGTGTATTTATCATCTGGTTGATGATTACGAATAATATCAAGGTTTTTTCCGGAGCTTATAAAAAAGCAATTGGTCGCTGTCTCAAATATTCTACTTATCGTATGATATTTATAGGGATCGAGACAGTAAGGACCTTTGTCCTATGCTGCTTCGTAAATTTCGACCACTTTTTATCTACCCTCAAAAGTACTGTGTTTAAAGCGAAATTCACGGATTTGTGGTGCTGACGATCCTTGATTCAAATTTCGTTCGCTATGTGACGTATTCAGTGAGGATAGCCATACATTTGAGTTGTTTATAATAATTCGGCATATTTATATGTCTAAAAAATCAAATTCTAAATTGCAAAGGCTATTGACGAATTTTTGGATTTAGAGCGGATAGCACATTGGTAGTGATGTCCGTCATTACGAGCATGATGCTAATTCGATTCCGCTCCGCGCCAACCGAGCCTCTCATCCCTCCGGTGTCGGGAAATTGCTACCGGATTTGTCTGGGAAAAAGTTACTCTCTGCAATCCAGTTGGGAACGCTCAGTCAGACTATCTCAGGACTTCAAGGAGAACTGCTCGACCAGCATTCTACGGCATTCAAAATGAAATGAAAATCCGCAGGCGGAAACCGAAACCACTCGTAAAAATTTGGAAGACTTTCGTAGACGATGGATGCGAGGAAGCGAATTGGATGTGAGAAAAGCTGGGATCCACATAGTAGACGTGAAAACGGATCAAATAAAATAAAGTAATAAGTTAGTTTCTAGGATCGACTTTCTATTAACTTCGGCATTGGATTACAAATTCAGTAATAAACTGTTGAGTTAATTAATAACCTACAACTACACTATAAGTATGTAGTATTGTAGAACTGCCATATATGGTTAACAAAAAAAAAAACAGCGACCTGCTGATCAATGCCGAGTTTAATGGAAAGTCGGTCCTGGGAATGCCTGCACTGCTTTCGTAAGAAAGTTAAAAGCTGTATAAAAGCTCTCGGCATAGGTCAATTCCTTAGGGATGCACCATGCATTCGACTTCATTAAGTATCGTTGGAGGTGAGTGAATGCATATCTGGCCTTCACAATGACTGCAGTGGCCTACTGATGTATCGAGCCAGTGCTCCAATGTCACCAGCCAAGACGAGGCGGTAAAAACTGCAGGGGTGGAAAGACATGGTGATATATAGCAACTACAGCTACATCCCTTGACTTTGCAAGTGGACATGGGGTATACTGTAGTTTTCTACGATCTTTTGTAGCAGAATGCAGTATTTTAAGTGTGTGAAGTTGAATGTACGACTTTTATTTTAAAGGTTCTTCTGGATTCAGCCGATCCAGACACCGTCATTGAAAGCTTAACAGCGGAAATGAAGGGAGTTGGAAAAACGGGTTGGGTGAACGTTCACACTGATAAAATATTCGAGACAGAAAAGGTGTGTTTCGTTGTTAACATTAACATTCGATTTTAAACCTTGTTTTATAACGAGTCTGACAAGTTTTGTTTAGTATCTTTGTTATTTAGTTTTGCTAAAAAAAAACGTTACTTTGCCATTCGTAATAACTGAAATAGTTAACTCCCCACGACCGACTTTCTATTAACCTTGGCATTGATTGAATAATTCTTCATATTTTTGCTTAGCAAACACGAGGTGTTATTTTATTTCTTTATTTACGTACAGGCTGACGTTTCGGCGGATTTCGCCTTCCTCAGAGCCTGGAAAGGTCACGTTGACTGCAATCTACATGGCCAAACACCTCCATAACCAAGCAGAGAAAACGCTAAACCAAAATTTCAATCACATTGAGCACAGAGTCTTTGCACACTCATCACTTTCTATGAGGCTTCCACTGAGTATGCCACATGGAGACCAACCGAACAGAGTCCCCAAGGAAGCGTAATGTGCCCATCCCATGAGAATAACAAGCTCATATAATGCCCAATATCACGCGTGACTATGAGTGCTCCCTACGGTTCATTTTCGGGTTTTTGGAATTAATCCAGAGAGCCTCGAGAGTTATGAAATAGTTGTTATGTTTTTTTTCCAAAACAGTAGACATATTTTAACTTGACAGTGTCCTCTGCGCAACTAGAAATCTGGTTTTTTTCTTCAGTTATACATGCATGCGCAATTGGCGTTGTGCACCCCAGGAATGCCGATCTCCGTCGGAAAGCACCAGTTTCCGCTTCAGGTAGTGGTTGCATTATGCTCCTTTTCTTTATTCAATATATTGTTAGCAGTGTAAAGTGAAAAACGTTTATTGATAGGACTAAATGTGGTAGCGGAACCATTCTAAGATCAGACCGAAAATGAATCATGAAAAAAATGGAAAGGTAAAGAGTAAAGTGCTCGACGTTGATCAAGCCATGCGGTTTGCATAATATACTTGTGGGCTTGAGTTCATCGGCATATTAGAAGTGATCAAATGCATATCTGCTCCTGACAATGTTTTATGGTAGTCTACCGACGTGTTAAAGCAGTGCTTTGATTCTCTCGGACCAGTCTTGTACCAATTTGTGTTGACTCCAGAGAGATGAAAGGGCCTAAGAATCGAACCAATAGTGGATACAGCGTGTATTGCAGGATACCTCGAACCATTGCGCTACAAAGGCTCTCGGATTGGCCTACAAATTTGCTAAGATGTAGATAAATTTGTTCATATTACTAAGCGCTATCTGTTAAGTCGATATAATAGTAAGGAAGTTCGCACTACTGCACATAGTTAGCTCTTTCTAACGACATTGTCTATTGTTCAAAAGCACATTTCATCCAGTCTTATCGGCATTGTGTGGCGATTTCAAAATGCTTTGTACTCCTGTCGAGTAGCAGAAATAAAGGTGCTTGGTTTAATGAGAGTTATGACAACATAATGTGTGCTACGTGTCTTCTTGTTAATTATGGAATGACATGCGGAAATTTCATTTTCATTTCGCGTCGGCCTGACATGTTGCTCATCCAGTAGTAGCCTCGCCTGAAGTTCCAAGGAACGCACACACGTTTCCATGTCGTGACCACGTACTCAAGATGGAAGCTTGCCATTTTGTACGTGTCTTCTTGTTAATTATGGAATGACATGCGGAAATTTCATTTTCATTTCGCGTCGGCCTGACATGTTGCTCATCCAGTAGTAGCCTCGCCTGAAGTTCCAAGGAACGCACACACGTTTCCATGTCGTGACCACGTACTCAAGAAGGAAGCTTGCCATTTTGATAATAATTTCTTTTAGAACGATAACAATTTCTGATGATGGCCCACTCAAGGATAGGACTTTAAATGAACGTGCCGAACTCTTTTTTTAGCACGATTAGCACGATTACATTTTTTAGCACGATTTTTAGCACCACTGGGAGGTGAAATTGCATATGGATATCCGTTATCCATGAAGGTCACAATCAGCCACAGCACGGAGGTTTTTACTTAATACGCACACACGTTTCCATGTCGTGACCACGTACTCAAGATGGAAGCTTGCCATTTTGTTAATAATTTCTTTTAGAACGATAACAATTTCTGATGATGGCCCACTCAAGGATAGGACTTTAAATGAACGTGCCGAACTCTTTTTTTAGCACGATTAGCACGATTACATTTTTTAGCACGATTTTTAGCACCACTGGGAGGTGAAACTGCATATGGATATCCGACATCCATGAAGGTCACAGTCAGCCACAGCACGGAGGTTTTTACTTAATAAATCAATTTCGTCTCTGAGGAAGTACACTATCGCTTTTGTTCAGCGTTTATCATCCTCTTTCACCTAAAAATGTAACGGGATGTAATTTTGTTATTTTTTTTTGAGGGAACACCGCGCTTGTCTAACGTTGACATTTTTTGCAATAATCTCAATTTTATCCCGTTTTAGTAATGCTAGCAAAAATACCTGCAGGTTTCTTAATCTGTCTGATCGAGCCACACACCATGTCGATGATGTGACAGAAGACAGGAAGAAGTTCCTAAAATTTTCACGCTTTGACCTGATTCACACCCCGGCTGCAAGCCTTTATTTAGTGAATAAACTAGTACAAAGTGCGATTTATAAATGAGTACAGCTTACACAGAAATAAATGCTATCTTTAAAACTGATTGCCAAATAACACTTCTCCACTACACTGATGATGACGGATGGGATTGCATCGAGGTAGAAGAGCAAGCGAAGGAAAGAACAACAAGCTATTAAGTTGACAGCTGGACATGTCATGCATCTCCTCCAAAAGCGATGAGCTACTTATTGTTAGATGCTGTGAAACTAGTACTGACAGCACATGGTATGAGACCTACCATTCTTGAATCATCGGGATCTAGTGAAGAAAAGTGCAACGATGACTTTTATCAGGTGGTACGAAATAAAGGTTCCTACAACTTCGTCCTCGTTACAGTGAGTTGATAAACCATCAAGAGTAGTATTAAGGTGTAAATACACAGTGGATTTTAAACTTTCAAACGTCGTATTTCTTAATGTCTATTTAGTTGTATTTTTCTCTTGTTCTCTTACGCATTTTGCATTCCTTCCTGTCATCCCTAATATTTCTTCTCTTCTTCTTTAAAAGGTAGAACATTCAGACTGATTTGATATTTGTTTTTGTTATACAGATGATGATTCCTGAGACTGTTCCAAGCAGCTATGAAAGTCAATTCGGTTCCATTCGATATCATGTCAAAGTGGTATTGACAGCAAATAATGGCCAAGTAAGACATCTCACTTCTTGTTTTGAATGATTCGTCACATTTTTTTTTTGACGAACACACTGAAACTACTTGAACTGATCGTGAAAGAAATTGACATGTACGGTATGAGTACTGGTGTTGCACAACAAGGATTTCAAGCGTAATATGTCTAGATGATTTAGAACGTGGACAAAATCCGTCATGATCACGGATTGTGTGCTCATGATGCTTTTTAGGCCTCATGTTCGCGAGTGTTTCCAATTGTTGTCGTAGCTCGCTCGTTTTTTGACGATCTACCGATGAATGTGCTATCTCCGATTGATTTTCGAGATGAGGTAAGTTGGGAACGAGTTCGAAAATACCGAAGAAGACGACAGAAGACACCCATTATTTGTCCGCTCGTGTAATTGCCTCGTATTCCATCACAACAAAAAAATTCCTTGTAATCGACCAGAATTCACTTCTACCATTACCCTTTATGCTTTTTGCAATCCTCACAGAGCACGTGTTTTCCCATTCGCTAAACTGTTCGATTATGAATGAACGTTCCGTCGTTTCTTGTATGTCATTGCATGAATGCTGTTAATGGACGAAAAGACACATGCTATGAAAGATGACGCTGACCATTCTCGCGTGTCTGAAGCTTCTCACAGCATTCACAATTCGCTTTCAAGTAGCGAGCATTGTTTTAAAATATAAAGCTTCCGACGTTGATTGGTTTGTGAGAAAGGCGCTATACATTCAACTTCATCAAGGATAGTAGAGGTGATTGAACTCGCATCTGATCAATGCAGGGACTCACAGTCATCTGCTGATGTATCGAGTTAGTGTTTCTATTTTGGAAGCAGTCTTACAGGTTGACTTCACATGCTGTTCGTTACCTCTCGGATGTGTATCGCTGATGGTTTCACTGCCGAGAACAGTATTCCGACTAGGAGAGGTGAGCGCTCCAATTCTAGTTCTTACAAAATAGAATGATGATGAATTTCAGACCGTTGAAGCTCAAGTGACCGTGAACAATCGGACACGAAAAGGGCTCAAAGACTGTGCGCTTCAGTTAAGCATGAAAACTCAGTTTGAAGCGATGAGCAGGTGTCCTCTTCTCACTTTTCCTACGATTTTCTGCAATAATTCCCTAAATTACGTGTTTCTCTTCCTGTCCTTTTTTATTTTAAATCGTAGTAGCATCATTTTTTTGGGTCCCCGTGTAAATTAAATGATATGGAGTAAGCTGGATTTATGGGCTATAAAAGACGTTGCAGAGGAAACAGGTACTAACGGGGAAATTATAGCTTGCAAATATAAGCTCTTCACCTATCAACTCCACTATTTAAGCATTATCACCAGCGTGAGGTGCAGCGGTTGGAGGCGCCCTGGAACACACACGTTGAATTGAATCCGCGTCATGGCCCACCAAGCCTTCCATCCCTCCGGGTCGGCATATTGGTACCAAACTTGTCTGGGAGGATAACAGCACTGGCTCGATACATCGGTAGGCCACCGCGAGTCATTGTAAAGACCAGATATGCATTTAATCATATCCAAACGACGCTTAATGAAATGGAATTTATGGCGCATATCTAAAGGATTGATCAGCACCGAGAGCTTTATCCTTTGTTATCACCATCACACTTACTTTGACATTCGGATGGTTCGTCTTCACGAGTTGTGCAGACCCCAGCACATTTGCCATTCTTTTCTTTCCCCAGCAATCGTCGTCCATTGTGGTGCCTTTACCCAACCATTATGGCGCTTACGAGTTTCATACACCGATCTGTAAAACAAATGCAAAGCGAGTAAAGCCGATTAACTTTGGTCACGAACACGTCCGCTTGGCATACTCTCTACATTTTTACGTTTGTTTGTAAATAATATTTATCACATGTATTCTTTTGTGATTTTAACACACTTCGTAATGAAACAATAAATTTCAACTAAGAGTCGCTTCAGATATGAACATGTGAACGAAAAGAAACTGATCGAACAGGCAATCGAGTTGGTTCCATTGGGTAACGTGAGATCCAGACACAAGCAGGTGCATAAATCTTTGCGATAATTAGAATTCTCAACTCCGTCTAACTGTAACTTTATGACGCAAATAAATTATTCTTCTATGATTGGATTCTTCTTCGTATATTTCTTCAGGTGTTTTCGGGGTGTCACATTCGAATACCTGAAGGAGCGCCGCCTACCCAGAATTATAATAGAGAAACAGGCGATACGTCTATAATTACTATTCACTATGTGCTGAAACTTGTCGCCCTGCCAGGCAAGATTTTTTGTTGCGAAAAGATTTTACGAAGTAAAGTTCATTGGTAGGGATCCATATTAATTATCACCACTAAACGATCAATGGTCTTGTGGTAAGCGACCAACGACCAACTATTATTGTACTTTAAAAGCAATTAAAGCACTGTTATAGGTGCCGTTCAGCGAACAAGGCTCTGGTTCAACATTTTCCATGCCACCCAAGCCTCCCATCCATCTTTGGTCGGGGAACTGCCACCACACTTGCCTGGGGAGAGCTTACTCCGATCCACAAACGCTAAAGACTTCTTGTAGTGTAGAAGTGAGAACGCCCTAGTACGACTGTGTCAGGATTCCAGAGAGTGTATCTAATCCACCAGCATCCAACGACATTCATAAAGAAGAACAAAATTCTCAAAGAACAGCCGAACTAACTCACAAATGCGACAACCTTCGTGAATAGTAGATCTGAGGAAACTACTCGAATGCTCTACGTGCTCTAATCTACAATCTATGCACGATTTAGTGTCGGTTCATCTAAAATAAAGATAA
The DNA here is from genome assembly GCA_009735665.1 of Angiostrongylus cantonensis. Lineage (NCBI taxonomy): Eukaryota > Metazoa > Nematoda > Chromadorea > Rhabditida > Metastrongylidae > Angiostrongylus > Angiostrongylus cantonensis. Next base: position 140,958 of record MQTX01000159.1, on the reverse strand, counting down.
CAAATAAGTAAAATAAGCAAGTGTTATGTAATTCTTTTTACAGTTTGGCTGGAGACTTGCCGGTTGGACAAGATTTTCTCAAAAGTGGTAGCAGTAGATAAACACGATTGTACTTTCACATATGATCAATGCAGACAATCGTGGGCGTATGTTGATCGGAGACCGTTTATCCACGCTGTGACTTACTTATGTTTATTATTACTTATTACTCCTCTAGTGTGCACTGTAGTTACCGACACCAAGAAACATTCTCGGCGATATAAATCATATACGCACGAATAGATTTTACAGTAAGGCGAACATTACCATATTCTTGCTCATAAATAGAAATACCACTGAACGATTGTTTCTGGGTTTTTGCTTGAGGGAAACATGCGAAATTTCACCGGGTAGCAACCTAACGCCAGAGTCCAGCGGTTGACCATTGTTAGCCGTTGAGATCCAGTCCGCTTGTCTTCCGATCAGATTTGCTGCAGATCTAAATAGAATACTGGGCTGATTTGTCTATTAAAAGCTTTATAATTGTTTTCATAGTTATAATTTCACTATTGTTCTTCTCCTCCCAACGGTTTACCGCCTCATCGTGGCTGGGAGGTGTTCCTGAGAGTCGGACAGCCACGTAGAGTGGGGATTCATCTCCTGACAGGATCTCCCAAGCTGAGAAGGCGTCCGGCGTTTCAATCAGGAAGCCTAGCTAAGTGTAAACCAATACCAGGATCCACCACCATCTTGGTACCGAACTAATCGCATGGTGGCGAATCTCCCTCTGATCCACAGGGGCGGAGAATGCCTGTAATGGTCAGGACCTGAGGCAGACTTTGGCCACACTGTGCTCGGGATTCCAGGGAACCAAAATGGCTTAACCTGCAAATCTCCGAAAAAATGCTGCTTGTGCAGGCGCCCGCACAACTAGTGAGCACGGGCTGTTCAAGTATCAATGTCAAGCATTGCTCTTCTGTTCTAGACACCATAATGTAGAGATGAAATTAAGCCATATTCGATCCTTCTTTTCTGTGGTTTTTCTTAAGACAGGATTGAAATGAAGGCAACATTTTCAGGTCTAGATGGTCTATATGTTTAATTTCGTGGCACGTTGTAAATTTTTTTGCCATTTAAGGGATCGAATACGAGATTCCTTTGGTCGTCACCTCGATGGGCTATGCTGATTCGGCGAAAGACGCTGCATTTGTGTTGCACAACCAGCGGAAGAGTCCAAGCCGGCAATGAACGACACGGAATATTGTTGAATAGGAAATCTTCACAGTTGAGGACTATTTCTAATTCAGTAACAATTCAATGTCGAAGTGCGTTGTTTTTCGCTTGTAGATCCTACCACGGCTGATTCCAGAACTGCGTCGCCAGTTGGCGTGTCAACCCTATTTCTCAGCTCGATAGCACTGCTTCGAAGACGTCGACTGGAGACTTCGTGGAATTTTGAGGTCATCTTGTCACTACGACTCGACAACAACAGCGTTTTCAATCCTCATAATCTCAACAGTGCGAAGAGCATCTTTGTCCACAAATACCATATCGAAAGCGCTTTGAAATTTCTTTGTAGATTCAGGATATTCCTGAGATTCCTCCATGTTGACCGCCATGACGTCACCTTTTCTGATACTGAATCAACTTGATCAATTGTTGCTCAACGATTTCCTTGATCTTGACAGCATACCAAATAATTTTGTTTCACTAGAATTGTATTCTTTGTTGGACCACTCACTATTGTTGTATTGCGAGTTCGTATAAATATTCATTATTTTGAGTTTTACTTTACGCGACTTATCTTTACAACTGCTGTGCGAATCTTAGCACTTTTGCATTCGATTGGTTCCCTCGCATCCATCATTCACGATAGTCTTCGAACCAACGAAAAACGCTAGAAAAGTGAAAAATCATGCAGACATTATGATTTAGGACGACGACTATTCGCGGTCCATGCACTGAAAAAATGTATGCTTCGGAGACCGTGTTGGGAAAGTGGGATCCCATGGAAATTATCAGCAACATGAGATATTATGGTAACATGGAGCCTCTCAAATGGTTACAATGACTATAGCACAGCAGGCTATGGTGTCGCGCAATACATAGTGGATCGATTGCTGGCTCAATTGCACACCGTGGGATCAGCAATCCTTTCATCCGTCCATGGTCAGAAAATTGTTCCTTATCTAGAAGGATGAAAGCGCTGACGTGATATATCAGGCAACCGGAGAAGATACGTATTCAGTCAGCTCTACGCTGCCACGAATGAATTCGAATGCACGGCGCGTTCGTCAAAGTTTGGTCGCAGCGGAATGCTTCAACCTCTAATCCTCTAATGTCATATATTTTGCTAACAGACTTCAAACATGCTGACGACAAGAACGATCTAGCTGGAAACCATTTTTGCCGAGACGATTGGTATTTCCAATCCCATTAAGGACCAGCGAAAGATCAACTGTTGTTTTTCACCGGTTTGATTCCTCGCTAATCCCACGAGGGCGGAAATCAGGAACATTGGGGGCGTTCAGAAGCTTCTTTCGGAGCGAAACGACAAGATGCAGTTACTTGTTAGATTGGTGCACGTGAGAACAATTCATTTTGAAATTCAACGTTACTGCTACTGTAAAGAGATCACGGGAAACCTTTGTCTGGTTTGTCATTTTATCGATAAAATCACGATGATTTAGTGCATCGACTTGACGTGTGATTACGAAATGTGCTTGAAAAAAGAAGCGATGTCATCGACGACAAAGTACGTAACAAATAAATTGGAATGCGAAGAAAAAACAAAGTTGCAAACAAGGCGAACTCGTAAATCAGTTCTGGAATCACCTTTGCTTCTAAAAATACGCTGTTTGTACAACTCTAAGAAGTTTCAGTTTGTCCCTTTTTAGGGTTGTAATTCTATTAGAACCCAGACGAGTTATGACCATTTCACGCATTAGTTCTAAACCAGTTACACTTTAAAAGACAGTTTTCGACATTCGCTAGTGCCTGGGCCAGCACACTCTATGTGCTGCTATTACCCATTTCGTGTCCCAAAACTAAATGTTCATGAGTTCACAACTTATTGTAATTTTCGTCCTGACAGCAGCACATCTTGAATCCGAAGGCGAACGGAAGTGTCACTACAATCAGATATGGACTTGTAGAGCAGCACATCGAAGGCCAACTGCGGTCCGACTTTCGTTACCGTCTCATTACTTTCGTTAGCGGATATCGCTAAAATAATCCGAATAATGTGAATGACGATCGTGAAACTAAAATCAGTGCCGCATGTAGATGACACGCAGATCCGGTTTTTCTCATTCCCCATGCCGTTAATACTTTTTTCAACGAGCCTTTCCCATAACTTTCCGATCATTTTTTCTACCAAGGTCTATGGTCGACACAGGTGCATTATCATTAAAGTTGTTTGTTCCTCACCAACCTTACCACCATTCAAGTTTCTAGAGATTCCGACAGTATGATCCACGAGATTTGCAACTATAATATTTCTCGACGTTGATTTCTGTCTCCACCAATTCTTTTTCTTAAAAAAAAAGTGACTGCAAAGAACAATTTTTCTTCTTTTAGACGTTCATAGCCGGAGAAATGCGAGACGATAAGTCCGAGATATGATCTCCTCCTAAAGCCTTTTCTTGACTGTGACTGTACGATCTTTTTTGAACAAACGTAGTCAGCTAGTAACTCACCTAGCGCTATTTGCTGTTTCCATAATTTTTTTAATATTCACGCTAAAAAATGATGGCCGTTCTACAACTCCATTTAAGAAATACTGTTAACATAACTCTGCCGAAGCGAATTTTGCTACGAGAGCTAGAACAAGTTAGACCTCTGTTTGTTAGAATTAGAAGCTATGGAGGGCAAAGTCATCAGAATGTAGTGTAGTGTAGCGCTCAGAATTTTTCATATTTGCTCTTGAATTTGTGTCCCAATCTTTCCTACATTCTAGCCCTTCTGATATTAACATGAATCTGAAACGAATGGGCTTCTCCGATTAGATTGAGCTTCTAGATATCCTCTATGGAGCTTGTTGTAGGTAACTTGCTTGTTGAATTCTTTCATACTCTTCCTGTCTGAAGAAAGGTAAATCCGTCATAATTTCAAGTTTTCGCCAATAAAGATTAAAGTAACAACATCCTCTGTGCTCATCGAAAATACAGTGAAGTGTTTGACCAATGCTGAGATCAATAGGAAGTCTGCCTCTGGAATTACTTCTATACCAATTACCAGTGTGCAGTAATCTTTCGTGGCACACAGATCATCCCATGAGCCTCATACCTATCCACATTACGAATAGATGTCTCCCTACTGGTATACACTAAAATTGGGTGCACGTAGCCGACTTTAGCGCACAACATGAATGCCTTGACCCTGCAAGGGTATTTTTTATGTGGAATGGATTTCCTGAACATCTTTCTAAACGCCATGTGAAAATCTTCGGCACACACTTTTTCCATTTCTTTCGTTTTAATGACAACATTTCTGTCAACAGATTCGAGTATTAATTAATTTCTGATTTTATAAAACTTGTCTTGTTTGTTGCATGGCGGCATGTCGGTCAAAAAATTCTTGATGAGTCAACAACTTTAAATGTTTCTCTCTTCCTATATTTTAAGAACCAATTGACCGAATAGTTGCGCAGTCATTAACTTTTCCTCGAAACGTTCCACGTCATTGGCTCTTCTTTCCATTTCCATGCTGCCTCCCTTTACGTTGTGCTTCAGCACCTCACAGAGCCTGAATCTGTCCCTGCATGCGCCTAAATATTTAATTCAACTTTTGAACATTGGACAAACATATCTCGGTAAGAAGTGAACTACATCAATAAAAACATAAGCGACCGAAATCTTTGGATGCTTGCAAACCATTGAGAACCACTGTTAGTTTGTTAAAATGGAATCCTGATCTTCTGCAGCCCACACAGCACAGCTTCTCCATCGAACTGCTAAGCGATTATACAACTGAGGTTTTGTTTTATTTATTTTTATTTTATTTTACTTAGCACGTCTTCACGTCTACTGTGTGGATCTCAGCACTTCTCATATTCGATTCTTTTCCTCGCATCTATTGTTCTATCTATTGTTCTATCTATTGTTCATGAAGATCTTCCAACTTTACGTGTGGCCTCGGCTGCTGCTTGAGGATTTTATCTCATCTTGAATGTCGTAGAATCCTAGTCGAGCGATTCCCCGTGGAGTCCTAGCTGGGTTAGAGCTTTCCAAATTGGATTACAGAGAGTGTTTTTCCACAGACAAGTCTGGTACCAATACCTCGACCCCGGAGGGATGAAGGACTTCGTTGGCCAAGAGCGGAATCGAACTGGCACCATGCTCGTGGTGATGAGCATCACTACCTGTGTGTCACCGCCCCTGAGGATTTGTTTAATAAGACCCAATTTCAGGATATATTGATGGCTTTGCTGATTCCATGCTTATTTTTAGGATACTAAAATTTCGTAGTAGTTTTCTAGTTTCGTTGCTATTCCAATATTAAATAAAATTTGTGATAGAAATAACACTTTTAAAAAGGAATGCAGACGCTTGGAGCGATGGTGTGGCCTTCATTCTACGAGCCCGCCAGTAGTTCTCAACTTTTCAACCACTTCAGCTATAGAAGAATTATCGCAAATCGCTGGAAAGCCAGTCTACTCTGCCAATAAAGACCAAGGGCCACATTCTGTTAACAATTTCTGCCATTCCATTCTCAGTAACTACAGTTATGATAAGAAAATGATGAATATAAAAAGTGGTTCATACAATGTGCGAAAACGTCTACCAAATGCGGACCGTGCCGTGGTTGTAGGGTGCACGGATTTTTCTCATTACGTACTGTATTCACTTCGATGTGTTCAAAAATCACGGGAGAACACATAGAACTTAAAGAATGCGTAAAAACAACACATCACTGAAAGATTCGGTACGGTGAGCAAAGTACGAAATCATAGGGTGGGGCTCACAAAAAAAATCCCAATCACGAAAAGGGTGTGAGTCCTTTGTCGGAATCGAGAGATTTGGAGTCAACTCGTGACGATTAGATGATAAATTGCACATCGTATACATGACCGGTACTCGTCCACAAAGTCACCATGCAGTCCGTTGCTCTTTAAACTCAACCTTTTCAAATCTTAGCTTTCAAAAACTTTTTTTGGAGTGTTTTTTGTATCTGTCCCTTTCCAAGTTATTAACATGCATCTCTGTGTCATACCTAGACCGTTTTAGACGAGATGCCGCGTCATCTGAGAATTTCGATACACTATGAGTAAACAGCCTTTGAGAGGAAACGAACCACCTTTCCAAACGATCTAAGAGTGGCTGCTCACAGTTCCATGGTGTACCTTAAACCTTTTTATTGCCTCTTTACTTTTAACCACTTAGAAATATATAACAATTATAGAAATATATAACAAATATATAAAAATATATAACATAACAAAAAACAATTTAAGCGGTTGGTAGATTTCAACCCTGCATGACACTCATCGATGCTGCGGAGGCGGAACCCACCGACAATAGAATGAGTTCCTTTTGTTCGGCTTTCATATTTCACTTGACATGTTTCAATTACAGGAAAAAGAAACCGATATCATTTGAGTCATTCCCAGTAGAAAGAGCATCTTAACTCGTTGACCATCTCATTTCCTTTATAATAACTTTTCTCAATAGATTGTTGGTAGCCGGTAAGTATTCTTGAGTTAAATCTTCTGTAGAAGAATCTGTCGTCATTCTTTTGATAGCTTGGTATGGATGGATTGGTTGCCTTCCCAACAAACGGACAGCATTCAACTCATTCCTCAACTTACTTGAACTCTTTAACATTTTTTCATAACTTCACTTATTTACGTTTACGCCACTTATTCATCGATTTCTTTTCATTGCGTTACCCAACGCACGATCACACATTTCAGTCAAAATGAGACGAGAGAAAACATGGTATCGCGAAAATCTACTGCTAATTTTGACTATAAGCGGTGTGGTGCTCGGCGTCGTAGGCGGAGGGCTACTACGGTATTTTTCACCTTTGAAAAAATTTCACCTTCTCTTAAATTTCAGTGCTTGTTAAGGTATCTGGATCCGTCCAAAGAAGCGATAACGTTTATTGGATTTCCTGGCGAATTGTTCATGAACATGTTAAAGGCGATTATTTTGCCGCTAATCGCCTCAAGTCTAGTATCAGGTCCGTTGAATATCCTGCATGATCTCTTTTCAGCAGTGAAGAAAACGCTCAATTCCGGTCGATATACACAAAATCCGCCAGTTTCCTATTTATACATTTATTTATGTGTTTCATTATTTGCAACGATCTCCATTATATCGAGGGTTTATTCCTGCAATTCATGAGCCTATGTGACACTCCAGAGATGACAAATGAAAGGTTTAAAGCATTTAAAAACCGATCTTAAAGGTAAGTAAACTGAGGAGATCGCTCTTCGTCTCTGTGTTGCTGGATTAATTTGTGCTTCCCAAATGCACACAGTCCAAATAATGTTTTCGTTTTTGGGAATGTTGTAAATGCAAAAATTTAACAGTGTCCAATTTCACTAAAGACCTAGATTCATGGCATCGAGAGATAAATACATTGGACACTAGTGCGAGGTGGCTCTCAGCAATGAAGCTTGACAACGAAGAGATATGATTCCACCAAAGACCTAGATTCATGGCATCGAGAGATAAATACATTAGACACCAGTGCGAGGTCGCTCTCAGCAATGAAGCCATATCTGAATTACGGTCGTGCTCAACAAGTTATCTTTAAGTGCACTTGGTTGCCACAGCGGATCCTGAGGGTCTTCCGAACTCAAGGACAGCATTCAACTCATTCCTCAACTTACTTGAACTCTTTAACACTTTTTCATAACTTTACTTATTTACGTTTACGCCACCTATTCATCGATTTCTTTTCATTGCGTTACCCAAAGCACGATCACATATTTCAGTCAAAATGAGACGAGAGAAAACATGGTATCGCGAAAATCTACTGCTAATTTTGACTATAAGCGGTGTGGTGCTCGGCGTCGTAGGCGGAGGGCTACTACGGTATTTTTCACCTTTGAAAAAATTTCACCTTCTCTTAAATTTCAGTGCTTGTTAAGGTATCTGGATCCGTCCAAAGAAGCGATAACGTTTATTGGATTTCCTGGCGAATTGTTCATGAACATGTTAAAGGCGATTATTTTGCCGCTAATCGCCTCAAGTCTAGTATCAGGTCCGTTGAATATCCTGCATGATCTCTTTTCAGCAGTGAAGAAAACGCTCAATTCCGGTCGATATACACAAAATCCGCCAGTTTCCTATTTATACATTTATTTATGTGTTTCATTATTTGCAACGATCTCCATTATATCGAGGGTTTATTCCTGCAATTCATGAGCCTATGTGACACTCCAGAGATGACAAATGAAAGGTTTAAAGCATTTAAAAACCGATCTTAAAGGTAAGTAAACTGAGGAGATCGCTCTTCGTCTCTGTGTTGCTGGATTAATTTGTGCTTCCCAAATGCACACAGTCCAAATAATGTTTTCGTTTTTGGGAATGTTGTAAATGCAAAAATTTAACAGTGTCCAATTTCACTAAAGACCTAGATTCATGGCATCGAGAGATAAATACATTGGACACTAGTGCGAGGTGGCTCTCAGCAATGAAGCTATATCTGATTTACGGTCGTGCTCAACAAATTATCCTTAAGTGCACTTGGTTGCCACAGCGGATCCTGATGGTCTTCCGAACTCAAAAACACTAGAAAAGCAAGCCTTCTTGTGAAAATGTTACTGCATTGTTGCCCCTCAGGACAGCAGAGACCATCACTTAGCATGCAAGGCATACCGTGCTCGCACTATTCTGTTCGTGAATTCAACTGTATTGTAAGTGATATGAATTACTCATTCAACTGCCCTATCTTTGTTTCTTATGCTTTAATACTTTAACGCTTGTTCAAATTGGTTTAAAGATAAGACATTATAAGAGACGTTTCTGTAAGAATCCACGTCGCTTCATATTCAAGGACTGTCTCAGCTGGATATACGAACTTCCGGAAAAGTTGGACGACTTGCCATTTCGTACTATATGATAACAACTGTTCTTGCCGTTGTGGTATGGTTTTTATGCATTCAACTAATAGTGAATTTTGAATTAAAAACAATGATTTTAATGTTTTAGTTTTCGTTCAGCAAACACGAGGTGTTATTTTATTTCTTTATTTACGTACAAGCTGACGTTTCGGCGGATTTCGCCTTCTTCAGAGCCTGGAAAGGTCACGTTGACTGCAATCTACATGGCCAAACACCTCCATAACCAAACAGAGAAAATGCTAAACCAAAATTTCAATCACATTGAACACAGAGTCTTTGCATACTCACCGCTTTCTACTTTCTATACTCTGAAGAAGGCGAAATCCGCCGAAACGTCAGCTTGTACGTAAATAAAGAAATAAAATAACACCTCGTGTTTGCTGAACAGAAGTAAAAAGAATTATTTCATCAATGCCGAGGTTAATAGAAAGTCGGACGTGGGAGTTATTAAAAACAATGATTTTAATGTTTTAGTTTTCATTTTCTGCCTACTACAATGTTCACGACAGGTTATAAGCGAAATACAACCACAACGTTGCTGAGATATTTGCAAAACTCTGTACCGCATGTGTCTATGGTGGGGAACGAAATCGGCAACGAACCCGATTTTGATTTTCTCGTTCCCCACCATAGACACTTGAGGTCCAGAGTTTTGCAAATATCTCGACAATGATTTTAATTTTTGGAAGTATAAATGATCACTGAATGGCGTAATGCTCTCGTAGAATACTGGTTCGAAAATTAAGCTCGGAATTATCTTGGTCACAATGTTGCATCCAGGCGATCCCAAGCAGTACAAGAGAGAAACAATGGATAATGATGTGATGGTTAAAGTGAGCACCACAGACAAACTTTTCGACCTTCTCAGGTGAGTAAGGTAATAATGTAGCCTAACCTTACTTGCTAGTTACCTATTTTTGAGCACTTAACTCCTCTAAACGCAGTCCTAATATTTCATTCCTGCTTGTCTTGGAAATAAAAGAGCTTTAATAAACAATAAGCATTAAAACATTGCCTTCAATGAGTTCCGAAAGCAAAGAAATAGAAGGATAAAGGATAAAGTTCTCGGGGTTGACCAATCCCTGTGAGGGATGCGCCATGAATTCGATTTCATTAAGCGTCGTTTGGACGTGATTAAATGCACATCTGGTCTTTACAATGACGTGCGGTGGCCTGCCGATGTATCGAGCCAGTGCTGTTATACTCCCAGACAAGTCTGGTACCAATTTGCCGGCCCCGGAAGAATAGAAGGCTTGGTGGGTCATGGGCGCAGGTGTGTGCTACAAGGCACCTCCAACCACTGCGCCACACGCGCTCTATGATATGACAACGAAGAGATATGAGAGTAAATTCGGCTACGAAGCTGATGCTAAGTGCCAAAACGAGTAATCTCACAGAAGAAGCTATTTTTCTACTGGTAGAAAGAAGCGCTTGGAGGAACTGAAACGTGGAAGTGTAAGGAATGGTTCCATGGGCTGTGTGATAGTAGCTTTCCGCTACTAGCAATGGTGAAGGAGGATGAGGTCTCTACCACACCTTTTAATAATGCAGAACAAATGGCCCGAAAATTATTCTTCTACCGTCCATCTAGAAACCTTGTTAGCGCTCCCGAAATTCTCGCCTGTGGAAAACCATCCTAAATTCTTCACTCATTAATGTACGCATTGCGGTTGAGAGAATGAGAAGAGGTACAGCTCTTAAATCTGTTAAAATTAAACTCAATTAGCTTTGAACTGGAATCCATGAACCATAGGCATTTCGATGACCTGTAGGTGATTGTCATAAACAGTCGGCATCGTAAGAAAGACGAACGATGTGAGATGTGTGCGAGACTACAGCCCGATTTGTTTGTTGAGAGTGTTTGAAAAGGTTTTCATGAAAGTTCTCCTACCCAACCATACGTTAGATGAATCTTAACTACTATTAACCAGCACACTTCTATCAGGGTTTCTGACAAAGGTATTGCATCAAAATCGTAAAGGGGACATGTAGACATGTTGAAATTATTACTTGTATCGTCCTATAATCTTTGTTCTGCACTCATCATCGGACGAAAAGGCATTCGATATCGCCCGAAACGTCTATTATTCTATCGGCCAGTCCCACATAAAAGACCTATAATCTTTGTTCTGCACTCATCATCGGACGAAAAGGCATTCGAAACGTCCTTTTAATAATGCCGGCCCGAAACGTCTATTATTCTATCGGCCAGTCCCACATAAAAGCACTAAGTGTTGCTGAAAATGCTCTACAAAAAAGTAGCTATTCTGTTAAATTTCTAGGATTCCCATAAAAAGAGTGTACGGTAAGGGGTTACCGCTTCGCCAAGGCTGGGAAGCACTTGAGTGATCAAGTGGTCAGACCGCAAGGCACTTGCCAAACCTTTGTTTTAGAAATAACATCATAATGATTTAATGAATACCAGTGAAGCCAAGACGAAGCCTACGTAGCTTCGCATTGCAGAACGAAATATTTGACTATTTCGAACTCCGAATAGAACTGCGGCTGCGAAACACCCACTATGCTCTTTAAAACAAAGAAATCAGTGCTACTTTGGCTCCAGCGAACGCAATATGTCTGCATCTGCGGTGTTTAATAAACATGAATGACAACAACTGAAAATTCTATTGAAGAAAGAGAACAGCAGTGCGGACCTTTCAGAGAAGTTTACAAACAAAGAGAAATCTTCATGCTCTTCTGTTTGACTAAATCTTGGTGCCGGAGCTGCTGTGCAACCGAGAAGTGCTGATTTTTAACCTTTATCTATACTGAAAATTTGAGCTTCGTCCAAAGAGCCCTCGAACAATGTCTGCTGAAAAGTAAGCAGCGCATGTGACACTGCCAGAGTATGTAAGTCGAGATCTGCGTATCAAAACAAGACATGACCAGTCATTTAAGGTGCACTTTGGCAACCATATCACAGCTGTAGTGGCAGCGGCAAAGAGTGCATAACCGCCATGTTTTCGTAGCTCAAATAGACTAGCACCATGGACGATGGTGATGAGGGAATAAGGCAAGTGGAAGTGCTGGGACCGTCGCGAGTTGAGAGGACGAGTGATGAATGAAGACAGTTGTGAGGACCCACACACCAAATTGAAAGTACATACATGACATATCTCATACCAAAGTACATATCGTTAGACATAATTATTATCATAATTATCATAATTGTCAAGAAGCTGGTAAAATAAAAGAGATTTTCTACTAACATACGCTTTCAAAAGTAAACTATAAATTAGTGATAGCGGTTTTTTTACACTTGCTAGGAAATAATGCTTTAAACCGAGTTGGGACTTCTTATATCTCTTTGAACTACTCTAGAAGGAATTCCTCTATAGGAACATGTTACCTGAAAATATTGTTCGGTCAACGTTTCAACAGCAACAAACGGTCTACATCACAGTGAACAGCTCTGACGGCCATATTTCTGAGGAAAGTAAGATTAAGTACACAGATGGAATGAACGTACTCGGTGAGTTCGGATAAATCCATAACAATAAATTGCAAAAATGTACGAAAAATACAGTAGCTAAGATATTCGATGTGATGTCCAATGAATGCAATGTTTCGACACCATCCAAAGGAGAATTAGGCGACTTCAGTTGTTCCAACAACGATGAACAACATCATTGAGTAGTAATTAGAAAATCGCTTTTGAAGGCACGAAGTGGAAGTCTTAACCAACGAGATCGACTTAGACTGGAACCAGCTCACTTAGCATTTTTATCTTTACAATAAAGTAAATAAGATGGAGAAACTTAACTTATAAGACGCTGAGGAATGTGTGACTTCAAAAACACTAGTAATAGAACGAGAAATTGGTCGCAGAATTAGCTTCGAAAACTCTGCTAAGGACGAGTGAGTAATAATGGAATAAAGACTGCTTGCAAAAGTCCGTAGGAATTCGGGGATTTCAAAAGCCTTAAGAAGAGAAGAACAGGAGTACGTGGACAAGTTGGGCAGCCAAAACAAGACGCTGCAAAATCTGTTAGAACTGAGCCACTTACAAAACCGCGTTGAGCCTTCTCTGATGCTCAGACGAAATTGCCACATCATTCTAGGAGCAGGTGGTCTCCCATGTAAATTTCGACCTTTCCAGCAGCAAATTTTACTTTCCTTTGTAGCGATGGTTCTAGGAAGCAAACAAGTTGTCTCACCTGTGTTTCTGTTTTCCAAGACCTAATACGTTACGTCGATTTTACAGCACCATGTGCCATTGTACTCATAACTGAACACCTGAACAACCTACTGCTAGTACTCGTCACCATGCAGGATCGGTTTATCACACGCTTACTGTACATGTGAAAGCTATCACAGCGGTGTAAAAGCAGTAGAGCGATTTGGTTGTATAAGAAGACTAACGTTCATCATATCAGCAACAATCGATTGATCTTTACAGTTATAAAATTCTACACTTCACAAGTTCAAAATGTTGGCATGTCTTTTTCATAGAATTGTTGAAAAAGCACCTTATTCTTTTGAATCGGTAGGGGTCATAGAAGGCCCTATAAAATCAAGATATTCCTGGTCAATACATGAAAGTGTTTTGTCAGGCAAACGGAGATGTCACCATAAAAGTTTACCACCCTACAATTAGATCTTTGTCAACATGAAGAACCACCGAGAGGAGGATGCCGGGAGTGCCATTTTGCACACACGAAGCAGAAGACTTGTCCAAGACGATGATTGAAAATCAGACGTGCTGCGTCAATGTGGCAACGGTAAGGTCTATCAGACACGGGAAGCACTTCAGCGGATACTCTTCTACTAGAGTAGTCAGCGAATGCTTTAAGTGGAATGTCAGTCGTCAACAGAAGACAGTTATTTCGATGGTCGACTTTTCATAGTGAAAATGAGTGAGAAGATTTGATTTTCTTAATATGCATTCATATCCAACTTGAACAAATCGTGTAGCCCTGGAATTCGATAGAAACGATGTAGACTAGACTCTCTTGACAACAGCCCAAAGCTTTGGAATATTGACACGATTCAAACTAATAGAAGAGAATTTTAAGCCAGACTGGTTTGTCACTTCAATAGAAAGAAACCAAGGCCGTGTAAATAAATATAGATAAATGAATACTAAGAAAGATAAACATTTAAAAGGTTTACCCTCTATTTCTCGAAACTCATTTAGGGGTGATCATTTTCTGTATCACGATGGGTATTGTGATCTCGCGAGTTGGTGACCCAGCCCGACCTCTCGTGGATTTTTTCATGGCTCTGGATGTCGTCATAACTCGAATGGTTTTCATCATCATGTGGTATTTGAACACTTGGATTTCTTTCCCTTTTAGAGATTTCAATCTATCTCTTGAGGTTCGGCATTATTGGAATTCCCTCACTGATTGCCCACAAGATATTGGAAGTGAATGACTTTATGGCAACTGCCCGAACTCTTTTAATGTTCATTGTTACTGTTAGTGTAGGTGAGTTTTCCATGATGATCCACGATCCATGCTGCCTAAGCTCAGCAAAACTTGATAACTACTTTCGCTTTCAAAGATTGAATAAAGGATTTTTCGTTTTTTTTTTGCTCTAGTTCTTTTGTTTATTCCATGCCATTCAGCACTTTTTCATTTGGTTTACTATCTTGCGTCCACGGAGTTTTCTGACTCGATTTTGGGTTCGACTACAGCCAAATTTTAGTTCAGAGAGAAGGTTTTCCAGACAAATCCGGTAGCAGCTTTTGATCTCGGAAGGATAGGAAACTTGGTTGACTCGGAGCAGGGTCTAACTAACGAGCAGCGTCTGCTCCAGAGTAGATTGTTACTCTAAACAAGGCGACTGCGAAAAATCACTACAAAGGGCACAACTAATATTAATGCTCAAAAATGGTGTTTAGAATTAAGCAAGAAGAATTTTTCATTTCTCAGTAGTTCTACAACATGTTAAGTAACTTCGAAGAGAATGGATATTGTTACATTAATACTATTTAATATGCAACGCATGAAAGCACATTTCTACGTTCGTCGTGGTTTCTTGCTTTCGCTTGTGTTATAAGGGATATTACCACCAGACATGTCTGGGACAAGATTATTCCCTATAGTCAGTCCGTGTGGGAAGCTCTTGCATGGCTACCTTCAAAGCAGAATATTCTCGATCAGCACTCAGCGACATTCATGACGAAGATGATGAAATAAGCAACAGCCTAACCCGTATGAAAAAGGTTCGAAGACCTTCGTCGATGATGAATACGAGGAAACGAATCAAACGCTAGAACTGCTGGGATCCGCGCAGTAAGACATGTAATATCGGCTTGTGCAACAAAATATTAGTAAAAAATAAACTGAAGAGAAAAAACCTTCGGCGTAGACCAGTCTTTCAGAGTGGTTTATTTACATAGTAAATTTTTGAAGTACTTGAACTTCTAGAATTTAAAGTATCATTGCGAAATCTGTCCACCGGTTTGGAAAACAAACTTTGTGCCGATTTAAATAAGTTAGACATTGCAGGACTAGCGGTTCAGTGTTTTATCACACTTCCACTCATCTACTTCGTCACCACTCGTCAGAATCCTTATCGTTTCCTTCGCGGTCTTGGTCAAGCCGTTCTCACAGCGCTAGGAACAGCTTCCAGGTGCTCAGTCTTACATAATTTCTGTCCTAGCATTGCTTATTTTAGCAGAGAGATCACAAAAATTCATTAATGGAACTCGATCTTAAAATAATTGAGTCGAAAGGGAAAGCTCTGATTGCATGAAGCAAAGATGAGGTGTTCGGCGTTGATTAATGCCTGAGAGATTCGGCATGCACTCGATATCATTAACATTCAGGAAGCCATACCGATGTGTGGAGTCAGTACTGCTATCTTCGCAGACGAGTCTCCTACCAGTTTAACGACTCCGGGTGAATGGAGGGCTTGGTTTGCTCGAAGCACTGCATCAAACGAGAGATCCTCTGCCTATTACGAATAACCCGTTACCACTGCGCTATACGTGCCACCTTGATTTCATAGATACCACATTTTCTCTCAGAAACTCTCTGGACACTCTACCATATCTCAAATCAGTGCTCCTGTTTCAGAAAATTGTCAAGAAATGCCAAGTTTATTTATCGTCTGTTATTGGTTCGCCAAGGCTTTTCCAAATTTTATATTATGTTCAAATCTAGAAAGCTATTGTTCTCGATTATAGTGCTGCCACATTGCCAGTGACATTCCGCTGTTTACATGAAATAGGCGTTGACAGTCGAGTGACAAAATTCGTACTTCCTGTTGGAGCTGTGATCAACATGGTAAGTTGTTAGCGCAGCTAGCTCGGTGCTCTGACTCGGTCTTTTTAAGATGTCAACTGGTAATGGCTGCGAGTGCTGTTTGAAGAGGTTGAATTCATTTTGAGAGAGGTTGAGAGAAAGAAATTCATTCTTCAATTTCTTGCGTCTAACTAAATGGAGTCATTCATAAACAAGAAATTCCTAACTCTGGCTAATTTGAATTCGAAACACTTCGTCGATGAGCCTGCTAGTTGTATCTCTTCCGTACCCAGGATCGACTTTCTATTAACCTCGGCATTGGATTATGAACTCGACGTTTTCTCTCGCAGAAATCGCGAGGTTGTCAAACAGCATAAGTTTCCTTCCATGCAATAACAGACAACACAGCCGTAACTGACGTTTTTGCAGAATAGCCTTCTTCAGAGCCTGGAAGGGTACACTAGTGCGCAACCTACTAGGTCAAACACTTCAACAGCACAAACTGAAAGATGACAGTCTGCACGATAATCACAAGATCTAAGGCTTCTCGAAAAACCCACCGCTTTTTTCACCTGTCTTCCACCGAGGAAGAACACCCGCTCAGAGTTGCATCTGGTTGACGACTGCAACACCCCACATCAACGATCGTTACAAAGGTAAGGGGCGAGAAATCACGCGTAATCTCGGGACATTGCCCAGTGCTGTTCATTGTAGGATTTTTGGCAGTTATCCACAAGGCATCGAGGAGTTTGCGCGTTGGTGTTTTAGTATCCCGTGCTACGATAGCGACTTTTATATCAAAATCGTCTCCATTATGCTTTTGTTTCCTATGCGTCCCTAGTGGCGTGCCTTGTCTTGCTTTTCGTTTGCCATCTAGGTGCTCTTTTATGCGGATACCTAACGGTCTGCCCGTTTCGCCAATATATTCGTCTCCGCAAGTACCACAAGAGATCAGGTATATCGTGCCTGAACTCATGCAGTCACCGTCCCTGCCATGAGGGCAGATTACGCAATTTTGTGTTTCACATAGACGGTCATATAGGCGGTTACGAACTAACAGACGGCGGGGAGTATTCGGTGCTATTTCAGTTATCGCTACCGTTTCCTCTAGATTTACCCTTCTTAAGCTTCGCTTCATCGCTACACTTATTTCATTGCTAATGAAGGGCAACATAAACAGGACTTTTATTGACCAAGTGTTTCGCTTGGGCCCATCGCTCTCCCTATCTCGTGGGGTTACAATTTTGTAGCCATTGGAGATGGCTATTCGCCGAGCCAAATCGCGCGATTCTTCCTTTAGTTCCCTGGTTGTGCACACAGAGGTGGCTGTTCGAAGCATGTATCTCAAGAGCGCCCTCTTTGTGTGTGAAGAGTGAGAAGCAAGGAAATCAACCTGGATGTTTTTGTTACTCGGTTTTCGGTACCACATTGTCATGTAACGGTTACATGATAAGTTAATTTGAACGTTTAGAAACGGGAATCAGTCGTCTTTCGGTCTCTCCCGGGTGAACTTGATGTACTCTGACTGCTCGTTCAATAATTTAAAACATTTGTCCATCTTCTCTTGTGTAGAGGAGACGACAAAGCAATAATCTATATATCTGCAGTATATGTTTTTTCTTGAGGATGGAACTGCACTCTACGAAGCGACTGCGTCCGTCTTTATTGCTCAAATGAATGGAATGGAATTAACATTCGGACAAATATTAACAGTCAGGTAAATGATTGTAGGATAATTCAGTCTAAAATCGCAACATCTTGAAAGAACAATTTCGGATGAAATCCAAACGAGCTCATCCAAATTTTTTGAACAAAAATGAAACGGTGTTAAGAATACTTCCACGTTCTGATAGACTACAACGATAAAGCCATGGGCGCTGACCAATCTCCGAAGGGTTAGCATGTATTCGACTTCATTAAGCATAGTTATAGTTTATTGAATGGATATCTGGCCTGAATGTTGGCTTATGATGGCTTCTGGATATATCAAGCCAGTGTTTTCTGCTCCTAGATAAACCTGGTACTAATTTGCTGACCCCGGAAGATGAAGTTCTTTGTGACCTGCGGCCAAGGAAGCGGACCAAACAGCGACCTTGTATGAATTTTAGGACATCTTTGACCACTGCTTCACCTGCATTCCATCGGTTGGTGTATTTGAATAAAATAACGTCATCTGCGGCTCTAAAACAGTCTTTTGATTGCTAAGGCAAGTCATCAGCGTCTATGAACTTTTTACACCTTTTAATAGGAAGCACGTACAAGTTTATTGATATTCACCTTCGTAATAGCAATTTAAATTTATAAAGGGGCTATCCCTATCGGTCGTACAGAGTTGTGCCGACACATCTTTGGTTTCTCTGCAACCGCCATTCGTGATGGTCGATTTCGTCTGTGAAGTTCGTGGATGACTTTTGGATTTGTCGCTTTCCTCCTCCATTAAAACTTTAATGCTAATAGAGTATGCCTCTTCCTGGATCTCCTAGTTGACCTTGCTAAGGCTTTCGCAACGTTTTATCAGAGGCAAGGACATTTGTGGTTAATGGAAGGGCACATTTCTGATGCATTTATTAAAAACGACAAATACTCCCATATTTAGTCGAGGGCCCTAACGATAATTGTTCCTCTACAAAAATCAAAAACATCGAAGTAGGTTCGTTACATTGTCGGTTTTCAGCATTACTGCCACACTGGCTTCAATCGGCGCTGCTTCGATACCAGGTGCAGGTCTGGTCACGATGACGATCGTATTGACGGCACTCGGCCTTCCGGTCAACGACATTTCACTCGTCGTAGCCGTCGATTGGCTAATGTTGGTTTTCGATTTCTGTTTCATTGCAAAAATTTTGCATTATTTCTTTCTGTATTCTAGCAAATGAGCCATTAATCCACCTTCTTGAGCTCTGGTCTTTAATTATGAATTTTAGCATGGAAGCAAACACACTGTCCATTACATATACTTTAAACATCGCAACTGGTAAGCAGTAGGCATTTACTAACGAGTTCAGGCCTGTAGCTCTTCCTATATTCAAAAATTGCTTGCCACAATTTCGATAGATGACTGTGACCAGCTACCAATTCTGTGAGGTAGTAAAATTATCAATTATTGAAATACCACGATTTTTTTTTAGATCTGAGCGGTCGGGAAAGGAGTATGTTTGAATAAATATCTAAAGAGCGTTCATTCACCTTACTTCGGTACTTAGGTGGCTTGCCTTCTTCCCATGAGATCTTGCCACTAGCATGCTTCCTGTTCATTTCTTCCCTTCACAGTCGTGGCACATGGCAGTTCTCTACTTCTTCCACAATGATATCTACTTAATTTTTGTGAGGTCAATTCTACCGTTGTTCTCCTTGGTGTATCCCACATTTCTTATTCCATGACAGAACCATCTATCTGTTATCCAGTGTAAGATTTCCGACTGTGCAATATGAAACTATGAGAGTTTTTCATCAAAACGATTGTTGACCTTTCGTGACATTTTTGTCGGTGAAAGAACTTCTTTTTGATTTGAAAAAGTTTAAAACAAATAGAGATTGTTAGATCTATCTAAGGATATCGGTGACGTCGATTAATTGAAGCCATTGACTAAAGCGGAGCCACGGCAAATTTTGACTTATAGCAGTGGAAGGAAAAAAGGGCGCGTGTGGCCATTTTGGTTCGAGTTGGAGGCGCCACTGCGACACGGACGTGGAATCGATCCCAGCGCCCATGGCCTACCAAATCTTCCATCGCTCCGGGGTCGGCAAATTGGTACCAGACTTGTCTGGGAGGGTAGCAGCACTGGCTCGATACATCGGCCACCGCGAACCATTGTAAAGGGGCCAGATATGCATTCAATCACCTCCAATCGATGCTTAATGAAGTCGAATGGCAGACTTTCAGGGATTGATCAAAGCCGAGAGTTTTATCCTTTTTTAACAATGGAAGGTGTACGTTGAAATGATCCCATTATATCTTACATTTCTCAGAAATGTCTGATAATTCGATGAACTGGTCCTCATTAGCCATTTAAGGCTACGGTAGGCAGAATTTCTTATACTCACACGTTATTCTGATTATAAAACAACCGTTCCTCGATTAAACTGTCATTTAAGATAAAAAACAAATAATTTTTGGTAGTCGAGGACAGGTTTAATAGAAACGAAAACCAAGATGTATGCTCAAAGACATTTAGCACAAAAAAATTGGATCATAACGGTTTGGTGATCGAAGACCTTATCCACTGCTATTTTTCAAACATGTCTCGGGCTACGACATCCTAGAGGTGTTTGACCGAAATCGAACAACAATAGACTATATGGTGGACAGACATGGTGTGGTGGTGAACGCGCAAGGCCCCGGAATGGGTAACAGCGTGTTCGGTTCCCACCGACGACATCGGAGTTGTTTTGCAAATATCTCAGCATCATTGTGGTTGCATAAATTGCATATTTCATTGGACCTCAATGGCTAGGCATTTGTTCAAGATAAGATGTGAACCACGAAGTGTTAATTTGTGACACTTATACTTCATATGACATCGATGAAACGATTTTGAGTCGTTCCTTGAGTTTTTGGCAGTGCTTGAGACCTGCGTCTGGACTGCGGAGGATAACCCTAATTCGAACAAACTAACACGGAATTTTGGATCTATGCTTATCTGATAGGCCGCTCTCAGCATGCTTTTTTTCTGAAGAATTCACCTTCATACTGTTTCCCATTTTAATTGAATGCTCTGAGTAAACGTATGATGCGTTCTTGTGATCGAACCGTCTATTTCAGTGTGTTTTCCATCACATAATGAATTTTTCATTAACTAGGTTATCTTCTGGTCTTCTGCAGAGCTATCCAATTTCTCGTTGGAGCTCCTTGATATTTCTTCAAGATGGTCCCACCAAATACGACTTATTTTTGCAACTGCTAACGATTACAAGAGTTCGTTTCCAAGTTTTCGCTAGATCAAGCTCTCACACAGAAGAGAAAAGACATTTGTCGGTCTCAATAACATATTCTACGTTATCTTTTTTTTGCGACTGCGATTTTCCAAAAAAAAAAAATGAATTTCATTGAAATATGCTGTTAAGACCCCAGTAGACCGCAGCACTGCATTTTAAATTCCTATTTCAGTTCCTATTCTGGAACTATTAATCCTGCACTCACCTTTGATGACCCTTATTAATCTGGCATTAAAGTGTGCGACAAATCTTTTATAGGACTTCTTGTTGAGAAGAGCGCATGTGGCGCCGTGGTCAGGGCCGCCCTGCAACACACACCTGGAACCGATCCCCGCGTCCATGGCCCACCAAGCCTTCCATCCCTTCGGGGTCGGCAAATTGGTACCAGACTTATCTGGGAGGATAGCAGCACTGGCTCGATACATCGACAGGCCACCGCGAGTCATTGTAAAGGCCAGATATATTCAATCATCTCCAATCGATGCTTAATGAAGTCGAATGCATGGCGCACTTTCAGGGATTTATCAAAGCCGAGAGTTTTATCCTTTTATCTTTGTTGAGAAGCGTCTTGTTTATTGGTCGATTCCTCTAATATACCATACAATTCACTCTCATCAACTGCAAATGATAATTTATCAGACTAGATGTTTTTAACAGGAATATTAAAAATGGAGTATAGTCAAACATAGTGATAAATTCTCATACATTTTGCCTTATGGATAAAAGATGAGTGTACGATAGAACTTACTCCGACAGCAGTTCATAGCAGTTTCTTCTCTTCGCGAATTGACAAGGTTACGTTTTCTTCTTATGTCTTCCCTTTCCACTCGCTGTTTGCCTCTTTGTTGATGTATAATAGGGAAAGTGCTCAGGTTGCGAGGCATTCGTTTTGGTCTATTATCTCAGGCGGCTTTTTCCCTCAGAGATACGGGATATGTGTGCTATAGTGTTCCAACAGCGTGACTAGAGGTACTCGCCAGCCTTTGTGGATCGGACTACTTGATCATCATTGGCTATATGAGGTGCTGTCACCTCACGATTAGATGTTCTTGAATACATCTATCGCAATTGGTAGCGAAATATAGGCCTTCGAGTCAGTTCTCGACACCAAATAACCACTAGCTTTAAGCAGAATGCTCGACTTCGTGAGAAGACGCCACGCCGGACTTTATCTTTATATACTTAAAGGCAACAAAAATACAGCATGAACAACGATGCAAGAACACTGAGGTAAGAATAATTCAATGAAGTCGAACGTAAGACTCGATAGATACTCCCACGCCCCCAAAAAAGGGCGGTGCTAGCCGGGCGTGACTACGTCAAAGCGAGTCGTTGGTGGTAGAGTCAAGGTCTGTGTCGCGGGGACCATTCCCCAAGCAATGAGACGTACCCAGCAGCATGCCCGGTGGTGTGACCGATGGCCAGGAGATGCTGCGTCCATGTGGCATTGTGGCAAAGGCCGTCTCCATCGACCCATTGAATGTGTCTGCTAGGTAGATAAAGAATTCACTATTTGATAGAGGAATTCTCTATACGAACAGTTCCCAGGTTCGACTTTCTATTAACCTCGGCATTGGAGTATGAATACGTTGTTTTCTTGTTCAGCGCGAGGTTGTTATACAGCATACATTTACTTCCATAGAAAAACACAATACAATACAACAGTAGCTGACGTTTCGACAGTCTCGCCTTCTTCAGAGCCGCTTTTTTTTACATGACTTCCAATGAGGAAGGTTAGAACAGCTGATTATAGTCGCATATGGTTGATGAGAGTCATCGCGATTGCTGAACAAAAAAACTACGCATTCTCTATACGAACTTCTTTAGGATGGGATCAAAATATTTACGTACTACGATATTTGCCAGGCGACTTGAGAAACAGTAGATATGATCCTTGTTACGGAAACATGCAGTAATAGGAAGAAATAGTAACAATTCCGGGGATAGTTGCCATACTCCCTACCCCACATAAGATTATTGTACTGAATTTAAACAAGTGAGCAACCGAATTCTACTTAATGGAATGACGTTTATAGGAAAGGAATGAGATTTTTGTGAAGTGGTGACTACATTAAGTACATTAAGCAGGGGAGAGAGAGATTAGGGGTGGAGAATGACTTAGGCATACGTCATTCTCTAGCAGAGTTCTACACATCTTACGTAATGGACGAATGGGAGTATGCGAGCTTCATCCTAGTTAAGTTCTTCTCCTCTCTTCATTTTGTTAGGCTCGGATCGTTGCGATTATTCAAATATTGTTACGATGGAATAAAATAAATAGGTGGTGATAATCTCTAGGAATAAAGTGAGATGCGTGTAGAAGAATACAGTAACATAAATGAGTTTTTTTTTAAATCCTGCTTAAGGAACTGTTCATCGTTAGACTCTGATAATTGAATTGAGTGAACGGTGCGAGTAAGGGTGTTATGGTCGCAAGTTATAACGTTCTGTCGATTTTTTATGTAGTCCCTCTTTGTTTTTGATGTCGTGACTTGGAACAGCGTTCGATTCGTCGTTAGTATTCAGAGACTCATTTGGTTGGGTGTTTCCCAGTTCTAAGAGTATAAGTAAATTAACAGGTCTTCTGATTCGTCCATTAGGCAGCTTGACGTATGCTTCTCGCATGGCTCCACTCTCTGATGGTTGGAGTTCTGTGATACGAGCTATTCTATCCAGGTATTTCGATGTAGGACCGGTTCGCAAATTAGTACCACTGTACCAGTCGTTAAGTGGATTGTAGTGCCTCTTTTTTTTTTAATCAAAACTTAGTACATGTGTTAATCGGAGGCTGCTGAGGCACTGTTTGCTTCAAATGGTCCAATACCGTTCCGTTAATTTGTGACTTGATGTCACAGCTGCTATTGCTTGCTGCCTGGTGTGCAACCGAGCTAGTTGGTATGGAGGAATATAATCTTCATCGTCTTCTTGGACACTTGTGGACTTTAATGGATACGTCAATATCATATCGCGTTGGATGAAATCGATTGGACGCAAGATTACTAGGTCATCAGGTTTTTCTTCGATGTACGTGAGCGGTCTGTTATTTGGGCATCTCTCGATCTCTGCTAAAACAGTTTATAATTGTGACGTTGTTGGAATCGTCTTCTGCAACACTTTGTGAAGTGAGTGTTTTACTGATTTTATAAGGCGCTCATAAAATGCCCCTGCCACGGAGCATAAGGTGTTATTGTTCTCCACGTGATTGCTTTGGTTACCAATGTCTTCCTAACGAGGTTCGTAAGATTTGTTCCGCTAAAGTGAAGCTCGGTGCGTTATCGGAAGTGATCGTGTTTGGGACACCCCTTCTAGCAAAGAATCGACGAAGTGCTAGTAGGAGTTCGTCAACTGGTATATTTTGACTAGTTCTATAAGTAGCAGCATTGCGGCTGTACACGTAAGAATAATTCCATAGCCTTTGTCCCCTTTGTACATCTTCTGCATTTTTTATTGACAACGGCCCAATGTAATCTATCCTAACATGTTCGAATGGTCGTGATCTTACCACTCTTCTCTATGGTAGTTCGTCCATTGTTGGGTACTTACAAGGCATTCTGTTCATCTTTTGACATGCAATGCGTCGAGAGACGTCGTAATGTTGCGATCCAGAATCGTTTTCTAACGTTTGCCATTGTTTGCCCTGGTGCTGTAGTGAAACGGTAAATGTGCGTCGCTTAGTATAATATCGGCTAATCTTGTTTTTGCTTCTATGAGTATTGGTTGTCGTTCTTCGAAGGGAATAATTGCTTTATTCAAGCGTCCATTGCAGCGGAAAATTCCATGATGACCTTTAACGATACTAGAGGGATGAAGGTACCTTTTTGGCATTCCGAAACAGTTGTTTCGTTGGTGGTTTCGTTTGATCGCTCTCAGTGCCGCTTCGTATTCGACTGTCGTAATATATGATTGTGAGGATGCTAACTCGATCCCTGAAATAGTACGGCGAATTCTTTCTCGTAATTGAGGTTTCAATCTTGCTGTCACTTTGTTAAGAAATCTCAAAGCATATGCCACTGCGTTTTGTGTTGCTGTTTTTCGTCGATTATGTCTTGACCAGTCCAGTAATTCCAGCTCCGTTTGGTCAAGAGTGGTCATTACGGTGGAATTATAGTTCGTTTTCACATCTTGTGGTATACTAAAAGGTTTGATTTCCTTCTGCAAATCTGGCTCTCTAATAAGATCGGGTCCTATTCACCAATAATGGCTCTTTAACTGGAACTTAGTTAGTCCTCTCGTTGCGCAATCGGCTGGATTTTGATCTGTGGGCACGTGGGCAAATTGAATGAGATTGTGCAAAGCCTTATCTATCCCACGTATTTCCCTGATGCGGTTTTTTACTAGTACTCCCGCTGATTTTTCTAGATTTCGTGATCGTATCCAGCTTATTGCAATTTTCGAGTCGGACATAATTAGCATCTGTTGAATAGATACGCGGTTTTTCAAAGCTGTATGTAGGGGCTAGACGGACTGCCATAGTTATAGCATTTAACTCAAGCTTTGGAATAATGGTAACGTAGTTGAATGATTGTAGTTTGGATTTTCCCATGAGGAGAAACGAATGATTATTTGATACTAAGTAGGCGCAAGTTGCCATACATTCTTTGCTGGCGTCCGCAAAGAGGATTAATTTGGCTTCATGTTCGAGTTCGGCAACACACTGTGGGATGCAGATTTCAAATCCATTTAGGTTTTTGACTACTTTTTCCCATTCGTCGGCATAGAATTGAAGGTCCAAAGCTTTTGAAGAAATTGTTTTCCTCGTATTGTTAGTGGTTTGAGCCATCCTAGGGGGTCGTAGATTGCTTCTACTTGTTCAGCCACTGAACGCTTGGTCAGCTTTGGTTTGTATGGATATTTGTAGGAGAGAAGTAGTTTATCGTTTTCCGAATCCCATTCCCAGGACCTTTTATTGATTGCTTAATGTCATGTCCTTTGAGAGAATCTGCCGAGGAAGTTTTTTTATTGTTCGACATAAATTCCCGTAAATTCATGCCCAAGTCTTTGAAAATTTGTTTCGATTGTTTAAATTCGTCCATGACCTCTTCTAATGACGAACTTGTGACGATAACGTTATCGACATGTGTATTGGTCATAAGTTCGTGCGAATGCTGCTTTGGGCACTTAGGTCTCTAAGTGATGCTTAATTGTTCTTGCTAGTGGGAACGGTGAGCAATTGAGGCCAAAAGTTACCCGTGTGAATTTGTAGGTAACTATATTTTTTGGTTCGCAAGGTTGTGAGATGTCGCAAACCCATAGAAACCGTGTAGCATCTCTGTCGTGCTCGTGGAGTCGTACTTGCAAGAATGCTTTCTCTACGCCTGCAATCATTGCAATATTTCCTATGCGAAAACGAAGTAGAATATCGCATATTCAAGGAAGGAAGGCTCCCCCTTGGTGGAGGGCATCATTTATAGAGAGGGCGCTAATACTGGATGCATCGTAAACGATTCGTAATTTTGTGGTTTCCCTCATGTGGACTTACCACGGCGCGATGCGGTAGGTAGTGAATAATTACACCTTGTTGGTGTATCGATTCATCGACTTCCTCAATAATGTTCTCGTTTAGTTGCTGTATTATGGTTTCGTTGTATTTCTCTAGCAGGGGAGGATTTTTCGTTAGTGTGGCGATTGTCGCCCGTAGTCACCGAAATGTCATGCATTTGTTCTCAGGGAGTGTGGTTGAATTGTTCTTCCACGGAAGTCTGACAAAATAACCATCCTTACGTCTATCTATCGTTTTCGCAAACTGTTTCCATATTTCCGCATTTTGCTGCTCTTGTTCTTTAATTTTTGATCCCATAAATTCGTGAATCCCTGATGATTCCAATGTGCAAAAGTCCTCCCATGATTGTTGTTCATAAAGTTGAGCATTGGGTACCTCTGTGACAAGGAGTATACTTTCTTGTGATTTAATGTACCGCTTGTGGTTGGCTCCTACTACGAGATAACCCAGTTTAGAGGGAATTAACCTTAATCCCGATGGTAATGTTTTGTTCGGTCCTAGGTTACCATCAAGTAGAGAAAATACATCCGAGCATCCTAGCATGATTTGTGGGTGTACGCTGTTACAGTCAGGATCGATCGAGAGTTCAATATTATTACAACGGAGAAACTTCTTATCCTTTTGGCTGAGACGTACACGTTTTAGCGGTTTGGTGATGGTCTCGATCCTAGTTACTGTGACTTCATGTTGTGTCCCATAGACATCCTGCAATTTTACTTCAATAATTCCACAGTTCTTTTTCACTTCGCTAGGAGCTCCGAATGTGTTGATGGATAATTCTACAGAATCAATATTTCGTAAATGAAGACGTTCAGCCAATTCGTTGGTGATGAATGAATGAATGGTCGGATCCTGTATCGAGCAGTAGACGTACTGGTTCGCTTGTCTGAGTGAATGGGTTGAAGATCCGCGCTTGTCCTGCCAGTACTTGGACATTCGTTGTTTCTTCTTTCATCGTGTAGAGTATGACCGTATCGTTCTGACAGTTCTGTTGGGATTCTGCTGTATTGATTTTGGATGGCGTAGTCTTTTTGCTTTTCGTGGTGGTGATAGGCCGCTTTTATTTGTCTGTTTGGCCTACTTCTGATTGATTAAGATGTTCTTTTGACGGTTCTTGCTGCTTACAAATAGACGTGTGATGTCCACGTTTACCGCACACTCAGCAGCATCCGCCCTTGCAAGCTGATGTTTGGTGAAACTTTGACCCACAGTTAAAAAAGCAAAGGTTTCTATCTTTTATAATCTGCGCTTTTTCTTCATACGTTCGCACTCTTTTGAAGTCAACTGGGAGATGTCCCATCGTCTCATAGTAGGAACATGGATAGATTCTGGTTTTGGTCATGTGGGTTTGAGGCATAAAAGGCTGTTGTAGATGTCCATTTATACTGCCTTTCAAATCTGATGTAATGCTGACGTTTTTGCCCAGCTGCTGTTGTATCTTGAGCTCCTTGCTTATATATTCATTGATATGCTTTAAGAGATCTTCGGTTTTGTATGTTTGACCCGACTCTCGACTCCTTTGATCCAGTGCGT
>MQTX01000159.1:63945-107933 GCA_009735665.1 Angiostrongylus cantonensis | reverse complement strand
CCAGAGGTGGGGTTAGGGTAGTCGTTATCGTACATTAGAAATTGTTGGAGTTCGTAAGTAGCAGAACTCGTTCCTTGTTTTTTTTTTTAAATCCTGCTTAAGGAACTGTTCATCGTTAGACTCTGATAATTGAATTGAGTGAACGGTGCGAGTAAGGGTGTTATGGTCGCAAGTTATAACGTTCTGTCGATTTTTTATGTAGTCCCTCTTTGTTTTTGATGTCGTGACTTGGAACAGCGTTCGATTCGTCGTTAGTATTCAGAGACTCATTTGGTTGGGTGTTTCCCAGTTCTAAGAGTATAAGTAAATTAACAGGTCTTCTGATTCGTCCATTAGGCAGCTTGACGTATGCTTCTCGCATGGCTCCACTCTCTGATGGTTGGAGCTCTGTGATACGAGCTATTCTATCCAGGTATTTCGATGTAGGACCGGTTCGCAAATTAGTACCACTGTACCAGTCGTTAAGTGGATTGTAGTGCCTCTTTTTTTTTTAATCAAAACTTAGTACATGTGTTAATCGGAGGCTGCTGAGGCACTGTTTGCTTCAAATGGTCCAATACCGTTCCGTTAATTTGTGACTTGATGTCACAGCTGCTATTGCTTGCTGCCTGGTGTGCAACCGAGCTAGTTGGTATGGAGGAATATAATCTTCATCGTCTTCTTGGACACTTGTGGACTTTAATGGATACGTCAATATCATATCGCGTTGGATGAAATCGATTGGACGCAAGATTACTAGGTCATCAGGTTTTTCTTCGATGTACGTGAGCGGTCTGTTATTTGGGCATCTCTCGATCTCTGCTAAAACAGTTTATAATTGTGACGTTGTTGGAATCGTCTTCTGCAACACTTTGTGAAGTGAGTGTTTTACTGATTTTATAAGGCGCTCATAAAATGCCCCTGCCACGGAGCATAAGGTGTTATTGTTCTCCACGTGATTGCTCTGGTTACCAATGTCTTCCTAACGAGGTTCGTAAGATTTGTTCCGCTAAAGTGAAGCTCGGTGCGTTATCGGAAGTGATCGTGTTTGGGACACCCCTTCTAGCAAAGAATCGACGAAGTGCTAGTAGGAGTTCGTCAACTGGTATATTTTGACTAGTTCTATAAGTAGCAGCATTGCGGCTGTACACGTAAGAATAATTCCATAGCCTTTGTCCCCTTTGTACATCTTCTGCATTTTTTATTGACAACGGCCCAATGTAATCTATCCTAACATGTTCGAATGGTCGTGATCTTACCACTCTTCTCTATGGTAGTTCGTCCATTGTTGGGTACTTACAAGGCATTCTGTTCATCTTTTGACACGCAACGCGTCGAGAGACGTCGTAATGTTGCGATCCAGAATCGTTTTCAAACGTTTGCCATTGTTTGCCCTGGTGCTGTAGTGAAACGGTAAATGTGCGTCGCTTAGTATAATATCGGCTAATCTTGTTTTTGCTTCTATGAGTATTGGTTGTCGTTCTTCGAAGGGAATAATTGCTTTATTCAAGCGTCCATTGCAGCGGAAAATTCCATGATGACCTTTAACGATACTAGAGGGATGAAGGTACCTTTTTGGCATTCCGAAACAGTTGTTTCGTTGGTGGTTTCGTTTGATCGCTCTCAGTGCCGCTTCGTATTCGACTGTCGTAATATATGATTGTGAGGATGCTAACTCGATCCCTGAAATAGTACGGCGAATTCTTTCTCGTAATTGAGGTTTCAATCTTGCTGTCACTTTGTTAAGAAATCTCAAAGCATATGCCACTGCGTTTTGTGTTGCTGTTTTTCGTCGATTATGTCTTGACCAGTCCAGTAATTCCAGCTCCGTTTGGTCAAGAGTGGTCATTACGGTGGAATTATAGTTCGTTTTCACATCTTGTGGTATACTAAAAGGTTTGATTTCCTTCTGCAAATCTGGCTCTCTAATAAGATCGGGTCCTATTCACCAATAATGGCTCTTTAACTGGAACTTAGTTAGTCCTCTCGTTGCGCAATCGGCTGGATTTTGATCTGTGGGCACGTGGGCAAATTGAATGAGATTGTGCAAAGCCTTATCTATCCCACGTATTTCCCTGATGCGGTTTTTTACTAGTACTCCCGCTGATTTTTCTAGATTTCGTGATCGTATCCAGCTTATTGCAATTTTCGAGTCGGACATAATTAGCATCTGTTGAATAGATACGCGGTTTTTCAAAGCTGTATGTAGGGGCTAGACGGACTGCCATAGTTATAGCATTTAACTCAAGCTTTGGAATAATGGTAACGTAGTTGAATGATTGTAGTTTGGATTTTCCCATGAGGAGAAACGAATGATTATTTGATACTAAGTAGGCGCAAGTTGCCATACATTCTTTGCTGGCGTCCGCAAAGAGGATTAATTTGGCTTCATGTTCGAGTTCGGCAACACACTGTGGGATGCAGATTTCAAATCCATTTAGGTTTCTGACTACTTTTTCCCATTCGTCGGCATAGAATTGAAGGTCCAAAGCTTTTGAAGAAATTGTTTTCCTCGTATTGTTAGTGGTTTGAGCCATCCTAGGGGGTCGTAGATTGCTTCTACTTGTTCAGCCACTGAACGCTTGGTCAGCTTTGGTTTGTATGGATATTTGTAGGAGAGAAGTAGTTTATCGTTTTCCGAATCCCATTCCCAGGACCTTTTATTGATTGCTTAATGTCATGTCCTTTGAGAGAATCTGCCGAGGAAGTTTTTTTATTGTTCGACATAAATTCCCGTAAATTCATGCCCAAGTCTTTGAAAATTTCGATTTTGTTTCGATTGTTTAAATTCGTCCATGACCTCTTCTAATGACGAACTTGTGACGATAACGTTATCGACATGTGTATTGGTCATAAGTTCGTGCGAATGCTGCTTTGGGCACTTAGGTCTCTAAGTGATGCTTAATTGTTCTTGCTAGTGGGAACGGTGAGCAATTGAGGCCAAAAGTTACCCGTGTGAATTTGTAGGTAACTATATTTTTTGGTTCGCAAGGTTGTGAGATGTCGCAAACCCATAGAAACCGTGTAGCATCTCTGTCGTGCTCGTGGAGTCGTACTTGCAAGAATGCTTTCTCTACGCCTGCAATCATTGCAATATTTCCTATGCGAAAACGAAGTAGAATATCGCATATTCAAGGAAGGAAGGCTCCCCCTTGGTGGAGGGCATCATTTATAGAGAGGGCGCTAATACTGGATGCATCGTAAACGATTCGTAATTTTGTGGTTTCCCTCATGTGGACTTACCACGGCGCGATGCGGTAGGTAGTGAATAATTACACCTTGTTGGTGTATCGATTCATCGACTTCCTCAATAATGTTCTCGTTTAGTTGCTGTATTATGGTTTCGTTGTATTTCTCTAGCAGGGGAGGATTTTTCGTTAGTGTGGCGATTGTCGCCCGTAGTCACCGAAATGTCATGCATTTGTTCTCAGGGAGTGTGGTTGAATTGTTCTTCCACGGAAGTCACAAAATAACCATCCTCACATCTCTCTATCGTCTTCGCAAACTGTTCCCATATTTCCGCATTTTGCTGCTCTTGTTCTTTCATTTTTGATCCCATGCCCGACTCTCGACTCCTTTGATCCAGTGCGTATCTTTGAATATCTCTCGTAAATTTCGTGAGAAGTTGATTTTGTAAGTACGTGGTGTCCACAAATTCTCCATTGTGTGCCAATTGGCTGATTACGGAGAACAAATGCTCGCACAATGTCTGCTGATCTTCAAGGCGGTCGCTGTTCGCTTTGGTCGTCTGTACTCTGTTGAGTAGCTTGTCTACGAGATCTTGTTTGTTACCGTACTTCTGCTTTAGATGGGTGATAACCATCTGGTAGGATTCTCGCGTTATTCTGTGTTGGTTGACGAAAGCTTTCGCTTTCCCTTCGAGAGAATCTAGTAGGTAGTTCATTTTCAAGAAGTCGTTCATTCTTTGTGAGTGCATTAGTGGTTGACCGCTTCCCAAAATGTGTCCGACTCCCATAGTTTTCCGCTGAATTTTGGAATAGGGATAGGTGGCAGGTTTACTGCTGGAGGACTAAAATTTGTGCTACTCGAAACCTTGTTCTTCTAAAGTTTTCTTTACTTTGAAGAACTTGAAGAGATAACGTGTCGCTCTGTCAAGTAGCTCAAGTGTTCTTTCGGTGTTTGCATTAATTCTCTCACGTATATTTATGAGATGTTAGGATCAAGATGATTCGCTTCTTCATTATACTTATCCAGTGCTGTCTGGTCGTTTTCCATTTCGAACTGGATGACCAGTGTTGCATCTGTGATCTTTTCCCTTAGCGTATTGACGTAAGAAATGCGGTCGACTTCATCACAGGGAAGCTCTACTTGAGACGATGCTAGGTTTTCACTATCGTCGAGATTACTTAGGAGACGGTCAGCAGCCCTTTAAAGCCTCTTGTCGTGAGGATATTGAGGAAGTCATTATGTAGCGAATGTAAACGTACTTGTTTCCCGGTTTGAGACTGATTGTCCTACTACTTCGTAACAGTAGTTTGGTCGTTGCAGCAGACTCTATTGATTTGGCCAATGCACCAAAAAATATCACAGTTGGTAGCGAAATATAGGCCTTCGAGTCAGTTCTCGACACCGTATAACCACTATCTTTAAGCAGAATGCTCGACTTCGTGAGAAGACGCCACACGGGACTCCTCGTAGTGTACTGATGGATCTGACGTGTACTCAATTACATGTGGACAATGTGGAGAATTCTCTCGTCGTTGAAATGCTGAATGTTCCCGGGATCGACTTCCTATTTACCTCGGCATTGGAATATGAATGCGCCGTTTTCTTGTTCAGCAATGGCGAGGTTGTTATACAGCATACATTTACTTCCATAGAAAAACACACAATACAACACAACAGTAACTGACGTTTCGGCACTATCGCCTTCTTCAGAGCCTGAAAGAGTACACTGATATACAAGTTACTAGGACGAACGCTTCAATAACACTTACAAAAAGGCGAAAAACTCCATGACAACTACATGATCAACAGCTTCTCGAAAAACTCACCTCTTTTTACATGACTTCCAATGAGGAAGGTTAGAACAACTGATTATAGTCACATATGGTTGATGATTGCACCACATGAGGAATTGATGCGAAGAAATGGGGCCGGATCGGGTCTGACCTCTGGGCGTTCCTCCCTGCTATTCATTGTGGGGTTTTTGGCACTCACCCAAAAAGCCTTAAGGAGTTTGCGCGTTGTGTGTTGTACAAATTGTATATCAGTATACCCTTCCAGGCTCTGAAGAAGGCGATAGTGCCGAAACGTCAGCTACTGTTGTGTTGTG
Organism: Angiostrongylus cantonensis; assembly: GCA_009735665.1. Classification (NCBI taxonomy): domain Eukaryota; kingdom Metazoa; phylum Nematoda; class Chromadorea; order Rhabditida; family Metastrongylidae; genus Angiostrongylus; species Angiostrongylus cantonensis. The sequence goes on along the minus strand of MQTX01000159.1, from coordinate 102,658 downwards.
TGTGTTTTTCTGTGGAAGTAAATGTATGCTGTATAACAACCTCGCGATTACTGAACAAGAAAACACCGCAATCATATTCCAGTGCCGAGGTCAACAGAAAGTCGATCCTGGGAATTGATATTAATATTATTAATAGTATTAATTTGTGGAAATACCAAAAAAAAACTTACACTTATTTAGCGATCGTCTTCGAACTTCAGTGAACGTCGTAGGCGATGCTTTCGGATGCGGTTTCGTCTATCACCTGAGTAGAGAAGATTTAAATCAACTGACTGAAAAAGAAGTTTCAACATTCGACGAACGAAATCATCAATTCATTTACAGTGTAAGAAGAATGAATTCTCATTTATAGTCTGGTAATTTTTTCTTTAAATTATATTTGTCATTCATATCTAAACATGAATTTCCAGAGAGCTGTCTTTTATATTTGCCATTTTCTAGGCGTATTCTAGTAATGTAACAAAGGAAAATCGAACAACAACCACTATAGTAACAATTTCTAACGAGTTTACAGTTAGTCCACCGATTCCATCAAAATGTTCCAAGAGTGTCAGCGGGACGATGGGCAAAATTTAGTAACCCTTTCTAGGCTTCGAACCCACGATTACCTCATAAGCGGTAGCTCACATACTATCCACTGCACTGAACGAGGCTCTTACTTTACCTTCTCTCAGTCTCGTTTTTATTTCATTGGTGCTATCAGCAATCACTCGTCAACGACCTGTGGTTGATAGCAGGTGGGCCCAGCAAAGGTTGCCGGAGGTTCGAAACTCGGTTGAGGTTCCAAGTTTTATTTCTACCCAGCATTTCTTTCATTGTTTTCATTGTACATCAAGACACATCCCGTTTCACATCTGTTGTGCGTGTCCCAGCACGTGAGCACCAGTACGGCTCATTTCATTCCGGTCACTTTACGGGGCTACTCTGTGGACTACCCGCACTCTAAGGGACCACAGGGAGCTATAGCCTTTTTATGCAACATTTTCCTTTTTGCTTTTTCCGGTGATAAAATGCCCAGAAAAAGTATTCTGAACGCTTCTGTTGATCACCTTTAGCTTTACTTTTGAAATAAAATTATGGTGTACTCACCGACATAAAACTCGATTTGAACAAAAAGCGCTACGGTTTGAAAAGGGGAAACGTTGTATGAATTCTCGCATAACCATAAGTCATCTCTTAAAAGGCTTCCAACAAGGAGTGAACCAGAACACTTCGAAATGGGAAGAACATGTATAGTTTGCTGTAAATATCGTCATGGCATCACCACAATTGAATAGATGTTTCTAGCCTTCTAACTGCCAAGCTTGGCTATTTTTCAACGAAACATATTCTCGCTGAGTGTTTCCTTTTCATTCATTTGTTTTCCTTTAATCCAGATTTCTTGCATTTCTTGAGTGTAGATTTGCTTCTGCAGAAAAACAGTGTGGATGAGTTTGGAGACGCCAGCAACAACCAGAGAACCAACAAATTGACTCTGAAAGTCGCATCAAGACACATCCCGTTTCACATCTGTTGTGCGTGTCCCAGCACCAGTACGGCTCATTTCATTCCGGTCACATTACGGGGCTACTCTGTGGACTACCCGCACTCTAAGGGACCACAGGGAGCTATAGCCTTTTTATGCAACATTTTCCTTTTTGCTTTTTCCGGTGATAAAATGCCCAGAAAAAGTATTCTGAACGCTTCTGTTGATCACCTTTAGCTTTACTTTTGAAATAAAATTATGGTGTACTCACCGACATAAAACTCGATTTGAACAAAAAGCGCTACGGTTTGAAAAGGGGAAACGTTGTATGAATTCTCGCATAACCATAAGTCATCTCTTAAAAGGCTTCCAACAAGGAGTGAACCAGAACACTTCGAAATGGGAAGAACATGTATAGTTTGCTGTAAATATCGTCATGGCATCACCACAATTGAATAGATGTTTCTAGCCTTCTAACTGCCAAGCTTGGCTATTTTTCAACGAAACATATTCTCGCTGAGTGTTTCCTTTTCATTCATTTGTTTTCCTTTAATCCAGATTTCTTGCATTTCTTGAGTGTAGATTTGCTTCTGCAGAAAAACAGTGTGGATGAGTTTGGAGACGCCAGCAACAACCAGAGAACCAACAAATTGACTCTGAAAGTCGGATGAGTCGGACGAATATAAGCCACGTTCGGCATTTCGCAACTCGACTCGACGTAACTCGACGTAACGCAACTCCTAACAAGAAAATCAATGCCAACAAATCGTCCTTTACTGATTGTATAGTCATCACAGCAAATGCATATTCAATAGAAAATGACAGAAACCAATTTCTTTCTTAATTATATTTGACACCAACCCGTAAAGCCCTCTAACGCAGTAGCTGAACAATGTTGATTTCGATCTTTGGAACCTTTCCAGCGATTTCCTACTACAGAAGAATGACCTACATGAGACGTGCCCTTAACAAGTAGTAGTCGATGTCTTTTTTATTTCATTACTAGAACTAAGAAAATGAAGTGTATAGACTTTTCAAGCTGCGTCTGCTTTCTACAATAAACTCTTCAGAATCTGTCAAATTTCTCTACTGTTCTTAAAACGAACACAACAATAGCACTGATATCCTTCATTTTATCTTTTTGTGGAATTCCTTACATTCATATCCATACACACAACCTAATATGCATTTAAAAACGAGAACTATCTGGTTGTGTGTGAGCTTATGACGATCTCCTTACAGAGAAGCTCCTTCCAAAAGCATTGCCGGTGCATCGGAAGACCCCTATCATTCTTCACAAAATTACGATTTAGTGGTTGCAGACAACTAAAAGACAAACATTTTACGCTTCTTTCTTCAATACACAGGTAGAGAGGGACTACAATAAGTTATTCTACGAGTTTCCCTGAGATTTCGTCATATTTTCAAGGGCTAATTATCATTAACTTCAACGCTTTAACGTTCACAATTTTTTCAAGTGTTCGCGGGGATAGGTAGCCTGCAATCTAACGGGAACAATTAATGAACTTCATTCTACAATAAACCAACAATTACAGCGTGTAACATTGCTGAGCAGTTCCTCTATTCACGTTTCTCGTCGCTCTGTTGCCTTTGAGTTTTCACCTATGCATGTCATTACCCATATTTCATAGACAGTTCGAATTATGCATTAAGTTTTTTCTTAATGAAATAAAATCCTTCGGCTGCACTAAAACTTACTAGGGAAAAAAATCGTTTTATTGAAGAGAAACAAACCAACATGGCACACTGAAAACAAGTTCTGTGCCATATTTTTCCTGAAGCCTCCACATACTTGACGTCAATGCCTTTGTTGCAACCTGAGAGAGAACTGCTTTATTCTCCTGCTACTAGGTCTTTTTTTTGTTTCCGAGTATCGAATTTCATGTAATAGTGTACTTCGAAGGTTAGGGAGCTGACGGCAATTTCCAACTACGACGCCTTCATAGGCAAAGATTGCAACCTACACCGGTGGACGAACACAGCTGAATAATCAAGCGTCAACTAGTCCTGTCAACCTCGAGTGTGCTTAGCAAATTCCATCTTGCTTTAGCTCATAAACCTTACAAAAATCTGTGCCATGATGAATAAAACCCAAAATATGAAAGCAAAAGCAGGTGTCCAATTTTAATGTAATTTTTAGCGTGTTGGGATATTGAATGCTAAGTGCTCACTTTCCAATGGTTTACCTCCTTTTCGTAATTGAGAGGTGATCTTGAGTATCAGCTTGTGGTGTAGAACGGGTGATTATCACCCACCACGACAGGGTCCCGCAGCCTGAGAAGGAGTTTGACGTTTCCATTCAGAAGACCAGTTTAGAGCAAACCAATGCCAAGAATCAGGGTCGCACTGATATCAAATAGTCCCAAAGAGACAAATTTCCTTCTGATCCACAAAGGCCGGTAATATCTTATAGTGGCAATCCGATGGAAGCTTCAGTTGTGGTAACATCGAAACTTCAGACCACAAGCAGCTTAGTCAGCAGTGTATCTACCTCAGTGCCCCAATGACTGTGCACATTCCTGTCTACGATTTGGTGAGGTCTGACAAGCGATGAAACACGATCGTATCTGGGTTTGCTCAGAACGTTATTGGAACCAGACCAAACGAACACATCCGCAACAGGCCATGGAGACTGCTTCTTGTCCAGCACCTATAACATCAGAACGATCTCCTCAAATGCCGAACATCATGTTCTTTTCGAGGTCCCACTAATTCCATGTGGTCACCTTACAAAAGAAGAGAAGCAACAGGAACGACATATAGTAACTAATTCATGAAGAACTTGTTTGTCATTCGTGGAAGGAAAGCTTTGTCGTGAAATGTCGCTTGAGAAGGTTTTGCCGTTCACCCGTTTGTTACCCTTTGGATCGCCTCATACGAGATACTGTGACCTTGTTTGGCTATTCTTCATCTCCCGCTTCATCAAAAGTGCTCAAAAAACTTCGTCAAAAGAAGTTAGGTATAATCGACTGCTGCTCATCAATTTGAATACCTTATGAAAGTGAACCAGACACTTTCTACAATAAGTTGAAAGAAGTAATCTACGATGAAAAGTTTTTCAACAAACTCGTTGTTGGAGACTTCAATTCCAGATTGAAAATGGCTAACGAAACGGAATAAAGCAAATAAAAGGAAACTCCTTAGACTAGGACTTAGGAGCTCAAAGTGAGGACGAAAAAGTGGAAAAGACGACTCTTGAATGACTTCCATCTTATGTATGCTTATTCCATGAGAATTTATTTTTGGGAAAGACAGAAAATAGCCGATGGACATGGGAGTCTCCTAACGATGGCACTTATGCGAAGAACGGCAGCGTTCTCACGAAGGGAAGGTGGCGCCTCTCTAACACCTCGTTTGTGTCATCACTCTGTGTTGGATTTGATCACAGCCTCTTCCTTGCAGGATATCTGACTACATAAATCACATTGTATCAATGGACATAGAAAACAAAATGAGAGGAATCAAAAGTAGCGACTGGGCGAGTAGGCCCTAAACTCTTTATTTACGTTATCGACTCAGTGGTCCTCCCAACACTATTTTGTGCAATAAAGACGACGACTGATACTCCATTTACGTCAGGAACTCTGCGCATCACCCACAGAGCGCTTAAAAGGTGTCTGCTGCAATATAATATAATAATAATAATGATGATGATAATAATAATAATATAAGCGGAGCACAAAACATCTAATCGGATTGCGCAACTTAGATCTTGGAGACCTATCCAATGTTCCAATTGTAGGATAACAAAATAAGAAGAGATGATAGATGAACAAGATGAGCAATGAAGTGGACTCCAAGACATTTCAAACGACTCCTTGGACGACATGTAAGAGAATGGGAGAAGAGGACGTGTTCTTCGCCAACTCCAAACACCAGTATCCACAGATGAAAACCATTATAGGATTACGGAATGTGCCTCGTGAAAAGACATACTCAAAGTAGCCACTAGCCACTACCAAAGATGACGAATCAGCGAGGGGAAACGATTGGAAGATGTCCTGGGACCCGCACTACTAGTGAACATGGGTAATCCAAGTATCCAAGTATGTAACGGTTGTGAATATAGTAACTATTCCTTGAATGAATCCTATTTCTTCGTTACCTTATGTCTTCTACTATAATCGTTTTACTTGTAATCGTTATACATCTTTTCTCGCACGTTCTGTAAATTGTCTCATAACGACCACTTCATGCAATTGCCTCGCAGGTGACGGGAAAGAGAATCAGCAGCAGTCAGCTGAATGTACTTTCCAGCATCTGCCGTCCCAAAGAACCTTTCACATTTAGCCCTATCAGATTGTACTTGTAGAAAAAACCTTTAGAACCTCTCTCTAGGCGCTGTCTTTAGTTCCCTCTGGCAAAACTCCACCTATTGCAGAATAATACAGCTCACGGACATTCGTCTTCAAGTTTTCGTAACATTTGTTCAGTATTCATCCAGTAACTCAGTTCGTCAGTGCTCAAATTCCAGTGTCCGCCTACCTTCCTTCAATTGTATCACTTGTTCTCATTCTAATTTCCCTCGTATCCACCCAGCTAACCACAAGTCGTCACATATTACATTTTATTATCGTACCGTTGATATTGCTATAAACTGTTATAACCCAAACTCGAAATTGTTCATGGCAGCTACGGAAAAAGTCCCGCGTGGCAAATTCATACAAAATCGAGCATTCCATATACAGTTGGCACGCAATAGACAAGTCCGACCAACTTCTCAATCCACTGGTCAACTGGCACAGTAAATATGTGCACTACAGTAGAGCTCATTCATTTTTGATTGCAATATTCTTAATATAATGCTGGCTGTAAGACCACCAAGCAACTACACCTGCGCATTTTGAATTACTGATATTGAGGTAGCAATGTCGACAAGCAATCGATCCTTCTTTCTCTTCGAACTTTTCTTCTTCTTGTATACGACAACCGCACATGTCGCAAATCAGATGATTGACGTGCCATAACTGTAGTAGAAGTCTACATAATTTTCACACACGAACTTCCTACTGCCTTTCTACCTTCTTTCATTCAGTACTTTCTTTTTTTTTTACTAACGACGTCAGAGGACGCGAGATTCATTTCATGTTTTACAAGGTAGCGAATATATAGCATTAGTAGGAGAAAACTATATAGTCGTGTGCTTTGATAATGTGTAGGAATGTGCTCTCAGTCTAGCGAATACGTTCTGTACCACTTTTTCAAAATGAAAGCAAAGATCACCCTTCCTCTAGCGAAAAGTGCAGGCTCCAGTTCGATTTTTCGCTGGCAGTAACCGCACTGATTCATCGGTACGATAGCAATAAACTCATCTGGTCATCGGCTTTTATTTTCGAACGCGTTATCTAATCAAAGCGGTTTGGGGAGGCTTTAGGAACATCGAAGATAGTGAACAGAACAAAGAACACCCGGCCCCGTGCCCACCTATTGGACTCCACGATAGTTCCTGCCATAACATATGCGTTAGAAACGTGGTCGTTGCGTAAGTAGGATGAAAGACAACTCAGCGTTGTTGAACGTGCTGTCGAATGAACAATGCTGGGACTATTCCATGTCACACAGAGAAGGAAGAGGTCGAATTTCCGACCTGCGTTAACGATCAAAAATCGAAGACGCCGTTCTGTACGCTAAGCAGTCGAAGATAAGGTAGGCCGGACGCGTAATGCGCATGAATGACAGCCGATGGACAGGATCCGTTATTGACCGGATTCCTGGGGATGTCAATGCCCTTTCTGGACGCTGTTATTGTTCCGTCTGGGCTTCGGAGTGCAATAAGAAAGAATAAGAAGAAAGATAGGATGTTCAATGAGACCTTAAAAGAAGCAGAATCCACTGGGTTACTGTTGCATGCGACAGAGAAAAATGGAACATTTACTGGCGTCCGCTCGAGCCACTCAACGATGAACTGAACAATAGGCGATACAGATGAAACGTGGTGTACGTTATGGGCCGTACACCTTTAATGCAATGCGCTTTCCGATTGTGCTGCAGTGACACGTGGCGCTGCAATGCCGGGAGGAAAAAGTGGTTGTGGTCACGGAAAGGTTGACTTCATTGCGCTTGTTGCGAAAATAGTAGCTGTTAGACGCTGTTAATTCTAAACCAACACATCTTTATTCGCATTGATCTGTACAAATTCCTGAAAAAACGGTTAGAATCTACATATCTTGATGTTACGTGATGTTACGAGTGGGACTTGTGGGGGTAACAGCACGGCTCTGAGGAAGGCGAAATCGCCGAAACGTCTGCCATTGACCAGCAACACCAACGACGGCGACAACGAAGACTTATACTAACCTCGCATCAGCTAAAGAGGATCAGTTTATAAGATCATATAAATAAATTTATCAACTATCTATGCCGAGGTTTATAGATAGTCGGTCTCTTGAGTTATTAAGCAGTGTATTGTTGATTGGAACAGCTTACTGGTGGGAATTTCTCACTTCTTTTTTTCTTGGCGATTTGAATCCTTAACAGATTTAAAATCGGAACGGTTCTTTGCAAAATTTCATACACACCCTCAGGGCAATAGAGTCTGTTAAGTCCTCTGTTTTCGCATCTTCTCAATCACCGAAGAATTATCAACAATTGTCGAAGGAAATGGGTGCAATGAAAAAATGTGATAGTGAGAGGCGCCCTTTAATAGACATATGTCATTGGTTCGATCTCGCGTACAAGGCTCACCAAACGTTCACGTGTTCTGTGAGTGAACTCATCTCAGAGAAGACTGGTACCATTTTATCGACACTATAGAGATGGGAGGCTTCGTTGGCACTGTCAAGGTAGAACCATGGTCTCGCAGCTAGTGAACGGCATCATTGCCACTAAGCTTCCAGTGCTCAATACAAAGTAATAATGTTAATCTCTGAAAATCTCTTCTCTCGTTTTCATGAGAATTAATACACCCAACATCACTCTTTCGGCCGGTTGTTAACAATCAACATATTATCTTGTCAATATAGGGTCAGCTTTCCAAGCGGTGAAATTATAAAAAGCGCATGTAGGGCAATGGTTGAAGGGGCTCTCTAATACACACAGGATCAATCGATGGTTTGACTCTGTGACCCGTGTTCACTAAGCCCTTCATCTCTCTAAGGTCGATAAATTGGTACCAAAGTGGTCTGCAAGGATGAAAACAAGGATGAATGGTAATCTGTCCTCAACGGCAAGTCATCGCATGGGCCAGAATATGCATTCAGTCACCTCTGTGATTCGTAATGAAATCGGATCCACCGCCCATTCCTCACAAATTAATTAGCGCTGAACGCCCTGTTGTATTTTTGCTGCCTTTATGTACATGAAGATTTAATCCCACGTTTGATTGCCGAAAGATTGCTCTGTATTAGCTACGAAAAGTCCGGCTTGGTGTCTTCTCACGAAGTCGAGCATTCTGCTTAAAGCTAGTGGTTATTCGGTGTCGAGAACTGACTCGAAGGCCTATATTCCTCTACCAACTGCGACAGGGTGTATCCTGTTGCGACGACTCGCTGTTATGTGAACACCAAGTAGTTGGGAATACTCAGTCGGAATAGTTGCTGGTCTTTTCCTGTGCCACGCGGGGCCTTCCGTGATCGATAGTCACAATGCTGAATACCTCAAACTTGGGTATTAAAACCTTTATATATACTTATCTCTTACACAACGCAATGAGGTTGTAAATGCATGTATAATATACAGCTGATATAGTATAATAATAGTACGAAGGCGGGTGTGACGTCGTTACTGAGATGCACTCACTACAGCATTGGATCTGCTACAGTACCTTCATGCTGCTTATTAAGGGGAAGGGAAGGCGTAAGAGGTTAGATACAGATGGTGGAGAACCGTAGGTTAGGGGAGTGCGGCGGTGTATAAGTGTGGTGGAGAGTACACTAGCGCCATAGGAAGAGGTCAGCACATTAGAATGTACATGTGAACTTGTGATACTGCAAAATAGTGACAACAATGTGATGAGTATATGAGTGATTAGCTAATACTGATTGTGTAAAAATATTGCTACGATTATGAAAGATTTACATACTCACAGTGCAAGAATGTGAATAGCGGTTGGGATAATGGTTTAGCAATAGGAATGAAGAATTGTTGAATAAAGTACGATAATGGAATTTACCAAAAACTGTTACATTAATAATACGCAGCAATTATAATTACATTGCATGTTTTTACATTACATAATTACATCCTCGTAGATCATATGAGAGTCTACTTTCAAAAGAAAAAAATCCCGGACCAGTGGACGACGTCGCGCACGGTCGTCTTGCCTAAGAAAGGAGACCGAAGGGATCTTCGTAACTATCGTCCCCTATGCTTGTTAGGTGTACTCTACAAGCTCTTCACGAAGACTGTCCTCTCGCACATATCAAAGACATTGGATGAGGGGCAGCCAGTCAAGCAAGCAGGATTTCGGAAAGGATTTTGCTGTACGTACCACATCCAAACTGTGTCCAGGGTCATCGAAGTCTGTCGGTAATACCACTTGCCTCTAGTACTAACCTTTGTCGACTATAAAAAAGCGTTTGACAGTGCCGAAATGAATGCAATCCTATCATCGCTTGCCGACCAATGAGTGGTATTAGCTACGAAAAGTCCGGCTTGGTGTCTTCTCACGAAGTCGAGCATTCTGCTTAAAGCTAGTGGTTATTCGGTGTCGAGAACTGACTCGAAGGCCTATATTCCTCTACCAACTGCGACAGGGTGTATCCTGTTGCGACGACTCGCTGTTATGTGAACACCAAGTAGTTGGGAATACTCAGTCGGAATAGTTGCTGGTCTTTTCCTGTGCCACGCGGGGCCTTCCGTGATCGATAGTCACAATGCTGAATACCTCAAACTTGGGTATTAAAACCTTTATATATACTTATCTCTTACACAACGCAATGAGGTTGTAAATGCATGTATAATATACAGCTGATATAGTATAATAATAGTACGAAGGCGGGTGTGACGTCGTTACTGAGATGCACTCACTACAGCATTGGATCTGCTACAGTACCTTCATGCTGCTTATTAAGGGGAAGGGAAGGCGTAAGAGGTTAGATACAGATGGTGGAGAACCGTAGGTTAGGGGAGTGCGGCGGTGTATAAGTGTGGTGGAGAGTACACTAGCGCCATAGGAAGAGGTCAGCACATTAGAATGTACATGTGAACTTGTGATACTGCAAAATAGTGACAACAATGTGATGAGTATATGAGTGATTAGCTAATACTGATTGTGTAAAAATATTGCTACGATTATGAAAGATTTACATACTCACAGTGCAAGAATGTGAATAGCGGTTGGGATAATGGTTTAGCAATAGGAATGAAGAATTGTTGAATAAAGTACGATAATGGAATTTACCAAAAACTGTTACATTAATAATACGCAGCAATTATAATTACATTGCATGTTTTTACATTACATAATTACATCCTCGTAGATCATATGAGAGTCTACTTTCAAAAGAAAAAAATCCCGGACCAGTGGACGACGTCGCGCACGGTCGTCTTGCCTAAGAAAGGAGACCGAAGGGATCTTCGTAACTATCGTCCCCTATGCTTGTTAGGTGTACTCTACAAGCTCTTCACGAAGACTGTCCTCTCGCACATATCAAAGACATTGGATGAGGGGCAGCCAGTCAAGCAAGCAGGATTTCGGAAAGGATTTTGCTGGAGTGCGGCGGTGTATAAGTGTGGTGGAGAGTACACTAGCGCCATAGGAAGAGGTCAGCACATTAGAATGTACATGTGAACTTGTGATACTGCAAAATAGTGACAACAATGTGATGAGTATATGAGTGATTAGCTAATACTGATTGTGTAAAAATATTGCTACGATTATGAAAGATTTACATACTCACAGTGCAAGAATGTGAATAGCGGTTGGGATAATGGTTTAGCAATAGGAATGAAGAATTGTTGAATAAAGTACGATAATGGAATTTACCAAAAACTGTTACATTAATAATACGCAGCAATTATAATTACATTGCATGTTTTTACATTACATAATTACATCCTCGTAGATCATATGAGAGTCTACTTTCAAAAGAAAAAAATCCCGGACCAGTGGACGACGTCGCGCACGGTCGTCTTGCCTAAGAAAGGAGACCGAAGGGATCTTCGTAACTATCGTCCCCTATGCTTGTTAGGTGTACTCTACAAGCTCTTCACGAAGACTGTCCTCTCGCACATATCAAAGACATTGGATGAGGGGCAGCCAGTCAAGCAAGCAGGATTTCGGAAAGGATTTTGCTGTACGTACCACATCCAAACTGTGTCCAGGGTCATCGAAGTCTGTCGGTAATACCACTTGCCTCTAGTACTAACCTTTGTCGACTATAAAAAAGCGTTTGACAGTGCCGAAATGAATGCAATCCTATCATCGCTTGCCGACCAATGAGTGGACCCGTCTTACATAAGAACTTTGTCCGACTGTTATCGTAACTGCACTACGAAAATACAGCTTTTCCATCGACCTCTTACCATACCCATAGGAAAAGGGGCTCGACAGGGCGACACAATATCGCCAAAGCTGTTCAGTGCCGCACTGCAGTTGATAATGAAGTCACTCGCTTGGGATGAGAAAGGCATACCTATTGATGGAAAATCCCTATCAAACCTTCGTTTTGACGACGACATTGTCATCTTCACAAGAAGTACTAGCGAAGCAGAGATGATGATCAGCGAGCTCAACGAAGCGGGAAAAAGATGGGACTTCACATAAATCGAAAGAAGACCCAGTTCATGAAAAACCCATGGTGCGAAGGCGAAAAAATTGTATTGGATGGCTATCTCATTGCAGAAACCATCTCGTACATTTACCATGGGCGATCAATGAAAATGGAAAACAGTATGAACGAGGAAGAAGAAGAAGAGCAGCTTGTGCCGCATTCGGGTCTCGCATAGAAGTCACCAACCAACTGAAGAACCCGAAAGTCCGCGGTCATCTCTTCGATCCTGCGGTCCTCCCGGCGCTCTGTTATGGTGCGCAGAGACGTGGGTTGATATTTCAATAACGTCAAGAATTCTTCGCACTACTCACATAGCGCTTGAGCGATGTTTTCTGAAACATAACCGGCACTCTCAATATCTAGGCGGAATTGGAAGCTCTGACCTTCGAAATCTGTCACATCTTCGAGATCCAAGAGATTATACATCGATATCAAAATATAGATAGGCCGGTAACATAGAACAGACGACAGATGGACGAAAAGAACAGTAGAACGGGCTCCAAGAGAATGTAAACGCCCCCTTGGACGACCACCTACACATTGAGCGGACGTGTTCGCAAGGAAAAATTAATCAGCTGTACCCGCAGCTGCAGTTGTTTGCAGATCACGGTATGAGACTCGCAAGCGATACCATGCTCGAACAAGACCACCACCACCAAGAGATTATACATCGATATCAAAATATAGATAGGCCGGTAACATAGAACAGACGACAGATGGACGAAAAGAACAGTAGAACGGGCTCCAAGAGAATGTAAACGCCCCCTTGGACGACCACCTACACATTGAGCGGACGTGTTCGCAAGCAAAATTAATCAGCTGTACCCGCATCTCGAGTTTTCGTAATTTCAACACTTTTATCTTAACACTGCTGTAGTTAAATGGATTTAAATTGGCGAAATTGGGACAAACACTTTCCTGGGAAGGCTGCCAGGTAGCAAAGTTGGGGTGCTGTCTCATGCTCGACTTCATGACAGGTCGTCCAAGTGCGCATTGATAAGAATCCAGCACATTGTTACAAAAAATGTTTCCCATTTAGCACGCAGGCATTTATGAAACACCTTTTGAGATCTTGCCTCTGCCTGTAACAGGTTCTCTTCTAAAGTTTTGCAATGTTTCTTCCTGTTTTTGCATTTGTTGGGCCCTCACAGTTTTCCTAATAGTTCCAATCCAGTCATTTTCATTCATTTTCTTTTCCCTTTTTCTGGCCATTCTTATCATAAAACACTTGAAACACAACACTGCTATTCTGTCGCATGTATGTTTGTGTAAACATGTACTATTGGTGTATGCGCTAGTCAACAGATAAAATCTGCCTTCTCGCTGTTGTTCCCGAACAAGAAAGAGGAACCAGAATTTTCATCGAATTAACCCATTTTCGAAACCTTCCGTAAATCACTCAGTCATGATCGAATATTCAGAATTAGTCAATCGTTTTCAGGCGAATCGTTCCCGTCACTCCGCGAGCCGGCCCGGTCCCTCGGCTTCGCTCGAATGACACTTTGGTCAGCGGCGTACCTTGATCCCGACATAAACATACGTTCTGCTCGATCAATCTCGTTCTTCTGCACGGACTCCACCACGCCCACCATGAGGTCGTCCACAGTCAGTGTGGGTTTTCACAGGCATTCCGAAAATCTATCACCTATAATCGTTATATAGTATATAGGCCTACGCTGTCTATAATGCATGCAAGAGTTCCTCCTCAGTCACTTCACCACTTTATGTCGTGGGCTTGTCTTCATGGTCTTCTCCCCACTACTCCTTACTCTTTGGTCTTCTGCGCACCAATTATTCCCGTGTCGTTTATAAAATACCTTTTTCAATCTGTTTTCGATTTCGTTACCGATTCTTATTCAAGTAAAAGCAAAACCGGCTCCACTAATCGTTCATTTCAAGTGTTTTTCGTTCAACCTGCCTCCTTTAGAGCATGAGCAAGACGGGTAGTGTTTCTTGGCTTCACGACTTCAAGCCTTCTTCATCACATTTCCTTCTGTGATCCAGGCTGTTGTTTCCCGACCCCACCCGTTAGTGGCCCTGTGCAGAGGCGTCGCTCACTGCTGCATCGTTATCTCCTCTTTTTGTCGCCATGCGAAGGGTAATGACCATTGCCAAGAAGTGTTTGGAAAGCTCTCGTCTTTCTCTCCCGCGTTTTTTGGGCTAAATATGGCGCTTCATGGGTAATGTTATGATGTTAGTGATTTTGGTTCATTATTCTTGGTACAGAAAGTTTGTGTCTAGTATGCACTGTGGAAACTGCATTAGGATTCCCAATACATATGCGCCGGTGTGACCCCTATAGGAGTCCTAAGGTGTTATCAGATCAACATGTCCATCCATAATAAAAACTACTGGAATTTCAAATCTATTCCTGAAGCTTGGAAGTTCTCTCGTTTTACCGTATATTTTCTGGGGCCCATGAGAAATATTTCTTTCACTTTACTGGTTCAAGGTCCTATTTCGAGAGCGAGAGCGAGTGAACATGCAAGATTTCGTCCAATGTAACACGATTGAATTAGGCTCATATCTCCGCCACCAATGTTCCGTTTGGAAGTTCAAAAACCTGGATTTCGTTACCAATTTCCTAAGGTTTTCATCCTATGTTTATCTAAATTTGAAGCAACACTTCTACTGCAATCTTTATAATTTGTGTTCTGAACTCTTGAAATACTCTAGCGATCAAGGAATCATCGTCGGTTATCAGAAAACCGGCTTCGTTGCGATAAGGTTGATGATACGAAGCCTGTTGTCTTAATATTCCCACGCCACGCTTTATGTGTCAGCGTCGATTTAGCAATGAGAGAGTACTATTCGTTTCTAGTTGGTAATACTAGAGTACTAGAGTATACTAGAGTAAAGTATTAGTTTTCTAGCTGAAAAAATTACTTGAACGAATGCGGCAATAAGTCAGTCTTTGATCTCTACAGTTTTCTATATTTGTCAACCAATGGGCATCAGTAGTCCTCTCAACGGGATAAGGTGCACCTGACAACATTTAAAGACAGCGCTATCAATTTTCGAATCATTTATGTTAAGTAATAGTTGATGGTATATCTGTATTTTCTGGGCGCGTTTCCTCTAAAAATTCTCCCAGGATCGACGTAAGCCCGCTTCACTAGCAAAATCCTTCATAAAAAAGTCACTGTAGTGCAAAATACTTTAACTAGATAAAAAACAAGAGCACAAAAATTTCTGCGGTAATCAATCCCTGAGGCGCCAAGCATGCGATCCCCTCTTCTGAGCATCGAGGAGGTAGGTGAATGCAGCATATCTGGCCCATGGAGCGATTTGCTGTGGCCTACCTATGTGTAAAGTCAGTGTTCCTGGTAGCCTAGACAAGTCTGATGTCAATCTACTGAACCGGAAAAGTGGGAAGCTTCGTGAGCCAAGCGCGTGGACGAACAAGTGAGCTATCGATCCAGTCTGTACTGTAGGTCACCCTTAGCCACTGTGCTATATGAACTCTAGCTGGTCATATACGACGGTTACGTCAAGTGAAACGCAATCTGGACTAGTCAAAGTAAACGCTTGTGATTGTGCTCTTTATGACATTTCAATGCATTTGATACAGTTGCGCCTGTGGCGCAGTGGTTGGAGGCGTCACTGCGGAGCGCACGTGAAATGCGCCTATGGCCCACCAAGCCTCCCATCCCTGCGGGGTCGGCAAATTGGTACCAGATTTGTCTGGGAGGCTAGCAGCATTGGATCGATATATCGACAGGCCACCGCGAGTCATTGTAAAGGTCAGATATGCATTCAGTCACCTCCAACGATGCTTAATGAAGTCGAATGCATGGCGCATCCCTCAGGGATTGATCAACGCCGAGAGCTTTATCCCTTTTTTTGATACAGTTGTTAATACCATTTAACGACCTACTCTTGGCATTAATAACAACCGTGATAATTCAATCGTTTGAAGTCAATATGTTTTTACTTTTATCTACCACCTATCCTAGTTTAATTGTAGGGTCTGTGTTCTCGGAAAAGCTAATTGCTAGTTCGAAGCGCTCTTGTGGCTCCAAGTTTTGCCCATTTGGCAGCACACTTGTGGTTAGAACCGTTTGAATTTCGGAGATAGAGTGACGCATTCTTTATTTTGAGTCGGTCAAAAAAGCGTTATTCGTTTTTCTTCCAGGTTGGTTAAGACGGTAATCACTCACTGACTTCATTACAGAAGTGTTGGGTGAATAACCGTTTGTGGAGATCTTGAATTCTGAAGCAAATTCCTTGGATATTGACTGTTTTTTAAGCTTGCACATTTGACTCCAAACAACTACTCATTCGATTTAACTCCTCATACCATTCACGCTATACAGTAAAGCTGCTGATGGCATATCTTCTGCAGTATATTCTCCAAATATATCCCCAGGCTTTATGGACTTCTTGCGTATTCTGATTTAAAAAGCGTAATTTGGAACAAAACTCATTTGACCTTCAAAGCGCTGGAATGTCGTGAGAGAATTGTTGATGGATGTTTCATAATAATGTGTTTTACAGTTTTTCAGCATGACATTCGACTTGAAAAAAGCGACGAGCCAGATCGGCAGGCAGATCGCTGGGGAGTCTCCCCCGGAACCAACAGATTCGAGCAGTTCGTCCGGATTTGTCACTATGGAACAGGTACATGACAAGAGGAATATCTGCTTTTTACTATTGCAGACAGAAAGCAAAGGAGCATTGATGAATTGTTGTCTTAACAGCCTTGTTCTCCAGCGGAACTGTTGGCTGCCATCATCTGTGTGTCTCATTGGCATTTATGCGTAATATTTTGCATAGCCTTTCATCATGATAGCAATTTAGTGTTTAATTTGAAATCTCTGCTAAAATATGGACCAATCCTTGTTGAAAAACTTCTACTTCATAGTTTGCTTATTTTTTCCTTCCTTTATAAGGTTTTGTAGTTCTATTTATCAATTTGTAATTCATAGCAGACAATTCTAGTGAGTGGGTCAGCTCCCACCGCGCTATTGTCCTTTCCGGGTAGTAACGCGGTCACCACCACACCATGCAGGTCCTTCGTTTTGCCCGTCTCTCAGCTAGTTCTATCGATCTTTTTGCCGTCAGCAATCACCCGTCAACGGGATTGATCTGGGAAGGACCCGCATGGTGTGGTGGTGAACGCGTTACTCCCCGGAAAGGACAATAGCGCGTTCGTTCCCCACCACAGACACCTGCGGTCCAGAGTTTTGCAAATATCTCAGCAACGTTGTAGTTGTATTTCGCTTATAACCTGCCGTGAAAATTGTAGTAGGCAGAAAATAAAAGCTAAAACATTGTGATTGCCTAAAAAAAACTACAGCCTAAACAATGTTTCCCGTCTCAACCGTAGCACTTAAAGGAACGAGCCAGCGTTGCGCTGTCTTCAACCTCTTTTACACGGCATGGTGTTATAGAGGTTCAAGGACGGGCACCTCCTGAAATCCAGTGTCGTCTATGAGACTTTCTTCCATTATTTTGTGCCGATGTTCAACATACAAACAACTATATGCATTGAGTACAATGCGTCTGATATGAAAGTGCTGCCGTATTTCTTCTTTGAGCTAGCATTTCCCAACTCATACTGGACTTTGTTGCAAATCGCTTCCTACGAAAAAGAAATCTCTTATTCCACTATGATTGAACTCTAAAATCATACAGCGTACGAACCGATTTTCGTCACATTTTTATGTAATGGCTCATATTTTGAACATGAAAGCAAGTGAACAATCAGGATAGTTTATTCCGCAGAACATTATGGTTTTTCCCAATGCATCGTTAATGTTTGAGGCTCTCGCTCCTAAAGTGGGGATTTTAAAGGCTTAGATGTCATCATCAATTTGTTGGAAATTTCAATTTAATTGTGTGATTCTACGGTATGAGGTAGTGAACAACTGCTCAAATCACAAATCTACATCTAACGTTCCTGTTGTGCTAGACGACATAACGAACACGTTTAGAGCTGTTTTTGATTCGAATAGCACAACTGTAAGATAAAACGACATGGCATTCTGCGTTTGTCAATCCTTGTTGAATGGGCCATGCATTCGACTCTGTTCGTACCACCGTAGAGGTGATTGAGTGTATATTTGACCTAGACAGCGAGCTTCACTGGCCTATTGCTGTGTCAAATCGCTGTTTTTGTCCTTATAGGTAAGGACCACTTTTCAAAAACCCGAGGGGCAATCCTTGTTGAATGGGCCATGCATTCGACTCTGTTCGTACCACCGTAGAGGTGATTGAGTGTATATTTGACCTAGACAGCGAGCTTCACTGGCCTATTGCTGTGTCAAATCGCTGTTTTTGTCCTTATAGGTAAGGACCACTTTTCAAAAACCCCAGAGGGACGAATAACTTGACGATTCCGAGCATCCGAATCGAACCAGCGATGGATCCAGTCCATATTGAAGGACATCTTGCACCTTTATAGTAGATACGAACAAAAGCTGACAAGATTAGCCATTAGCAGAACTGATTGGTAGGATAGTGTCTACAAAGTATTCCTCCATTCCAAAAAAAAAAAATCTAAGTGCTGTCAGCAAGTAAACGGACCAACGCTGAACTTAATGCGATTTTTACCTTATAATGCGATTCGTGCAGGGGTAAATTTTTTGGAGAACATGTTTTACTCATCACTTACTGTCTTCCTGGCAATGACCACATCGATAGTGTTCCCATATGGGAAAATAGTGTTCAAAACACTTAAGATAAAATGTTAAAAGGGACGGCACCGCTCGTTTTCGTTTCTTATCAACGAACTACTTCACGCTAAATAGTTTTATAGTTTCTCTACGTTTTTAGTTACTGAAATGCTCACGTCGGTCGTTTCAGTATCCAGATGGGCGGGTATCCTTCTCGTCCGAGGAACTCGACAGATTCAGTGCCGCACTGAACGAAGTGACCAATGTAAGTATATGTTCAATATTAAATATTATGTTTTGTCATCAAGAAGAAATTTTGCGAGCGGCTTCAGCATTACAAAATTAAATGTAAGTGATAACTTAGGTAGTCTTTTAATAGGATATAGCATTTTTTCCACTGCCAGTTCTGGATGAGATTCTGGGCCTCGTGGGAAATACACTGACGTATTGATGAAATAAGAAGGAAGAAACATTCTTCATGAAAATTTTTCAAAAGATGTTCGTCCATCATCAGCGAAGTAACTGGCGCTGGTTCATCTTACTGAAAAACTTTGCGGATGTCGTCTTTTTGTTGTCGAGCCTGTCAACGTTAATGTGAATTGGTCTTATTGAATGACTTTTGAGGGTCCTGCCACTCTACTAATGAAGTAACCAGTTTCGTAGCGTGAAGGGTTAAGCTGGCCTGGATGGTTCGTCCAGTGGTCACATGTGCGCAGTTGTCACGTGCTACACACAGCCTCTCGCCGTTCATCAATAAATCAATACCATGTCAGAGACAATAGATCGATACTCTATCAGAGGCGACCTCTGTCATCGACAGTTTCGTCGATTGTAGTGTAACTCAGACACATAACAGCAGTCTCCGCTTGTAACTCCTTTCTACCAGAGCTGCTCAGTAAGGTTCAGTTGCTTGAAATTAGCGAAATTTCGCTACCAGTTTATCTCTTTGCACCTTTTCTTCGGCGAGAAATTAACGATGGACCTCACTTTGTCACTTCGGGCTTTCCCGGAGGAGAATGAGAGTTAACACCACATTCACTGCGACTCCCAGTGGTAATCTATTCGCTTGGGTTCGGCACTGGGTGGTTTCGGCTTCGTGTCGGCGGGGTGTCCCGATTTGTGTTCGTCTTTTCTCATGACAGCACCTACTTATAATGTAAACACTGGTCGGCGGTTGGCTCATGGGCGAAGTCACCCGCCCTCGTCGTCTCTCGCTCTTCCCTACAGCGCCCGTGTTCTTTCCCAGCAAGCTCGCGTCCGCTCAGCTGTTTTCCGTGCATTCGCTGAAGGGATCCATGTTGTGGAATTATGTCGGACGAGTCGTTTGCCATCCTCTATGATGGCGATCGATTTCTAATATTGATTAATAATTTCGGCTCTGACTTGATCAATTTTTTATCTTGCTGGAGTAGAAATCAGTTCGACGACTGCAGATGTTTTTTTTCACAAAAGCGGACGCTGAAAGTTTCTTTGAGCATTCACTTCTAAGTAGTTAACTGCGTAATGACAAAGGCACAAGGTTTGAAATACCCGGGCGATGTTGTCTCTCATCTTCCGAAAGCAGGCGACGTGAGTGCAGGCAAAAGCTACCCTTAGCCAATGAATAATTTTTACTTCAAAATTAAATTTAGATTTCTATGCTAATTGAGATAATCATAGTCAAGTCTCATGGAAAATGAACTGGCTGGGAATTAATGGTGAAACTTCGTAATTTACTGGTACGAAACGCACCACAGCTTCCATCGTTGTATTTCAGGGTGTAGTGGCGATGTTTATAGTGACCATTAAGGTTAATGGAGTATTCAGGCTTTGCGCCCACTGGTCTTTGATCTTAGATGAATTTTTGTTTTCTCGGAATAGTTAATGTAAACAATACAGTGTTGGTCTTAGTTATTTTTGTTGTCATCGCATGATGAAATACCAAACAATCAGAATTGTTTAATAGCCTTTTCAATGGGCGTTCATAGCAAGTGCTCAAGTCTGCTGCTGCTTAAGTGATCATGTTGAAGAACTGGCATGTTCTGCAAACTGTTACTTGGAGGCCTTATTCTTATTCTCTGCTGCTTTCAGTCTATTTTAACCTATAACACCCGACATAGACACTGTAGTGTCTATACGTCCTTGGCCCACTAGCGACATTGGACACTATGATGTCCATCTTCAGTTCTATGGGTTCCGGAACTTTTTTTTTACCACGCTATGTATTCATTCGATAATTAGTCGAAAGCAGATCAGAATAGGAGAGTGAACAGAAAAAGCATTCTACCGTCGGTGGTTTACAAAAAAACTCGTTTTTTCAAAATGGTCCACTGGCTGGTAGTTTGACTAAAAATTAACAATTATTTCATTTCATTCACTGTGATCACTGTGTGGAATGTGGGGGTGTGAAAAAAAAACACCGGAACAAACTCAACACAGAGTGCAAATAACAAAGCACGCCACTAGGCACGCATGGGATACAAAAGCACAGCGGAGACGATTTTGGTATAAAAGTCGCTATCCTCGCACGGGGTACTAAAACACCAACGCGCAAACTCCTCGAGGCTTTTTGGATAAATGCCAAAAATCCTATAATGAATAGCAGGGAGGAATGTCCCGAGATCACGCGTGATCTCGCCCCTTACCTTCGCATCGATCGTTGACGAGGGGTACCGCAGTCGTCAGCCATATGCGACTCTGAGCGGCTGTTCTTCCTCGGTGGAAGACTGATGAAAAAGCGGTGGGTTTTTTCGAGAAGCCGTAGATCTTGTAATTATCGCTCAGATTTTCATCTTTCTGTTTGTGCTTTTGAAGCGTTCGACCTGATCAGTTGCGTATTGGTGTACCCTTCCAGGCTTTGAAGAAGGCGATTCTGCCGAAACGTCAGCTACGATTGTGTTGTATGTGTGTTATTGTATGGAAGTAAACGTATGCTGTTTAACAACCTCGCGATTGCTAAGAGAGAAAACGAAGAATTCATAATTCAATGCCGAGGTTAATAGAAAGTCGATCCTGGATACTAATACGTGTTGTTCACATCCGCTGAATGGTAGAGCAAGGTCTTTTCTGCAGTCCTGTCATCTTCGCTACTCCTGAAGCATCCCAGTTATTGGAACATTTTTTTATCGTTAAAAATCCAGAAAACCCTCAGCTGATGGAAGATTGCCCGTATTCCACTAGCCCAGTGCGTTAGTGTTTTAATTCTTCCCGAGCAAGCACGGCATTCTCACAAAACCGTCGATACATGGTGGAACATCATCTTGCGCTTCTAGATGAAATACAGTTTGTTCAATTTTTCCTTTTCATGTTGATAATGTGACCCTCGGTGAAGAACTGAAAGGGTGATGATTTCGGATGGATTTCGACAAGTCTGAGTTTAATCTTGGTGCGATTAGACAATTTGTATCTTCTAGACCAGAAGCAGTAGATTTTAGTAGGTTTTATTGAAACTGGTAGAGTTCGATTTGGGCCGAGATATTTTCTCCTAGATTTAGAAGCTTCAAACGCACTCATCGCTAATGTGTTCAGTTATCTGTTCTTCAAATGGAGTACTCTAGCAACAGCTCATATAGCGTCGGGAAATCGGCGTTGAGGGTTTTTACTGGAGAATATATAGAAAGGAAATTTGACTGGTCCTCATGACGCCTTCATGCTGTATTGGATGACTGAGGTTACTGAGAACATGAAGAGAACTTCGTCCATATAACTAATGTTTATAAGAAAAAACTTTATGACATGACCAGAGAACTTTACGCTCTCGTTGCGTTGTGAAGTTTATGACAATCTGTTTAGCCAGTCATTTAATTAACCAGTATAGAATCCGAGAAGACTGAGAGAGGTAATCTTGACAGGGAATGCAACTGTCATTCATAAAAGCGCTTTTGCTGTGCCATCGAAATCGGCTTTAATCGATAGGACGTGTAGTGAAGTTATTGGGTATCATTTGCAGGTTCGATGCTAAATAGAAGAAATCGTTCGGGTTCCAGCACGTCAGTGGTGTCAGTGATTTCGGAGGAGTACTTTGTGGCACCACCTCTATGCCGTCGACATTCGCTGAGTACCAACAGTCTCCCGTCGCGACCACCCAGCGAGGCTTTGAGACACACACTTCACGGCGCTCCAGCTTTTGCTCTTGCCTTAGCCTCAGGCTCTGGCTATAGCCCTGCGTCTGCTCCTGGTTCCGCATCAGCATCTTCCCCTGTCTCTGCCCCTACCTCTGCTCCTTCTTTTGCTGCTGAACCTACACCTGTGCCTACACCTGCTCTTGCCCATGTCTCTTCTTCTGATTCCGATAACTGACTTCGACTCGACCAAAGGCCTTTCTTTATGTTCATTTTTGTATTTATCGAAACAATTGTGAATCTCAAACTATTTCTGTATGTTATGTTGTGCATCCATGACGAAAATGAAGTGTTCGTTTTTTAAATCTGCCTTCGCTTTCAAATTGCTTGTTCAATACATTAATAGCAATGCTGTCAAAAATTCCGCTAAATTCACTCAGCTCTGTTTAGTTCTGCAGGGGCTCCTCTGCTCATGTCTTTGATGTGCATATGAAATGAGAAGTTGAAAAATGGAAATTATATAAGTATTTGCTGCGTTTTCCGTATTATCCTCCCAACGGTTTAACGCCTCATCGTAGTTGGGAGGCGTTCCTGAGTGTCGGACTGCGATGTACATCGGGGGACTCATCTACTCAGCAAGGCGTCCCAAGCTAAGAAAGAGTACTGCGTTTTCATCATCGTTTCCATCAGGAAGCCTAGCTAACAGTAAACCAATAAGGGGATCCACCACCATCCTAGGTATCAAATTAGTCGCATGGTGGCAAATCTCCCTCTGATCCACAAGGGTTGCCAATACCTGTGGTGGTGTAGACCTGAGACAGACTTTTGCCAAACTAACCTCGGGGTTCCAGGGAACCACAATGGGTTCCCAGCAGATCTCCGAAAAATGGAGATTATGCTGGTGCCAGCACAACTAGTGAGGACGGGCCATTCAAGTATCAAGTAAGTTTTCCGTATATTCAAGCAGAATTTGTCCTTGAATTCAAAAAGGACGTATTTATCATAAAGCAAAAAGTGACGGAAGTGAACATTAAACTTTGCTTGAGTTTGAAGTTGATGCTCCGGTGTTATGATTTAATTTCACAATTGAGTAAGGACGAAGTCTGCTTTGGTGATCATGAGCTAATCATTGGATATAATAAAACTAGATCGATTTATGAATGAAAAACCTCATCGGACACCCTCGATATTTACAACAGCCATTGTCTCGTACTAAGCACTTTGAAATTCTAATAAGCCAGACATTTAGTGATATTAAGTACGGTGGTACATCATCACACAGATGTTAAGTGTCAGGGAATACTAAACCCTATTGTTTTTCAAACAATTATGTACACATTAAAATATAACACTAATATCATCTAAGCAAAGCATTCGTCAGGAGATGTTAACGGGAACTGTTATAGCATAGACGTTGCCTTTGGAGACGGCGTTCTTCACCTTCCTTTCCTTTGTGAAACGTTGAAGATAGGAATTAAATCGCTCTATATACGGTGTGGTGATGGCCAGTACTACCGGCAAGAGCACTAGCGCATGGATCACTCCTGAAAATAACAAGTTGAGGGTCTTCCCGCTTCGAAAAATTCTAATGAAGTTTATCACTTGTGTGTTTTTGTACCCTTACCAAGGTGCGTGCTTTAAAACGATTCATTATTGATTCCTGAGCAACATCAAAGGCAACATATTGTTTGATACAGCAAAATTTTTAAGCGAATTCTCAATAGTGATGACAACGGTGATGACAATGATGATGACGGCGGATGAGAGTCTCAGCACATTTGTGATGACTCGTTATTTTTCGATGGTTATTCTGTACAGTCAATGCGCATGGTTAACTGATTAACTACTGCACTACACGCGTCAATGTGGTGGAGGAAAGGGTAAACAGCATAAGAGGAGTAGTTATACACCCAACCAATGATCCATATTGGACAAACACATAACGTTATGTACGGTCCTCAAAGACTTTTCACTTTTAGGAAACCTGCATAAGCATATATTTGACCTCGACAAAAACTGACCAATGACGAGGACAAGGAAGACGGTCTTAAAGAACACAAGCACCATGTAAGAGTTGATGAACGCCAGCACTGTGACTCCCAGAATCGTTGAAACACTGCCGTGGACCACTGTGAAAAAAACGTAGAAGAAACGACTTTTGGAAAATACTTCCAGAAATTTTCTTCCATTTAGTTGACTTTACTCACCTTTTTTGAAGATTTAGATAAAATTTTACCTGGCCAAGCAAGCCTCTCCATTGCTTCAATGCATCTTTCTTGCGGAGACAAATTCCCTTCATTACTTACGAAACCGTGGGTAACGTGTGCTGGAAAGGTAGGCTCTGGGAAAACCATGAATATATATGGATACCAACGCTTAAAAAAAAAGAAACAAATCTGAAATCAGAAATTTGGTATCCATATGGGCTACGCATAGAAACGCAAAAGAAACGTGATATTTCTTGTTTAGAACCCTCGAAAAACTGTGGCCATTTGTTGGTCAACAAGCGTTGCATTAGTGGTCTGTGGAACACATTTGTTGACTGCCATTGTCGAACGTTTATAGTTAAGACGCTCGTCACTGTATATTTTTGGCATTTTGGCATGCAAGACAGTGTGTTCTATCTTTGGTCACCGAAATTGCTTGGGACGTCGCATGCTCTTTTATAACGACATACTCATAGCTTACATACTTTATGAACAGCACGTTCTGCAATACTTGACCATCCGATGGTGGGAGCAGTGGTTAGAGATACCGTCGATTAGGAAGCAAAGACGCTAGTTAGACTCCCCCCATCCGCAACGCTCTCCTCCAATGCACGAGGGAATACCTTAGCCTGGGTACTTCCAGCATTGCTAGTAGAATTGACTTCACCAACATTCTACGACTTACATAAAACGAAGATGAACTGCTCAAATGGCACAGGAAGCAAGACGTGAATTGTTCGAAGATCACTGTGGACGATGAATGTGAGGAAATTGAATCGAATGCAAGAAGTGCGGCGGTCCGAACAACAGATATGACGAAGAGTCATATAAAATGTTAAAAAGGTGACCTCGCGCTCAGTTCACATAGCTTCTACGTTTCCGATGCGCACGTAAGTGAAGAGTAGTCCCAGAGCCCAAGATATGAGTGCAGAGTGGGTTGTTTTCTCTCTCTTTGCTTTTTGAGCATATCATACCCTCCTATCGGCTCTGGAGCAAAGTTGTCCGTCACGTTGATTTCTCAGAAGAGGTTTACATGGCGAGAACTTTCAGGAATTTTCGTTCCGTTCACGATAACGGGCGTTATAAACATCTGTTCCTCATGTTTAATCAAGTAAGGTTAGACAAAGCGGTCTATTATACGCTGGTAACACTTTGACAAGTTTCCGCTCTGGAGCAAAGTTGTCCGTCACGTTGATTTCTCAGAAGAGGTTTACATGGCGAGAACTTTCAGGAATTTTCGTTCCGTTCACGATAACGGGCGTTATAAACATCTGTTCCTCATGTTTAATCAAGTAAGGTTAGACAAAGCGGTCTATTATACGCTGGTAACATTTTGACAAGTTTCTTTATCACAATCAATTGATCAGCCATGCCGAAAACTTTTCGAAACATTGTTTATTTACATGTTGGTCAATGGTTCAGTCTCTGTTAATCCCAATGAGTATTGAACTTTCTTGCGTAGAGTTTAGTGCAAAATTAAATACAATACTTTAAAAAGGAGTAGAAAACGTACCTGAGAACTCAATCGAGAACCCAATACTCAATATGACGGTGATCATGAAGATTGGATCGAGCTTGACACCCCATAATGAAAGAAATCCAATAACTCCTTAATTAAATGAAGTGGTGAAAAAAGACCTAAACATGGCTATCTGTAGAACACCTATGCTAAACACTAATGAAGAGTTACACATATTGTAAAATTATTACACACTCCAAGTAGTCCCTCAGCTTATCATTTACATAAGATGCCCTCAACTACTGATGGTATCGCGATGAAAAGCGAAGTGTCAATGAGGTTATCGATGTAGACAAAGAGCAGGAAATCAAGCTAACAGTAGCTCAACGCCACAAAAATGCCTTTCGAGTTACCTTTATCCACCTTCCCTTTCAAAAAACTGTAATAAGGAGCCCATTGAGAAAAAATGTGGTGCTTTTCGTGTTCTCTGAACCATTAGAATCTGGTGGAGTGTTTTGATGGGTATGAGAGAGGAATGGGAAATCGAAAACAAGGGTAAAGTATAACTTCAAGTGATCAAGATCATAGCCCGAATAAGTACTGGGAGTGGATGGTAACCCAGAGCTTCCAATAGTTTCGTAGGAAAAAAAATTTTCATATATACACAGATATAGCAAGGTTACGTAAAACACATATATGCCATATGTAGAGTAGTAGAAAAAAGCGAAAGGAGATCTCTCTAAGTAGTATTTAACTTAAACTTTAACTTTTTCAGCAACTCGAAGGTGTTACATCTGAGTAGGTTAAGCTTTATCTGTACCCTGAATTTATTTTTTAGTTGGGCAGTGCTTTTCAGTTTCAAGCAATATTCGTCGAAATGGTACAGCGGGTACGGACAGTACAGAAAGTACATACCAACGTCGATGGTCACTATGGCAATCGTAATCCAAAGAGCACATAATGGATTAGGAATGAAAAGCAGGCTAATTAGCACCATGCATACCACAGCCAGTAGGTCGTTCTGGACGGTTGACTGTAGGATCACGTTCAGCTGAAAGTACGGCGAATTATTAATCTCCCATGGTAGGTGACATCAATTTCTAAACCCAATTTCTTGCCCATGCAATCTCCTTTTAAGGCGCTGGTATGCGCTGCTTTAAATGACTTGCAAAAGTAAACACATTGGAAACCATAGCAGTCTTGGAGCTATCGCTTAGAATTCCATGTCCCCACTACAGCACGTTACCGCGGATGCACACTGAGAACGAAACAGTATTTTCAAGCTACAGTCGCATGCGAAACTTCTGAAGCACAAACTGCTGTGTTAGTACGGTGTTGTAGGCTGAGCAATTGCATACAGTTCACAACCAAGTGTATTTCCGTAGAAGTCTATGCGTTCTATGATTAGTGCAAACTAATAAATACAAAACAACAATTTGTCTTCCTCCTATAGACGATTTCACGATTAGTAAATGTTCTAGAAAAGCTCAATGCACCACCTGGTCAGCGATCGGCCTGCTATACTGGTAGGTAAATATCTCGAGATCCGGGTGTTGAGCAGCCAACTCCCTCACTTCGGCCGTGACCATGACGAGGTCTGTGGGAGTAAAGAGGTCGTGGAGACCGATTCGAAATCGAAACGATACAAGCGAGAGCTGTTCGTAATCATATGTTTTTGCCCATACGAAATCCTGTGACCTAGAAATCAGAGGATCAGAGAAACCTCTTCATTGAGTTTTTCACCCTAACGAAGTTGATGAATAATGGAATGTTTTTCGACTGCATTAATGGATTGGAAATCATAGTAAGGAAACAGACAAAACAATATCAGCAATGATTCGATCATCATCAGCGGCTCGTTTGACAATCAGTAACGTAGCGACGAACCTAATTCTTCATTAAAAAAACCATATGTCATAATGACAAATAACTCTATCAACTTCTACAAATTACATGGATTTCGCTTTATGCTCTCAAGGATTCTTTTCTGTATTATTGTAATCTACCATTATCCTCTAAAACTGTACGTGCTTTGCATATATATATATATATGTATATGTATATATATAATAATATTTGTTTCTGTGCACGTATAATGCCAGAACATTCTCCACAGATGCCGATCTTCACGCCCTTCTCGTAGTCGCAGATCGCATTAAATTTCATGTGATCGCATTACAAGAAACAAAAATCAAGAAGACCGACATACGCCGACGCAGCTGATTAGTACGAATTAAATGCGTTCTACTATCAGCTGGAGGAAGTCATCCGCAATGATAAAGCATATCATAAATTTTTTATCGGAGGCTTCAACACTAGAATAGGAAAGGTCAACGAGAACGAATACAGGATCGGAAGTTTTGGATTAGGAGGAAGAAATAAGAATGGAAACCGTCTCGCAGGACTCCTGTAATGGGACGCGCCACGTAGCCTCGCGATTAACCGGCTCGAGATCCCTCATATGAGGGAGATCTATACATATATATATATATGCATATGTATATATGGATGCACTTGCGTCTGTGTAGATGCGTGTGCTCGTGTGCCCAAGAAAGGTGACCAAAGGAATCTTCGTAACTATCGTCCACTATGCTTGCTGAGTGTACTCTGCAAGTTGATAACGAAGATTATTCTTTTGCACGTATTAAAAACATTGGATGAAGCAGAACCAGTTTAGCAAACAGGATTTCTACAGGCATTGTGCTGATCGAACCACGTCCAGACTTTGTCGCCGGTCATAGAATTCTGTCGGAAATACCATTTGCCCATTGTCCCAACGTTTATCGACTGCGAGAAAGCGTTTGACCGGGTCGGAACGAATGCAATGCTATTCAGGGCTCGTTAGCCAAGAAGTGGAGCCGTCCCATGTACGAACACTTCCTGACTGTTATCGGAACTACATCATAATACAGATTCTTCATCGATCCTTACGAAGGAAATCGGAAATGAGGTTCAACAAGTCGACACAATATCGTCAAAGCTGTTTACTGCCGCACTCCAGTGGATAATGAAGTCACTCGATTAGGAAGAATAGGGAAAATGTATTGATGCGAAATTCCTATCAAATCTTCGTTTAGCGAATGACATCGTCTTCCTTTCGAGGTGTTTCAGGAAAACAGAGACGATGCTCAATGAAGTCAACGAAGCGGGAAGATTGGACCAAGCATAAATTGGGCAAAGACTGTTAATGAAGAGCCCATGGTCCAAGGATGAACGAACTGAATTCGATGGTATTTGACTACAGAAGCCACTTCGTATGTATCCCTTAGATGTTCATTAAATGTGGACAACAACATGAAGTAGGAATTAGATAGAAAAAGGATAGTAACATAGGCTGCATTTGGGCATCTCAAAAAAGGCACCGATCAAGTAACGAACCCGAAAATCCATGCCCGTATTTTCGACTCAGCAGTCCTCTCAGCGCTCAGTTACGTAGCAGAAACCTAGGCTAATATTTTCACCGCGTTACGAAATTCGCGCAGTACCAACAGTGCGCTTCAGCGATGCCTTCTGAAATTTGACCGGTACTCACAATATCTAGCAGGAGTGTGCAACAAAGATATTTGAAACCTATGAAATCTTCGGGATCAAGGAGAATACACATCGATAGCGGAACATAGATAGGTCGGTCAAGTAATAAGAAGAACAACTGACAGATAGACAAAAAGAACAGTGGAGGGGGACTTCGAAAGAATGCAAGCGTCCTCTTGGGAGACCACCTAAACGATGAGCGGACGTGTTCGTAGCTAACGTTAGTCACCTGCATTTGGCGCGAACGTCACCATGCTCGAAGCAGACCACCACCATGGAGACGATTGCGCCTGAGAGAAACGAATGCAAATTATGCTGCCGCCCACACAACCAGTGGAAATGGGTCATCGCCATTCAAGTATCCAAGTAGGTAAGTATATGCGTGCATTTGTATGCGTGTGTATGTGTGTGCATGTATAGTATGTGTACGTGGTTTGCGTTTGAGCGATATTAATATGGTAAAAAACCAATAAGTACGGTGAAACGTTTAACTTGGGAGCAATAGCACTTTGCAAATTGAAAGTGAGCGAGCCTTTCAGATAGCAAGAAATGGCTCTCAGTGCTTGTCGGAGCACACGTTCGAGACAAACCAAAGTTTGTAGAAGGCGAACAGTTGCGACCACTCGTACACTCCAATCACCCAGGAATCGCGATCGTCATTTAGGAACGAACCAGTCAAATTTGCATATTTCACATATTCACGGAGCCATAGTGAAGTGCTTTTTGGACCATTACCTAAAAATGTTTTCTCTCAGAAAGTATATATTGCATATAAGAGTATTATTATATAAGGTCGAACTTCGATAATTGACACGACTGCCACATTATGCCAATGCATGAGCTATGATCTAAACTTGAAAGCTTGTCAACTAGCCCAATGTGATTGCTTTTAAATCGGTGCTCTGGCAATTGTGTGCATGCATGTGCGTATGCACATACGACAGCATGTCTCGTTGCGTGCGTGCGTGCGTGCGTGCGTGCGTGTTTGTGTGTGTATGTGTGTGTGTGTATATGTGTGTGGGTGTGTGTGTGTGTGTATCGGTGCTTGAGTGCACATTGATTACATGTGCACGATACGGATAAGACGTAGAAACAAATACGATGAAGCATAGCTGTATATGTGAGAGAAGCGCCTACGAGATGACATGTAGATTCTAAGGTAGTCACAATCTTATTGTGCTAGGGCAAGATGCCATGGGTGCGAACAGAATATTAGAACACTGCTGTCGTATAAGGAAATTCTATCACGAAACCCACAAGTTTGTTACAGGTATGGCTCGACTGTGATCTGTGATTCGAATTCAGCTAGTACTATGTTAATCATAAAGTGCAAGATTAAACATGGCTAAAATGGATGTGTGTTGTCCAGGAATGCGTGACGTGTTGTTGAAGTGGAGATAAATGACATATAACTGCTACAGGAAGAGTTTAAGCAAACAATTTTCCAGATTTTTACCAGTTCTGGGAAGGAATGGGATGGTCAGAAATTAACGAGTAGAAAAATGAGAAACAAATGGATGAATGACTGCTACTGTAATCATATTATGGATACGTTTGAGTATTTTTTCTTTTAGTGTTGGATGACTAGGGTAAAAGAAAACTTTTTTTTTTGCATCTGGAAAAGAAAGAACGACCTACTGTAAGGGATCTGCTCGAATTTTTGCGCGATTTTCTCTATCCGTTCCCTATTCCTGGCAATTTTCATGTCTGGAGCATTTTTGATAGCTATCTCGATCTTAAACATGGCAGTTGCTCTCTAAACAATCTTCACTTTTTCTACAGTAGTAAAACATACCTGATCACCAGTTGGAAACAGCTTTATTTCTGTTGCGAGCGCCTCCACTAAAGGATCGGTCTGTAGAAGCAATTTATCGTAATCAAGACCTTGTTCCATTACTGTTATTCCATAAACAGAGATCTGAAGACAATTCAGCTATTCCCTTTAGGTGAGACCTGATCGCCGTGATAGCCATAATTAATTAATGACCATAAAGAAAAAAAAACTCATTGGCTACTAGGATTATGCTTACAAATCTAAGCAAAATTATGCAAAGCAGATATTGACAATGCAGTGCAGTTTATCGCATTAAGAAGCTTACACGGCGATGTTATAGAAAGCTCTTAACCGTTGCTAACGTCTTTTCGGGGCGTTAAGCTTTTCAGAACTATAATATTTCGACTCAATGGCCTCAGAAAACCGTGTGAGGATCGTTTTTCTCTTGGCAGGGTGTTTTTGAATGAGTACTGCTGAATAAGATCAATCATTCACGCAGAGTCCAACACTCCACTCTCTAACTAATTCGACTCCCTGTGATTACGAATATATGAATATCAGAGAAAAATGACTGTTTTGACATCCGATTCAAATAGCTGCGGCTCTGAAGAAGAGAAAGGGCCAGAAAATGCATCAGCCACAAGGAAGACTTTTCTTTACAATAATTTTAGTCAATTAGCCAATGCGAGAAACTATTGATCGTCGTACTAAAAGTAAATTCGAAAACTGATTTTCATTTAACCACAACGATGCTGAGATATTTGCAAAACTCCGGACCGCAGGTGTTTGCGGTAGGGAACGAGCGCACTATTATCCTTTCCGGGCGCTAACGCATTCACCGCCACACCATGCGGGTCGTTCTTTCCGCCTTGGTTGTATTTCACACGATGTCCTGACGTAAAAAATTGTAGTAGGTAGTAAATAAGAAGGCTAAGATTGCGACTTCAACTTCAGCCTCAGCTTAACTGGATTCACTCCTGATACGGATGATTGGTGATGACAGTGATCGTTAGAACTAGCTGAGAGGCAGGTGAAGCAAAGGAACCGTAAGGTGTGGTGGTGAACGCATCAGCGTCCGGAAAGGGTAATGGCGTGTTCGTTACCCATCGCAGACACCTGTGTTCCGGAATTTAGCAAATATCTCAGCATTATCTTGGTCGTATTACCCCAATTCATTCATAAGAGCTGAAGAAGTCAAATATATTCAAGCAGCTCACTAGATTCCTTCCAAAAAACCCAAAAAATGCTTATAAAGATAGAATGAACTCAACTGGACATAATCAGTGGTAAACAAACCGTGTTCTTTGACTCAACAATATGCTCAAAAAGACAAACTCTGTGCTAAAGAAAATGAAAAAGGTTTAGGCAGAACAAGAACGACAAATAACTATGAAGTATTGAACGTGAAGAAACTAGTGCTTTCAAAAGTGGTCGTTTAAATGTGACCATTTGTAGAAAAATAGAAGCTACGTATACAAAATTTTCAGTAAAAATACAAACACAACGATGCTGAGATAATCGCAAAACTTGGACTACGGTAAAGATCGAACCATGATTACCTTTTTCGAGGGCTCGCGTAGTACACCCTCCGTGGTGCAGTCTGTAATAATGCGCGAGCCCCTGCAAGGGTAACCGTGGCTCTCAGCATCGTTATGGTTGTATTTCACATCATACACTGCCGTAAAGATTTACATTAGGCAGATAATAAAAGGTCAACATTATCAATAAAAAAGGTGAAATATTGGAGTGAATAACTGAAACTAGAGAAAAGAACAAGATGGCTGTACCACTAGATAAATCACAAACGCGATTCCAATTGCTATTTTCGTTCTAAGATCGAGCAGAAAGGGAACATAGTACCTCCTAAAAACAAGGAGTTTTATTGTAGAAATAGCTTTGGAAATGACCTTACCTAAAAAACTGGCCCATTTTTCCTCTATTTTTGGCTGCCGGTATGGTTGGTGTAGTATCACAAGTGTCTCGAACCTCTTTTGAGCACTGCAATATTTTAAATACAAATATTTAACGCGTTTTCTGCTATTTCGTAATAAATTCCAGTATATTTTAAATTAAATGGGTTCAAGTGGGAATTGAAGAGGCACGGGAAGTGGATATAAATAATATACAATAAACGAACGCATGGGATCTCGGTACAGGTATGCGTCGAGGACAAACCAAACCCTTCATTAATGTGGGTTCATTGAATTGATACTAGACATGGTTGTAAAAATAAAAATGCTAAATTAATAGATCCATAGAAAAACAACAGGTGATAATGTGGGCGAAATATGCATCCAACCAACTACGTTACTTAGTGAAGGAAAATGCATCGTGGAGGAGTTCTCAGGGATTAATCAACACCGACTGCTCCATTCTTAATCCTTTATTCCCAACTTTTCAAATTATTAACGAACTCTCATCTACGAACAGAAAAATCTCGGCCAATCGCCTAGACATACATGTCATACTGTCACTATACTCGGGAAGCATCCATTCTCACTAATGCTCGTCGAATTCTGATATGGTAAGACCACTATGGCGATGGATCTCAATAAGACTGGTCGACGCAGCAAACTGTATTCTACGCCGTCAATTTACTTCAAATCTTCATTAATTCATCAACAACCTTAGAATCCATAACATTATCAGCGGCGTATAGATCTTGGAAATGTAATAAGGCGTCTTGACTCCTGAAAATAATCACCCACTTGATTTCCGCTTCGATTTTCCGTAGGCGGACTTTTGTATGGAGGTGATATCCCGTTAGCATTGAGGTCTTTCATATGATTTCTAGCTGAAAACTCAATTTTATTAACTTTTATGTAAAGATAGTACTTGTAAAGAACTATTTATATGATATAAAATGAGGGCGAAATGCGGTAAAATAGGTGAATATAAAATAACGTTCTCTTGACGAGCAAACCAGAGCCTGTTGCTATGCTACCCTCTCTGTGGAAAAAGTCGGTGTTGG
Source organism: Angiostrongylus cantonensis (assembly GCA_009735665.1). Taxonomy (NCBI): domain Eukaryota; kingdom Metazoa; phylum Nematoda; class Chromadorea; order Rhabditida; family Metastrongylidae; genus Angiostrongylus; species Angiostrongylus cantonensis. The sequence continues at coordinate 67,861 of MQTX01000159.1, read as the reverse complement.
GAATTACTACAAGATTTGCATGCAAGCTATCTCCGACTTATAAAACAACTCGACAAAATGTGTCTAATAACTCGAAGACTGTCTTTCTGTAAACATCGTAGATATATTTATTTATATGTTCTCATGAACTGAACTTGTTGAGCTGTATTGTTGACATAGTTGTTGTTTTCGTTGGTCGATGGCTGATGTTTCGACGATCTCGCCTTCCTCAGAGCCGTGCTTTTACGAGTGCGAGAACTATACCAATCTCGCATCACGTCAAGAAGATCATCGTGTATTCTTTCTTTGATAAGCTTGCACGAGGTTGATAAAGAGTTTTATTCGGCTAACGTTTCGATGTCTTGCTCTTCATTAGACCCGATGATCCGAGTCGATGGACCACGCTTCTTCTCCGTCTCGATGTGGCGTCGTCGCCTTCGTATCGAGTTGTGTCGGCCTTAGCGTATCATTTCTCGAATCCATACCAAGGTTAAAGAAATGTCGGTTTTAAGACGAATTCAATATCAATAAGACGAATTCATACGAACGTATAAATAAATGAGTCTAATAAGTTAAGCCTGTGGTGTAGAAGCAAGAAACAACGTGACTAAACTTTTCTCTTTTGTTTTCACTTTTCCTCGGAATCAACAAAGCGTTGTCATTCTTTTTTCACTTCGCATTTTCAAATGTTACAGGTGGTTAGTAAGAAATGGTTACTGTAAATTACCTCTTTCATTACCAGTTATACGGCGTCCAACAGCATCTTTTGTCTTCTCGCTTTCGCTGCCATACAGATCTTTTGCCTGAAGCGCTCAAGTACGTAGTGTTGAAATATAATTTGCTTTTTTTCGGACGTGGAGTTTGAAACATGCCAATTACATGGTTACTAATCTCACAAACACACGGATGGGCGTGTGTGGCACAGTGGTCGGAGGCGGCCTGCAACGCACACGTGGAATCGATCCCCACGCACAAGGCCCACTAAGCGTTCAATCTCTCTGGGGTCGAGAAATTGGTACTAGACTTGTCTGGAAGGATAGCAACACAAGCTCGATGCATCGATAGGCCACCGCGAGTCATTGTAAAGGTCAGATATGCATTCAATTACCCTCATCAATAACTAATGAAGTAAAATGCAAGGCGAATCCATCATGGATTGATCAACGCCGAGAGCTCTATCCTTTATCCTGCTTATTGAACACGAACTTGTGTTTTAATCATGGTTCTCCTTTGAGACATATAGCTACGGAGAAACTTGAATTCGAAATTCGAAATAATTCGAAATACTGACTTTCATTTCACTTCGGCATGAATAAAGGGTAAAAGAGTAAAGCTTTCGGCGTCGATCAATCCCTGAGGGATGCACCATGCCTTCGACTTAATTAAGCATCGTTTAGAAGTGATTGAATGCATACCTGGCCTTTAAAATGACGTGCGGCGGTTTACCGATATATCGAGCCAGTGCTGCTATCCTCCCAGACAAGTCTGATACCAATTTGCCCACGCCGGAGGGATGGAAGGCTTGGTGGGCCATGGGCGCGGGGATCGATTTCACATGTTTGTTGCAAGGCCGCTCCAACCACTGCGCTACACACGCCCTTTTGACATGAATAATCAACAATATCTCACGAACTGTTAATGTTCAAGCCAGCGCGAGGTTGGTATCTCTTCTTTCTTAAGTACGATGGCTAACATTTGCCGATTTCGCTCACCTCAGAGCCTACGCGTGCAATATCATACCACATTTGATTATTATTCGTTGATATTTCCTAGTTCCAATGAAGACCTAGCTCAAAAACCAATCCAAAAATCTAACTATTAAGGGAAGCCCACTGTTTAACTCTTTAGATGGAGTAAAGTCACCCGTGTGTTGTTCAGCTTAGCACTGCTTAGATTGGAAATTCAATGTGAAATAGGGAGCACGTGTAGTAGTCAGGCACTCTCCCTTCCTATTTATTTTTGTGTGTTTAGAAATTAATCGGAAAAGCCTCAAGGGTTTTGGGCCATGATAGTGACTCTACGAGATTGTGACCACCATCTCAAGTTTGTCACGTGGTCTACCCGTTTTGCCTATGTATTCATCACCTCATGTCTTACAATAGATCAGGTATATAGTACCTGAACTCATGCAGTGACCCTCTGTGCCTTTAGTGTAAATCACCTAATGTCCCATAGAGTAATGGCCGGAGATCGATTACTGGACCTTCTATTTTGGACATAAATGCAATGGTCACGCTGGGTGCCAGTCACTGTTCAAGTGCCAACGCTCTTATTTGCAGGTTATATCTTCCGGACCACTTAGATATCACTCTGTCTCGCTCTTGCTCAAACAAGGTGTACGACACAAATTTCTGAAGTGCTATCAACGCTTAGACCATACGACAGTGCCAACGCTCTTATTTGCAGGTTATATCTTCCGGACCACTTAGATATCACTCTGTCTCGCTCTTGCTCAAACAAGGATAGTTCGGAAGTGAAACACTTTGTGTACGACACAAATTTATGAAGTGCTATCAACGCTTAGACCATACGAGAGCACAAGGAGTAGCGTGGGCAGGAACTCTTGTAATCAAAAACTTCTACCATACTGGTCAAACATAAAATAGATAAAGTCAATAACTAGAAGTATTATATTATACATCGACTTTGTGTTTATCACTTAATATCTAACTCCATGTGGCAGGTGCAACCTTTCCAAAGCTAATTTTTTAACGACGAATCTCATGAGTTTCTTAAATCCACCCTCTGATTTCCATCATCACTGGCTTAACCGAATTAGCATATTACCATTTGAGAAGAAATAGGAAACCCGTCGCATGTCTACCTTGATGCAGGGCAAAACCGCATTTCTTCCCGCCAGCTGAACTTTTCCAGAGATGACCATCAGACCGGCGAAAAATGTTATCTGAACTATTAGATATTAGATAAATAAACATTCGTTCACATGATTAACTTGATCTATCAATTTCAACTTTTTGTGATGATCAGACGATGAAAAAACTTTCGGACCTGATAGAGCCAGGTGAAGAACATGCAGGCAGACGTCATTGCACAAAACCCCTCGACTGCCATAATGTCGGTGAAGGTTCCGACGCCAAAAGACAGCACCTAAACCTACTCTGATGATTTTACTACAACTGTTTGGACGATTTTTCAACCTTCACCGTGAAGAATTGTTTTCGGAAGAGGTCGTAGTAATAAAGCTTTGTTTTGTAGGCGCTCTTTTACATTGCAGATGCTTCTTCGGTAAAATGTGAAATGATGCAGAAATGAAAAAATTGCTGTCTGAAAGCTTGACAAATAACTACTGAGGTAGTTCTCAAATATTCAACGACTACCCTAAAAGGTCCACGGATCTCCCTCATGTGAGGGATCTCGAGCCGGATAGTCGCGAGGCTACGTGGTGCGTCCCCAGGTGGCGGATAGGAGGTTAATCGCGAACCAAAAGCGACCTTTGCTTCACTGACACGCAGGTGGATCCAGGGGATGGACTCTCTGTTTCTGCTGCGCCGATTTGGCACATACTTTCTGCATCTGCTAGGCGTATTCATGCGCGCATGTGTGAGTGCGTTCTCGCTTTGTGCGGATTGTATTCTACGAGTCAATTCGGCCAAAAGCCTGCAATCAAGTGACAGGGAAGTATATGGGAGGCAGTTAGGAGTCGCCTCCAACAAATAAGCTCCATGTCCACTCTGGGAGAGCCTGGCAAGGTACCCGTGAGTATACCCAGCCTCCATGTTCAGAGCCCAGCAAACTATACGTGGGTATAAAAATGCTAAACAGAGTAAAAAAGAAAGGCGTCATTCCCTTGACACCGAAAGAGCCCCCAATTTCGCAGCGCTGGGTAGGACGAGTACGGAGAGGCTGCTAAAATCTCATGGCCAATAGAATGCTGGATCAAGAACTATGGTGACGATCTGTACCTACAGTGCACGTA
>MQTX01000159.1:16737-63662 GCA_009735665.1 Angiostrongylus cantonensis | reverse complement strand
TGTTATCGAACGCACAGTCGAAAGGACGATGCTAAGAGTATCCCGTTTCACACAAGTAAGGGATGGGATCCGAAGCTCCGACCTGCGTCAACGATCAAAAATCAAAGATGCCGTTCTATACGCCAAACAGTCGAAGATATGGTGGGCCGAACACGTAATGCGTATGAATGATAACCGATGGATAAGAGCCGTTAGTGACTGGATTCCTCGGGATGTCGAAGGTACTGCAGGAAGACCACCGACCCGATGCTCAAAGCTCTCGACGAAGAGCCTAGAAAAAAAGATATGAAGCTCGAAGAGTCCCTAGAGCGAGCAGAACCCACTGGGCTACTCTTGCACGCAACAGGGAAAAATGGAGGATTTTCTGGCGTCCCGCTCGAGTCACTCGACGATCAATGGGGCCACGGGGGATACAGGTGATATCCTAAAAGGTTTGTTAGGATTGGTTATATTCAAACTGTATGTAAAACTGCTCCCTTTAATACTTCTAGAAATTTCTATGTGTGCCCTAGCTTACTAAAATTTCTTGTGTAGGATAGGAGAACATAATCAATAATTCTTTCGTGGTTTTTAGACCAACTGCTCCTCACATCGGTGATAGAGGTGATAAATATGGCGACGGACGATTCACTGATGGCCTCGACCATTCGTTTTTTGAGCTGCATGGGAAAATTTCCTGAAACTGCTTCTCTTGTGGACGGTCACGTTTCATATGGTGCTCGACGAGTCCCTAGAGCGAGCAGAACCCACTGGGCTACTCTTGCACGCAACAGGGAAAAATGGAGGATTTTCTGGCGTCCCGCTCGAGTCACTCGACGATCAATGGGGCTACGGGTGATACAGGTGATACCCTAAAAGGTTTGTTAGGATTGGTTATGTTCAAACTGTATGAAAAACTGCTCCCTTTAATACTTCTACAAATCCAACACGAGTTTGTCCATGAACATTTCATTCGAACAGCTTACAACCAGAATCGGACGCTTAAGATTAAAAAGATGTGGATCAATACCGGCTTTCACAATCTTCGCCGTTAACGCGCCAACATCAAACTATGACGAAGAAGAAGTCGAAGCGTTCTACATGAAATTGGAGAAGTTCGACGAAGAGCCTAGAAAAAAAGATATGAAGCTCGAAGAGTCCCTAGAGCGAGCAGAACCCACTGGGCTACTCTTGCAGGCGACAGGGAAAAATGGAGGATTTACTGGCGCCCGCTCGAGTCACTCGACGATCAATGGGGCCACGCGTGATACAGGTGATATCCTAAAAGGTTTGTTAGGATTGGTTATATTCAAACTGTATGTAAAACTGCTCCCTTTAATACTTCTAGAAATTTCTATGTGTGCCCTAGCTTACTAAAATTTCTGGTGTAGGATAGGAGAACATAATCAATAATTCTTTCGTGGTTTTTAGACCAACTGCTCCTCACATCGGTGATAGAGGTGATAAATATGGCGACGGACGATTCACTGATGGCCTCGACCATTCGTTTTTTGAGCACTGCATGGGAATTTCCTGAAACTGCTTCTCTTGTGGACGGTCACGTTTCATAGGGACAGTTTGAAATTTTGCTAAGAAGAAAGGATCTGTGAGATTCAACTCATTAGTCGGCTATTGGGAAGATGCCGTTGTCGACAAGAACGACGAGGATTACTATCGGCTCATTGAACATCTTCACGCTAGCGCCATGAAAGCTGAGACTTCGAAAGTCACTAAGAGACGTCTGTCTCTAGAAGCTCTCGAGCTAATACGCCAGCGTGGAACCGCACGAGTTGCAGGCAACCGCAAACTAACGTCCAAGCTTGCGAAACAATGCGGACAGGCGATAAAAGAAGATCTTGAAAAGAAAAAAGCAGCAGTAATGGTCGAAGTTGCAGCTCAATGCAAGATCCCTACCCAGTGGAAGACTAGCAAGACCGTGTTTTTGTTCGAGAAGAAAGACTTACAAAATACAGGCAACTATCGTCCAATCTGTTTGTTGTCCGTCGTCTACAAAGTTTTCACTTCAGTCATCCTCAACAGGATTGACAGAACACTGGACGAAGGACAGCAATGTGAGCAAGCAGGGTTTCGAAAAGGATTTAGTACGATGAGACGAGGAATACTATCGGCTCATTGAACATCTTCACGCTAGCGCCATGAAAGCTGAGACTTCGAAAGTCACTAAGAGACGTCTGTCTCTAGAAGCTCTCGAGCTAATACGCCAGCGTGGAACCGCACGAGTTGCACGCAATCGCAAACTAACGTCCAAGCTTGCGAAACAATGCGGACAGGCGATAAAAGATTGAGATAGAAGCAGTCATGGAAGCCCTTGGTAGTCAAGGAGTCGTTACACAGTACATTAAGATTCTTCTTGAGCTGTACAAAAATTTCACAACCAAGAATTCACCATTCTACAACGATATTAACGTGTCCATCAAAAGAGGAGTTAGGCAGGGCGATACAATCTCGCCAAATTTGTTAAGGAATACGATGGGCTCATTCAACATCTTTGCGCTTGCACTATGAAAGCTGAGAGTTCGAAAGTTACCAAGGGACGCCTGTCTTTAGAAACACTCGAGGTGATACGACAGCATAGAATTGCAAAAGCTACAGGGAACCGCGAACTAACGTTCGAACGTGCCAAACAATGCAGACAGGCGATAAAAGGAGATTTTAAAGAGAGAAGAGCAGCAGTGATGGTCAAAGCTGCAGAGGCTGGGAAAAGAATCCGCCAAGCCCACCGAAGCTTCGCCAATTACAAGGCCAAGATGACTGCACTCCGACGCCCAGACGGAACAATAACAGCGTCTAGAAAGGCAATGGAGAAAATTATCCACGAATACTACTCAGATCTCTTCGATAGCCACGTCCACCTGTCTCATGAAATAAAAGGGGATCGATATGTTCTACCACCGGTTCTCCCTTCCGAAATCCGACATGCCATTTCGTCGGTGAAAAATCGAACATTACCAAGTTTGGACAGGATAAGATCAGAGCATATGAAGAACCTTCCGCCAGTCCTCGTAAGCATACCGGCTCGGCTCTTCTCACGTTACCTGTCTCAATGCAAGATCCCTACCCAGTGGAAGACTAGCAAGACCGTGTTGTTGTTCGAGAAGAGAGACCTACAAAATACAGGCAACTATCGCCCAATCTGCTTGTTGTCCGTCGTCTACAAACTTTTCACACCAGTCATCCTCAACAGGATTGACACAACACTGGACGAAGGACAGCAATGTGAGCAAGCAGGGTTTCGAAAAGGATTTAGTACTGTGGACCACATTCACACGATAACAAGGCTCATTAAAGTATCACGAGAGTAAAAAAGACCGCTTTGTCTCACTTTCATCGACTTAGAGAAGGCCTTTGATTCAGTTGAGATAGAAGCAGTCATGGAAGCCCTTGGTAGTTAAGGAGTCGTTACACAGTACATAAAGATTCTTCGTGAGCTGTACAAAACTTTCACAACCAAGATTTCACCATTCTACAACGAGATTAACGTTGACGTCAAGAGAGGAGTTAGGCAAGGCGATACAATCTTGCCAAAATTGTTTGCCGCCACCCTCCAGAACGTCATGCGAACATTGGAATGGGATAATGTGGTAGTGAAAATCGATGGTCGGCAGATACATCACCTTCGATTTGCTGCTGATATCGTTCTTATAACACCAGACATTAGCCAAGCGGAACGTGTGCTTGCGGACTTTGATAAAGCGTGTGGAAAGATCTCGCGAAAATTATTTACAGCCACCCTCCAGAACGTCATGCGAACATTGGAATGGGATAATATGGGAGTGAAAATCGATGGTCAGCAGTTACATCGCCTTCGCTTTGCTGATGCCATCATCATTATAACACCAGACATTACCAAGCGGAACGTATGCTTGCGGACTTTGATGAAGGGTGTGGAAAGATTGGCATCCTACTGCATCTCAAAAAAATGATGTTCATGAAGAACGGATTGGTTTCGTTTGCCCCATTCACGCTCAACGGAACGAATATCTCCGAATGCTCCAGTTATGTCTATCTAGGTCGGGAAATCATTATGATGAACGACTTAGCTCCAGAGCTGAGCAGAAGGAAGCGAAGCGGCTTGGGGAGCTCTCAAGAGCATCGAGGATGTAGTGAAGCAAACAAAGAACTAATACGCCAGCGTGGAGGCAACCGCGAACTAACGTCCGAGCTTGCGAAACAATGCAGACAGGCGATAAAATAAGATCTTGAAAAGAAAAAAGCAGCAGTAATGGTCGAAGTTGCAGAGGCTGGGAAAAGCATTCGCAAAGCCCGCCGAAGCTTCGCCAATTACAAGACCAAGATGATTGCACTCCGACGCCCAGACGGAACAATAACAACGTGCAGAAAGGCAATGGAGAAAACTATCCACGAATACTACTCAGATCTCTTCGATAGCCACGTCCACCTTCTGTCTCATGAAATAAAAGGGGATCGATATGTTCTACCACCGGTTCCCCCTTCCGAAATCCGACATGCCATTTCGTCGGTGAAAAATCGAACATTACCAAGTCTGGACAGGATAAGATCAGAGCATCTGAAGAACCTTCCGCCACTCCTCGTAAGCACACTGGCTCGGCTCTTCTCACGTTACCTGTCTGAATGCAGGATCCCTACCCAGTGGAAGACTAGCAAGACCGTGTTGTTGTTCGAGAAGAGAGACCTACAAAATACAGGCAACTATCGCCCAATCTGCTTGTTGTCCGTCGTCTACAAACTTTTCACACCAGTCATCCTCAACAGGATTGACACAACACTGGACGAAGGACAGCAATGTGAGCAAGCAGGGTTTCGAAAAGGATTTAGTACTGTGGACCACATTCACACGATAACAAGGCTCATTAAAGTATCAGGGCCACGCGTGATACAGGTGATATCCTAAAAGGTTTGTTAGGATTGGTTATATTCAAACTGTATGTAAAACTGCTCCCTTTAATACTTCTAGAAATTTCTATGTGTGCCCTAGCTTACTAAAATTTCTTGTGTAGGATAGGAGAACATAATCAATAATTCTTTCGTGGTTTTTAGACCAACTGCTCCTCACATCGGTGATAGAGGTGATAAATATGGCGACGGACGATTCACTGATGGCCTCGACCATTCGTTTTTTGAGCACTGCATGGGAATTTCCTGAAACTGCTTCTCTTGTGGACGGTCACGTTTCATAGGGACAGTTTGAAATTTTGCTAAGAAGAAAGGATCTGTGAGTTTTCTGAAAGAAGTGAACTCATCGATCACTTCTACTTTAGTATTGCAGACTAGCTTGCAAAAAATTGTAGCGAAAATACTGTTTTGAAACGAAGGTAAACGTTAGAAGCTCTGAGATCACAAATCGACGAACCAGGGTATTTCAACTCGGTGTTATGCCAAGCAGCAACCGCAATAAACATGTCGTCAACCCCGATAGCTAAAAATGAAATGTTCCACAAAGTTAGTGACACTGATAACCAGTAGAAACAATAAGTTCTGTTAAAAATGTTTCCTTACAAAGAACTAAAAATGGCGAGACAAGTGTGATCTCGGCGAAGAACATCCCACACCAAAGAAGAAGTCCGATTCCACTGAAACGACGATCCATTGACAGTGATCCGATTTACATGGTTTTGCATGCATAAGAGGTTTTAAAATCGGATCATGACGCCTGTGAAGAAGTATAGGAATATTCATCTAGTTTTCTACTATAGGGTGAACTACCTGCAGCTTTTTTCCATTTATTTCCCATTTTGTACGACTCGCTAATTCAATTGCCTTTGTTAAAACTAGCCGTTCTTTCGTTCTTGCCCTTAGCAAATGGAAATCTTTAAGAAATTCGCTTAATATCCCTGACCTGGTGATAGCAAGTCCAGACGAAAGAACTCCTCCAAAAGCCAGAATGGGTTTAGATCGAAGCCAGTCGATGCGAACTGAAGGAAGTAAATAAAGAGATGTTTGGAAGTTCGCAGGATTTGCGAAACGTAATAAGTTATGGAAATTTCAAATCCTTTTGTAAGCATTGTAGAGGACTGAAAAGCGAACCATGAAATCTTCCTTTTGTTTTGCTGATGTTCCACTTCATCGAATAAAGTGAAGTGAATGTAATGAGCACAATCACCGTGACTGCAAAGTACGGCTTCAGTCGATTCGCGTTGTTCGTGAGACCTTGGTCCACTATGCGCGAGTGCTTAATGTGACACTGAAAAACCAGTACTGTAACGATATGAAAGCCATGAGTGGAGCAGTGCAGCCTTGGCTAGTGGGATGAAGTCTTGTGGCATCTCCGCTTTTATCTTCACATGTTCGATCATTGATCAAGAGAGAATACAGATACAATAATACTGAGAAATTTGCAAAATCTGGACCTTACGTGTATGCGACAAGGATCGAACCTCGTTGCTACAATTTCCGGGGCCCTTCTTCCTTTTACAAATATCTCACTGTCATTGTAGTTGTATTCCACATCAAGAGAGAATAGTTAAAACCGTTACATGAAGTAGAAAACAGCTAAGTTCAAATCTTAATTTGCACTGAAGCAAAATCAGCGCCTGCAAGGAAATAAATGTTGACCAACGAAGTGCAATAAATACGACAAGAGCGCCGGAAAGCAAAACATTGGTCAGTGGTAACGTGTCTGCTACAATTATAAATAGAACGATACACGGAAAGACGGCTAGTACAGTGATAGAAATGCTCTCCAATAAGGGTAAGCTCTGGTTCGACCCATGCTTCGGTAAGGTACCAGACCTATCTGGGAATCTCCACTCGATTCATAAGACTTAGAAACACCATAGCATAACCATCGCAAGATGCCAGAGAGGAATGACTCGACCAGTTCAGTTCGTTCGACCAGTCATATTCAGCGACATTCTTAAGCCAAAGGTCTCAAGCAGTATGCATATCCACCTGCAGATCCTGGGATATGGATGGCGGATATAATAAAATTAATCGAATGAATGTAGTACTGGGAGTTCCACAATGTGATGCCTGGTATGAAATAAAATTAAAATGATATAATTAGGTGTAGGCTATTTTTACTTCAACTGAGAAAGCAAAAATTCTAATTCTATTGAAAAAATCTACAAAAGCATGACAATATCGTAAACAGACTAAGTTCACGACCAATAGTTTTCCCGTGATACTCACCTTTATGTGAAGATTATCGCCATACTTTTCTCTCACGTATTTGGTTGCCGCATCTTCCCACTCCTTGGCCATCTCATCCAAGGTGGAGGTCTCGAATCGCAGAAAGAACCAAAGTCTCATTGCTTTTGCACTCTGGATAGTTTTTGAAAAGTCGCTCATTCGTATAAATAGTGTTCCAAAGTTTTCGAAACAAAATGGAGTGAATAGTAGAATTAAATGATTCCAATTGTTTTCATACTAGGATAACTGGTTTATCAAGTCAAGAAGACCACGACGTTATCATCAAGTGCTAACACACTTTAAGCGAAAGTACTAAAAATTATGTGTGATGTTTTCCGACATGATCTGAGGTAGTGAAATAGCTATTACAAAATCATTCATCGTTTTAACCGATCGTATCTTTCAGGATTCATACATAGGTTAAGCAATACTTGATACTTGAATGGCCCATCGTCATTGGTTGTTCCAGCTCCAGCAAAATTTCCACTTTTTCGGAGCTTTCCTCGTTTAGCCATTATGGTTCCCTGGAGTCCCGAGGTCAACCTGGCCACCTGCCTCAGGTCGATACCATCACGGGCAGTCGCCGCCATTGCGGGTTAATCTCTAAGTTGTCAGACAGACAGCAGACACCAGAGTTTTGCAACTATGTCAGAAACATTGTGGTTATATGTCACATAATACCCTGCCATTAAAAAATATTGGGCAGCAAATAAAAATTGGTGATATTATACTATATTTTAGCATACTTGGTTAGTGATTGATACTCACTCACCTACTTCAGCGTCACAGGTCACAGAGAGCAATTTGGTGCTATAATTAAGTCCCTAAGATGCATTTATTTGCCCTTGATTTTGAAAAATAGGTGGAAATCTAACTTAATAACACTTTCTATGCAAACAGCATCAATGTCGTAATACAATATTATAAGGTTCACCTTTATGGTATCATTGGCAAACGTCTCTACTCCACCGACATTGAAAGCTAAATAGATTGGGGTACCTGCTGGATTAGCTTGGGGATAGCTAATAGCTATACCTCTGAAATAAATCCCTTCTTCAGAGTTTTTGCACTACAACAATAAATTGGAACCTTGCTTCCAGTTGCTGACGATGCCTTAGAAGAGAAATCAGATTTGACTGCCTGTAGCATTCACCGTACCAATTCATGCAGATGTCCTGAAAGAAGTGAATTGCTAACTTTCCTACTTTTCCAAAAACCGACTTTGAATATGGTGCGTCTATGTGTTGTTCAAGGGCGCGTGTGGTGCAGTGGTTGGAGGCGACACTGCGACACGCACGTAGAATCGATCCATGCGCGCGTGGCCCACCAAGCCTTCCATCCCTCCGGAGTCGGCAAATCGGTACCAGACTTGTCTGGGAGGATAGCATTACTGGCTCGCTACATCAGTCGGCCACGATCCTTAATGAAGTCGAATGCATGGCGCATCCCTCAGCGATTGATCAACGTTGAAAGCTTCATCGTTTATCCTTTTATGTGTTGTTCATACTCTAAATAGCACCGGTTCGAAAAGGGAAGCGTTCCAAATTCCACGGAATTATTCAGTATCTCAACTGATCGTTTGACAAATTTGAAGCAAAATTTTTTAAACTGAGTTTGTTGTGTTCTTTAGCACACAAAGAAGATTAGGGCACATGCGTCCAAACGTGGCTGCCTAAGTGGACGATTTGGAAGCACAGTGTACACTTTCAGGGTTACAGAACACTTTTGTCATACTTTCGCTATGTATCGCTATGCTCGGTTGCTAGTCGGAAGCGGATCAATGCAGGATGGCTCGGATCAGGAAAATTTTTCTCTAGACTTCAGGATTTACAGAGAACCGTTTTCAGACGAGTTCATTGGTTGATACTTCATCCATAAAATTTTTTAAATCTATCTATAAAGTAACCTTATTTTTTCATATAATTCAAACTATGGTCTTTAGCGACTACCAATTTGATCATCCATTAAACAGTTGTGCTTTTTCATCTTAATCACTATAATGGATCATGGCTAATACACAGAATATATGAGTATAAGAAAAACGAAATACATTTTTTTTACATGACCTGTTGTCAAATACATTGTGCGGAACACTTCTTACAGTAGATTGCTTTTCTTGCCTGCTCCGTCCACCTTCAAACATTTCGTGTGTTGCTTCGGCTATTGCCGGATTTGGTTCTCTTTATGGATACCGCAGAATGCTTGTTGAGTCAATTCTCCAAAATCTTGGAGACAACTGGGATAAGGCGTTCCCACGCTGATTGGAGGAAAGCGTTGGGAGGGGGTCGAACCAGTGACTTTGCTTCCTGAGCGACGACACCACTAGCCACTGCGCTATTCCCTCCGCAATTGCGAAATAGACTTAACATAATGCAAAATGTCTCCAAATGCTGATAGAAGCTCGCTCACACGATGGACCACACTAGTATATAGTAAGCGGTAGCACACATACCGTTTGTACCCATAAGACGATAGAGAGAAGTCGCTACTACAATTTCGTCATGCTCACGACCCTTGAAGTTCACTAGTTATCGAAATGTTAATGTTTATTATAAAAAAAGCTCCGGCACTTCCGAAAAAGCCGAAAATTAGGTGACATCCAAAGTGGTAGGGCAACTAAGCACCGCGTTTCCGCCTTAGTTTAATGGTTCAGAATTTCCAAAGTATTTATTTGTTCAAGTTAAATACTGACTACACCATCTCGCCAAAATTATTTAGCGCCACCCTCCAGAACGCCATGCGAACATTGGAATGGGATAATATGGGAGTGAAAATCGATGGTCGGCAGATACATCACCTTCGCTTTGCTGATGTCATCGTCCTTATAACACCAAATATTAGCCAAGTGCAACGAATGCTTGACGGCTTTGATAAAGCCTGTGGAAAAAACGGATTGTTTTCGTATACCCCATTTATGCTGAACGAAACGAATATCTCTGAATGCTCCAGTTACGTCTGCCTAGGCCAGAAAATTAACATGATGGAAGACTTAGCTCCAGAGCTGAAGGAAATGAGCAGATTGGGAGCTTTTAGGAGCATCGATTGTGTAGTGAAGAAAACAAAGAACACCCGACTCCGTGCCCACCTTTTCTACTCAACGGTACTTCCTGCCCTAACGTACGTGCTAGGTCGCTGCGTAAGCAAGATGAAGGGTCACTCAGCGTTATCGAATGCGCGGTCGAAAGGACGATGCTAGGAGTATCCCGTTTCATACAAGTAAGGGAATGGACCTGAAACTCCGACTTGTGCAAAACGGATTGTTTTCGTATACCCCATTTATGCTGAACGAAACGAATATCTCTGAATGCTCCAGTTACGTCTGTCTAGGTCGGAAAATTAACATGATGGACGACTTAGCTCCAGAGCTGAAGGAAATAAGCAGATTGGGAGCTTTCAGGAGCATCGAGAACGATCAAAAATCAAAGATGCCTTTCTGTACGCCAAACAGTCGAAGATAAGGTGGGCCGGACAAGTAATGTGTATGAATGGCAACCGACGGACAAGAGTCATTAGCAGCTGGATTCCTCGTGGTGTTAAATGCACTGCAGGAAGACCACCGACTCGATGGTCAGAGTTCTTCACGAAAAGCCTAGAAAAAAGATATGATGCTCCACGAGACTCTAAAGCGAGCAGAACCCACTGGGCTGCCCTTGCGCGCGACAGAAAAAAATGGAGGATTTGCTGGCACCCGCTCGAATCACTCGACGATCAATGGGACTGCAAGTGATACAGGTGAAATAATAACTGGGAAGGAAGAAGCAACCGTTGAAATTGAAATTGTGCCTAATCAGTTCATCAACATGTCTGAGGAAAATACAGTAAGTGTAGCAAATTTAAGTGTTTCCTACATTTTAATTCCAAAGTTGTATTAAAGCATTAAGAGAACTGAAATGATTTCAAATCCCACCTGAAAGGTGATGGTTTCGTTCATGTTCAGTGTGTTATTGTCTCTCCATTGCTGTTGCATAGGAAATGAGACATTCGTGGCCACATCGGCTTCAAGTCTCTCGATTTCTTCTAAGTATGATCCTAAACTGATGACGAAACTCTAATGGGAGAATCCTAATAGAGGAACACTAAGAAGGAAGTGATTTGGAAAAGTACTTCAGCCAACTAGCCCGAAGACCTTCATAGGTAGTAGGTAAGGGAGGTATAGGTCTGTAGTAATGATCATTACCACTGAAATGCGCCATGCATTTCGCAGTCCAATCACTAAGTCACTGTCAGTGGGAATGTAGATATGGCACGTAAGATGTCTACCGATACTCTACTCTACTGAGTAATTTTTTTCTGATTTCTAAGCATTTTACTACGATGGTCCTCCTCATTAGCAAAAAAAGGCAAAATTATCCATTATTTTTATTACTGATTCGTCTATGATAGGTGGGTACGAGGTCTACGCTTTTTATCGAATTTCCGATGGCACGAAATGCTTTCTCGATTTAATGGTTCTTGGTTTTCATTATCTTTCAAGGCTCTATGCATGAGTCCTTTTTTCTCCAAGTCTAGCATTTCGTGCAGAACAGTGGTTAAATGTGATAGCACTGGAGACATGATCGTTTGTTCGATCCTACACCTTCGGCTAACCAATCTTTGAGCTCCACTAAATTGGAAAATTCGTGTGATACGTGTATAGAAAAACAGAAACATCGAATTTGTAAATTAGCAGGTCCCCAGACGTCTCCACATGTAGGAGCTTTGTACTGAATCATCTATCCCTCAAGAACTGATCAACGACGAACGTTTTATGCTTTACGCTTTTACGACAACTAAAACAAATGATTGAAAAATATCTGAAGCAACTGCTTAAGGGCTTGGAAACAAATGTTCTGATGGATAGTGCTTTGATTCACACGATCCCCGATATAATCTATGACAAAAGCCCTAATGGAAATTTCGGTAACTGATGTATCATTTCTTGGATTGTTGGATACTTGGATGGCCTACGTTCACTGGTTGTGGGCCCCAGCAGAATCTCCATTTTTTCAGAGTTTTGCTGGCTTAACTATTATAATTCCCTGGAGTCCAGAAGCCAGTCTGGCCAAAGTCTGCCCTACGCCGTCGCCAGCACACGCAGTCGCCTACCACTGTGGATCAGATGGAGATTTGCTACCATGCAACTATTTTGATACCAGGACTTTGGTGGATCCTGGTATTGGTTTACTCTCAGCTGAGCTTCCTGACGGAAATGCGGAACTCCTTCTCAGCCTGGGGGACCCTGCCAGGGAGATGATTATGCTGCTGTATATCGTAACGCGATACGCAGAAACACCTCCCAGCCACGATGAGGCGGTAAACTGTTGGAAGTTTGTTATCACTAACCGTTTAGAATGTCCGGATAAGATCCATTCTCATGAAGGCGGCCATGGACGACCAAATACAGATATCTTTTCCACTCGAATGTCCGCTCCGGTAGAAATTCATTCGGTTTCACAGGCCAAAGCTTAAAAAGCGATAGAATCAGCAATAAAATATGCGAATCTCTTTCATAAAGATGACCAAGAAACATTCGGCCGCACTTCATTCATAATCCGCTCTTCTTCCCATGAAGGAGCGCTGACTGGAGTGTACAATCTGCAACTACGTATGTTATTTGACGATCTTAGTCGCAGTGAGCTAAGAGGAAGAATAACAACGACTGACTTCTTCGCATCTAGCACAGTGAGTTCTTCTATCCATATAAGTCCACAACCGAGAAATGCTGTCATAATGAGCGGTGCAATAACAAATATCTAAACGAAAATTCCTGTTATAGCCAACAAGTTTTACATCCTAAATTGTCCCCCTTTTAATGGTTTTCTTAACGTCTCTAGTTAGAGCTAACCATTTCCACAAATACATCTACAATAAAGCTACTGTTATGCTGAGATATTTGCAAAACTTGAACCCAAGCCTTGTTCGAAATGGCGATTACCGTTCCAGGTGGCCCACGTGTTACCCCATGCACCACTGAGGCTCCTTCTTTTCCATTCTCTCAACCATCTTAACAGGGTTTAATGCCGATTTGTGTTCCTAATACCATTCTTTTTAACGGATGTTTTTTGATGACACCGTTAAGTAGAAAATTGATTGAAATAAATAAAAAGCAAGAGCCTCAGTGGTGCACCGGATAACACTTGAGACCCTGGAAGAGTCGTTGGCTCAGATCCCGCTTGGGGTGCAGGTTTCACAATTATCTTAACATCATAATGATTGCATTCCACATCATATCTTTCCGTGAAAAAATTGAGAAGGCAGTAACTAAAAAGTTGACTCAACGCCTATGATTTTCCTTAAAATCCTTATCATTAAGAAGTTTGTATACGACTAGTTACGCATTAATTCCCACATAGGCTTTTCGACCACCCCCGACAGGTTTTGGATAAGTAGATTTATTGACGACTTAGAGAGTCCTAAGACCACGCTAACTCATTATGATGCCCTTTCAATGTTCTTGAAAACTGTAATACAAACGGCAGCGAAATTCCACCTGATCATTCGCTTTGCTGTTCGAAATGCGAACTTCAACAAAAAAAAGTGAAGAATCTGTTGGCTACGAAAGACCAAAATTTCCCTGTGTAGAAATAAGCAGACATGTTTCTTTTCCGCAAAAACCTGTAGATTCCGATGATTCTTATTCCAAATGTTAATGTATTCGTGACGACGTGATTTAAAATGAGTCATTCGTAAGGGCCAGCATGACCTCTATAGGGGTCATTTTCTTCCAGAAGACTTATCTTGGCGCACAGAACCACTCCCTACACTTCTGGTAATCGATCGATTGCTTATCCAAGATCTGCGTTTTGGACAACGTCGACCGGAGAAAAGTCTGTTCTGCACTTGTAAATATCCAAAGATCTTCCTCTGAACAAGTTCGCTGACCGGTTATTTGACTGGCAATTGACTATGTATTTCAATTGTAATCGTTATAATAAAGCATGGTTATCGTATAGAACGGTTAGGTATAAAAATATAGAAATAGACTTGATTGAGGCTGCAAAACGAGCGAGTGGTGGACCACAGTGACATGCTGTAAACAATGCCACACCTGACAGGCATACCCCTACAGTGGCACACCAATCTCCTCTGCACTTGTTTTAATGATCGTGTATATGATTTCAACCTCTCAAGTTCTTTATATATTAAAAATTATCGTCCGTTGTCGGAAAACCAGCATGTCGTAAAGGGGAAAACTAGGTGTCATCCCACGCACCAACCACATAAAATCAGGTGCCGTTTCGAATGTATTAGAGTTCACAACGACCTGAGATATTTGTCTTTGAAGTTGAAAGGCCAAGGTATCTTCATTTGTCCCTTGGACCACACGTGCAAGGGCGTGTGTGGTGCAGTGGTTGGAGGCGCCACTGCGGCGCGCACTTGAAATGCGCCCATGGCCAACCAAGCCTTCCATCCCTCCTGGGTCGGCAAATTGGTACCAGACTTGTCTGGGAGGATAGCAGCACTGGCTCGATGCATCGGCAGATCACCGCGAGTCATTGTAAGGGCCAGATATGCATTCAATCACCTCCAACGATTCTTAATGAAGTCGAATGCATGGCGCATCCCTCAGGGATTGATCAACGCCGAGACCTTTATCCTTTTTTATCCTTTTATCCCTTGGACCAATATGAATCATATGGGTATCAATGTGTTAATAAGTTAGAGTGGTTACTCACAATTAGAGAAATAAATGTTAAGGATTAGAAAAACATCTCGAAGTCCCAAATTTTTAACCAGAAGCATAAATGAGTTATAGATTGCAATATACTCCTCGTCTAGATGCCATTTCAACGCCATGACTGTGTGTACTTTTTTGTGAATGGTAACTAGTCACCATTGTCAGTTGTCAGTGTCAGAACTTTCATCCATATCTAACCTGTTGCCGAGCAAACAGTATGTGAACTCGACCTCCATTTTAGATTCAGATCAATTGGAAACGCAACAACACGAAACTACTGTACTTTCATTCAGCTACCAACCCAGGAGCTCCCAGTCACTTACCATGTAATAATCAACGAGGAGATGTTGCGCGTACCATCGAAACACCCTCTCCAAAGGCTTGTCGAGGGTTGGAAACACACATCGCATTACTCGTGTTCAGTCCCGTTCACACACGTTGTCTACCGATCCTTTAAATCGTTCCTTTTTTTTTAAAAAGCACAGTATGATTTTTGAGGAATTTATCAAGGATTAATACATCAGGATTACTTTCTGTGCAAAATAATGCTCCTTTAATCTTCTCCTAAGGTCTACCGCAACGCTTGAATAAAAGAGTAGTGAAATAGACTATTATAAAACAACAAGTCGTTAAAAAGGTCGGATTCTGAGAAAGATACTGATGTTTCCAAGCACCTTTGATTGGGTTGATAGAAACTGAAATACGGAATGGTGTAATAGAGGGCGGCAAAATCCGATAAACTCTCCCTAGATAAGTGCTTGCTTAAATGCGACGTTCCACAAAAAATGATTCATTATAAAATAGAAATATAGGTTTCCTTTAACTATTTGTAGCATAGTATTTACAGCACTACAGTATGCTAGCTGTGCTTTATGAGCCGATGAAAGGTGCTCAATAAAGATCACTTAACCGAGGCACTTATTTCATCTACCTGTCGAGAAAGGCTTAGACTTTGCTTTATGATAGCAGCAAATGGTACAAAATAAAACATTTCAAATGTATTGGACGATGAGAAAAGACAGAAATCACGTCAAAGTGCAACAGATGAATTCAGGAGAAACTTTGTCTGTAGTGAGTATGTTTCACCGTTTATATTGCAATAAACATCTTCTCAAGGCGACAGAACGATCAGGATCTTACAAAAACATTAAAGGCAGATTGCAGACGAAGTTAACCGATTTCAAGCCATTTAGGCGATTTACTCCCTTCCAAGGACTCCGCGATTAGCCGAGAAGCGCGAGCGACATTTCGCGACATCCTAGTAAGGTCGGCACGACCATGACGGTGACCTTGCGGGCCCGTCGCGCGGCGCCGTGGAGCGGAGACGCGACTTCACCATGGTGCCGCCGGGATGTAGGAGAAACTGGTCGGATGGCATTGATCACTGCATGGAACGGAAGCGAAAATCTGGTAGTGTCTCTTTCCACGTTAAGAGCATCCTAGCCAGTCTACCGAGAGATTCTACGACGACGTCGACGACCTCTTAGTGGATTCTTCTTCCACTAGAAATTCGCAATTTTCGTTTCGCTGTTATGCAGTGAACATCGCATTGTGAAAGCCATTACTCGACGAGCACGGCTGCAGATAATCACTCGGTCTTTTTGAAATGACCTCCTAGATATTTCTATTTCTTGTTTAAACAATTAATTAAGTGCTATAGAGGTAGAAAATGTTTCATTTAGTATCTAGTTCTATTTTTCACTGGGTTTCTAGACGCCACTTTCCTTATGAAACGTAATCCTAAAGCCTGACTTAAATCATTTCCAATCAAATGTGATCTTTTATTCGTTGAACATCTTTGTGCAGAAGAGAATGGAGCTTATGGGGATGTCGTGTTTACAGAATTATGAAATTTGAGTTGTAAAGGAAAGTATTGAGTGGGTGCATTGTTTTTAAAGCTTCCTTTGCCGTTTTTGCGGGCATTTCTTGAGTGAGCAGTCATTGCATATGAATTTACAATTCAGCGGCAAAATGTGAGTGATTTGAGGATGTGACCAATTGTTCTCTAGAAGTTTGGAGTAGTTTCAACATAGAAGGTGGAATGAAAAACATACTATGGGAATATCAGTGAGGGCTCTGTTCAGTGGATCCAACGCCGGCCTTCCGCTAGTGGACTGTAGCGCTCAGTTCAGTGGAGCGCCAATTGTTTTCACGAGAGGTGTGTAACTGCTCGAACAGACAGTCACTGCAAACGATTGGCGTGTGACTTTTCGTAGCTAACACACCTGTCCTGCACTATTCTAATTTTCGGCTTCATGCTTCGGTTCTTCCAAAGGTTTTTTGATAGCCTTCATTGGTTGGTATCCGTTTCACCTTCCTCGAATTTTATAGCGTAAATGTCTTTGTGTGTTAGTTGCTGACGAACTTGGGCTGGTGAGTTAAAAATAAAAATCAAGAGAGCCTTACTATTTTTTTGAGCGAATTCATAACTGGTTGTAAAGCAATGGGACCGGTTATAATGTTGGTGTTTCCCTCTGTTTTTAACCGTTTTTTCTTTGTTGTCCACATCTTGACATGCGATTAAAAATGACATGCGACTCAAATGACAACCGGCGACATCCTTCATAACAGTTGATCGAAGCATCGGGACACTTCCCGAAGCAAGAAACTGCGTTGAAAGATGGTTACGACGAGTTGCTGATGCTCTTTATATAAGCTTATCTACTAAAATTGTTTTAGTTTCCGAGAAATCATTATAAAACATCAACGATTGGCATCCCAAGAACTCTGAGAGTACGCGTTGCACAACTATCGCTGCATATGTTGAATGAGTTACGTTGGCACCGCTCTGCAATTGGCGACAGCTCTATCATACATGACGGCAACTGCTGGTTCAGAAATTTTGTAACACCGAAATCGTTGCTGAAACGGTCTTTGAAGGATTAGCAGATTTCAGAACCTGCAGTCATTGTGGTGGAATAAATATACTCTTCTAGGTTGTCTTGTTAACAAGTATATGTGCATTCTAATAGTTTTATCACCACGACTGATGAAATTTGGGACATGTAGAACCTAGGTTAAATAACTGCAATAGTTTCCAAAAAACCTGACATTTTGACAAAGCTCAGTTTTCGAAGAGAACGTTTCATTTTGTAACGTGCTTGGTACGCATGTTCATGAAATAACGGTTACTGGCAACAGTTGTTGGATGGTATGTGTGCAATTCCCAATTAGTTTCCGCTAACCAATGGACTCTCAAAGAAATCACCCGGACAGATATTATAGGGAACTGGAAAGAAGCTAGCTAACTGGATGTTAATGAATTCTATACGATGATCTATTCGAGCTAGAATGCTTTCAGCAATGGAACGATTCTACAACACTCTGATTAAAATGGGAAAAAGTCACACTCTGAGTTGTATTAGTGTATTGATCGTGCTAATAAAAAAAAGCCTAAATCTTTCTTTAAATAGCCCGGTTTCTGTCAATCGTGCCACTAAGTGATCACACTCATTATAAGAGGCAGAAAGTTAGAGGAAGTTAAATTCATTTTTATCAAAAGGACTGTACGTTAGCTATGAACGGTATTGTTACTGATCAACTGGTATCCAGTCTTTGCACACGGTGTTTTGCAGCTGAATGCAACTGCTCTAAAGGAATTCGTTGAAATGACTTGAACAGGTAAGCCGAACACAGGAAGATTTCATACGTTCTCGTGAAACACTCCCACATAAGCATCTCATCAATACAGTGCCGGCCTTCAACGTGTCTCTGCCATGATTTCTAGTTTAATAAGAGGGAGATACAGATGCCAACATGTAAAATTGTACGTAACGTTGTATCATTACGACATGCAAGTATGTTTAACTAAAAGGTGTCCCATATGATTTTGTTCAGCTGATAATTTCTGCTTTACCTAATGAAATTATATGATTTCATCAGCGACCGTTTTTGTGCAATTCACGACGGTACGGAAGATCTGTCCGTTCTCTCGATTTCTGCACCAGCGCACCAAGGTTCAATCTTCTGCTGCTGAAGTGTCTTTTTCTCAAAATACTCTTGATGTGCATTCAAACTAGCATCCAGCAATTTGTCACCTCATTAATGAGAGGTGTTCAAGTGTAAGGAACTGCAACGTAGAACGAATGCTGATCTCCTTGGAGGTTCATATAACCTCATTTTTGCTTCAACATTTTCTTTCAAAGAAAGATCAGTTACGAGAAAGCCTATTCTGTGTCAAAATCACAGAGAAACACGAGGATTCGAGGCTTTGATGTGCGGATGGGACGAACTAAGACTTTACTCATACCGTCTATGGCTAGTCGGTGATTAGTACGATTGACGGTATTCATAGTATAAGATTTTTGGTGCCTGTAATCTAATAATGTTGTTTCTTCGGTTGGTAACCAGACAAGAATTCTTTTTAGCGCACCTCTATTGTTTGACCCTAAAGAAGAAAAAAATAGATAATTTCCAGCTGTAGGAAAATTGGGTATCACAGCTTTTCTATTTCATAACCAGTTTCAATCTTAGTTGAGTTTAATGAAAATCATCTTCGATCTGCTTGAAAAATGGAGGATATGGAGCATTGAAAACAAAAATGAAACTACACAAGAAAAATTAGAAGATGAATGACGAATACACGATTCATAAGAATTTTGCCGCTAAGCGAACCTGGAGCGAATATTTCTTTTTAGATAGAGTTCTAAGAGAGAAAAGGTCCTGTGTTATAGTTTTCTGACGATTAGTACGACGTTACTGTTTGAAAATGGAGATTACGATCTGCTACTGATACTCGATTTCTGTTGACGTATGTAAAACTTCTCCATTGTCCTGAGATCAACGGTGTAGCGCACCTCTATTGTTTGACCCTAAAGAAGAAAAAAATAGATAATTTCCAGCTGTAGGAAAATTGGGTATCGCAGCTTTTCTATTTCATAACCAGTTTCAATCTTAGTTGAGCAGGAAATCTCACAAAACCATTCGCGTTAGTTCCGATTTGCGTTGGAAAACAACCTACTAAGAAATCCTGGCCAAATAACATCAAACGTTATCGGTAAGAGTTTTTTTTAACGTTAAAGAAATCGAAAAAGAAGAAAAAGAAAAGTGCGTTACTTTTGAGATAACACTCAGAATTAGCATACCAATTTAGTGCTAAGCCAGTGAAAACGGTGTAGAAAAAAAAAGAAAGATTTAAAAAATCCGAAAGATGGAAGAAAATTAGCTCCTTAGGAAGAATGGGTGCTAGGTGTTCACAGGCATAATCATGTTACGAGGGAACAACAGAACTCAACTGTGTTCTTCCAGAGAAGAATGCAAGCAAGTGAGATGGTAGCAAACCTTAAATTATAAGGGAAAAGCTAATTGTCGTTGGAAAATATTCTAAACCACAGCCGATTTAATTGATGAATGCAACAAGAAATTCGACGACTGGTTACTAGACAATGAGACATTGAAACTGTGTGGCAGTGATGAGTGATGGAAATCGCTAACGAGAAAGGAACACGATCCGACCAACTGGAGAACATCCAGAAAGAGTGTCCAGTGATCGCAGTTATTATTGAACGGAGCACTGATCTGACCACCTAGAGTGATCGCTAGAGAAAATGCGCCAGGTAGCGATAGACATTGAGAACTTGAAATGCCGTCTGTTGCTGATGGCGCATGTAAAAGAGATATTCACTGTGGATCAGACGGAAATCCCCGTAGAGAAACTTTTCCACCCCTTTTTCCCGCAGAAAACACCTTTAAGGAACTTATTCTCTATCAAAATGTTGAATGTTCACTACGTTTTTGAATACAAGTGCGGTAAAAGTTGTGTCGGTTCTTAAACAAATGAAATGACACCCGTACATGGATAGACAAATATACTATGACTCTGTCTTCATTCACATGAATAAGATGAACATAATCATCAAACATGTAGTGAGAAGCCACCGAAACAAGATATGACAAAGCGAGGCATGAGGTCGATGCGATCGATTTGAAGCTGACTTGATAACTGGAACTGGAGAATACCAACCACACAACAATACAGACGGCGAGTGACGGCGAGCTCCTCGTCAACCTGTCCGTTTCGTCCTCATTTCGTCACTTACTTTCCTTCTTAAAATGAGGGAAACGTGTTGATTCTGCGAATTCTTCAGGGCAGCAGCATACAGCTCTCTAGCGACATGCACTATACGGTGCCTTTCCTTACGAAAATAGCAAAGGCTTTAAATCTGGTCCTTTCTTGTGTGGCCATAGTTATGACAGCAACCTTACCGAGAGCATTATTCCCTTTGCTTGGGTTCGATATCCACACTCCGTGAAAGGAGTTTTTGCCCAGCATATGAACATGCCACCAGATGTCATGTATGAGACATTTCATTACTTTCAGCAGATGATTTTAAAAGGATGACATAAAAATCGATGTTAGAATTCACAGCACTAACTTTTTATTTACTGCCTACTATAATATTTCACAGCAGGACATAATACGAAATACAACCACAATGTTGCTGAGATGTTTGCAAAACTCCGAACCGCTGGTGTCTGCGGTGGGGAACGAAAACGCTATTAGCCTTTCCAGGGGCAAACGGTTGGCCATCACACCATGCGCGTCTTGGGCTCTCCAAATCAGTCCCGTTGATGGGTGATTGCTGAAGGCACTGGTAGATAGAAAACTAGCTGAGAGGCAGACGAAACGATGGGCCCGCATGATGTGGTGGCGAATGTGTCAGCCCAGCGAAAGAGTCATAGCGCGTTCGTTCCCCATCGCACACACCTGCGATCCGGAGTTTTGGAAATATCTTAGCGTCGATGAAGTTAGAATTTTTGTTCACAACTTCATTAGGCAGTGCAGCTGAAACGAGGTTTCCAACACACTTCTCCATTTCAAATTTATTTCGATGAATTTAACAAAGCTAAGAGAGAAACTCGGCAGTAATGACCATTCCGCCGTTCTAATGAAGTGATTAATAATTAAAGCTGTTTGTAAAGAAGGAAGAAGCTACCCTATTGAGCAATGAAAGCAACAGTTAGCTCTGAAGAAGAAGGCGCCGGAGTCGTTAGCCAAGCTCTCTCTAGATCTCTTGTTAGCTTATTAACAGAAGAAAAAGCTATTCAATTTGAAGCCAGATTAAGATCACGGACAAATAAGCATCTACAAAATTTCAATGGTGTTGGGGAATTGAAATTTATTTGTCTCTCTAGAGATAGATGCTCAAAAAAGCCAACCGGGTTTTAAAACCGTTGGTAAACTTAACCAGACACCTGGAGTCGCAGTAATCTCGTGATACGGTACCAAACTTCTTAGATCGCGGTAACCTCTTAGTATTACTTAGTGCAATGGCGAAGTGAAGGAACGGGTGTCCTCTAAAATAGCCACATAAGAACATACTTACTTGATCCTTTATACTTGAATGGCCCATCCTCACTGGTTGCGCGAATTCCAGCACAATCTCAGTTTATCTGAGATTTACTGGTTAAGCCACTGTGCTTCCTGGGATCCCGAGGTCAGCCTGGAGAAAGCCTGCCCCAGGTCGTCACCACCACAGGCAGTCGCCACGGATTACAAGGAGATTTACCACAATGCTAGTTTGATACCAAGACGGTGGTGGATCTTGGTATTGGTTTGCTGTTAGCTAGGCTTCCTGATGGAAACGCCGGACTCTTTCTCAGCTTAGGATGAATGGCCCATCCTCACTGGTTGCGCGAATTCCAGCACAATCTCAGTTTATCGGAGATTTACTGGTTAAGCCACTGTGCTTCCTGGGATCCCGAGGTCAGCCTGGGGAAAGCCTCCCCCAGGTCGTCACCACCACAGGCAGTCGCTACGGATCACAAGGAGATTTACCACAATGCTACTTTGATACCAAGACGGTGGTAGATCTTGGTATTGGTTTGCTGTTAGCTAGGCTTCCTGATGGAAACGCCGGACTCTTTCTCAGCTTAGGAGGCCCTGCCAGGAGATGAATTCCCCGTTGGACAGCGCAGTCCGACCAGGAACACCTCCTAGTCACGACGAAGGTAAACCGTTGGGAGAAAAAACATAGCTTGATGAAAAAAATAAAAAACACATACACGGCGATTACAGTCGCTCTTTTGAAGCATCAGCCGGAATTGATACGTTGTGTGGTACTTTCGTCCGTCAAGCACAGTACTCTTCGTTGCCTGAAGACATTTCACTGGATGGATAAAAAAAAACTAAATAAAAGCGTGTGGAATTAATTTTCTATGGAAACCTGGTAGCTTTCGCCAGATGGCACCCACCACATAGAATCTGGTATCTGATTATTAGATACTGGTATTGCTTTTCTGTATATGAGATCCTAAACGGGAGTGATCAGAATTCCAACACTTTTAAATAATGTCGTTGAAAAATCGTCCCCTTGCCCAAGTTATGAACTTCTGCGAAAAATAAGGACAGAAAAACCATTCTAAAAAATAGAACTTCATCCTAGCAAGGAATAATAAAACCTGTCAACCAAAAGCTGCGTCTTTATGAAAATAATGCCGATATTTTTGTTTGAAATTGCTAGGCATAGCTATTTTCAGACAAATATGTGTGGAATCCATACATCTTACTCACTGAGTTTCGCGAAGCTGCGTGGTGCTACTGGGAAAGGCGGGAAGGAACGATGAAGGCGCTGCATAGACAACCTTGCGCTTCAGTGAGTCGCAACTGAACGCAGGAAATGAAATGCGTTTTCTGCTGCACCGATTTGGCACATTGGTTCATTATTTGAATAGTGTTCACGGATGTGCTCGCATATACGCAAATTGTATTCTACAAGACAAGCTGACCATTAACTTCCAATAAAACGACTGTTAAGTACATGGAAAGTGACAGAAGCAGCTTTCAAAAAGTAAGCTTCGCGAAGTTCTGAAGAAGGATGGGAAGCTATCCGAGATTAAAATAATCCCTAAGGCTGAGAGCTCGACACTTTACCTTTTAACTTCAATAGAAAGGAAGAATGTAAAATAAATGGGTTTTAATTCCTTGTTCTCGTAAGAGCTTACGAAACAGTAGCGTTGAGTTGCTTTAGCACGAACAGCCGGTCATTTGAACAACTAACAACCCCAATAGGACGCAAAAGACCGACTTTCTACGAAACTCGGCATATATAGTTGATATATTTATTTATAATCTTATAAACTGATCTTCTTTAACTGTTGCGAGGTTGGTATGTCTTCGTTGTCGTTGTCGTTGTTGTCGTTGTTGGTGTTGTTGGTCGATGGTTGACGTTTCGGCGATTTCCCCTTCCTCAGAACCGTGACGTTACGAGTGGGACTCGGGAAAACAACGACAACGAAGACATACCAACCTCGCACCTGCTAAAGAAGACCAATTTATAAGATCCTAATTGGACGTTTGCTGTTGAAGAGAGGCAAACCTGGTTCGTCATCTAGGTACCAACATAAAGCACAACGGAGACGAGGATGAAACGTCTTATGCGAACTTAGAGAAATCTCACGGAAAACACAACACTTTCTGTAAGATCACCACTGGCAATTTCAACTCCAAAATTTGTCTCAGGAGAATCTCTGAACCACATCAAACTTCGGGACCCACCGGATTAGAATGGAACGAGCACGTTAAGCAGCTGCCTGAGTTTATCACAACCACCCAGAAGGACCAGTTACACTTCCAGAAAGGCGATGAAGAAAATCACCCATGACCACTACTCGAATGCCTTCAATAGTCACGTCCTGCTTCCCTCATGTGAAATAAAGGATATTGCCCTCTGATTACCTGTTCCAAAATCCGGCATATTATTTCGTCGTTGGACAACTGAATTACACCTAGTCCGAACAGAATAAAAATTCAGCACCTTTTTTTCCCTTTTTCCTTTTCCTCCCTTCCCTTTCGCCAGTGAGGAACGATTCGAGGTCCAATTAGTGACGTTTCTGCTATTTTATCGTGAACGGATCCAAAATTGGACATATCTTTTTTCTTTTCGTGGAATTAAATTCTCATGCATTCCACACGGCGTTCTTTTCACTCCTGCAGATTCTGAATTTCTTTGGAAACGAATGCTGATCTAAGGAAGTGGAATAAGCTTTTTGAGAAACAAGTGTAACCAAGGGTACCGAATTCTTCAATAGATACCGATTTCAGGCACCAATCATTGCTTGACAGATAGACACAAGAAGCCCACCTAGTAATCTACTACTCTTGAAACGAATCGCGAAGTAGTTCGAACATTAGTGACGTTTCTGCTATTTTATCGTGAACGGATCCAAAATTGGACATATCTTTTTTCTTTTCGTGGAATTAAATTCTCATGCATTCCACACGGCGTTCTTTTCACTCTTGCAGATTCTGAATTTCTTTGGAAACGAATGCTGATCTAAGGAAGTGGAATAAGCTTTTTGAGAAACAAGTGTAACCAAGGGTACCGAATTCTTCAATAGATACCGATTTCAGGCACCAATCATTGCTTGACAGATAGACACAAGAAGCCCACCTAGTAATCTACTACTCTTGAAACGAATCGCAAAGTAGTTCGAACCTGTTAGTAAGAAAAAATTTCGACCAAGAAAGGTTGAAGACCCAAGAACTCATGGCGAAGAGATGCGAACTAGTAAGGTTACACAAAATCGTTAAGGTCGTCGAGTATAAGTTATTATAACATGAAAACTCCTGACACGGTTATCCCAGGAGACTTCGAAGAAGAAATTGAAGTGTAGAGACCGGTTTTTATCTGCCAGGGTTATGAAAGTGTTTGGCTGAGTAGATCGCATCTCAATTTGATTTTCCCGGGCTCAGAAGGCTAAACTGCCAAAACGTCAGCTATTCTGTCCTAATAAAATCTAAAATAACAACCTCGTGTCTGCTTATAGAAAAAAACATCGAATTATTTGGAGCTTTGTCAACGCTCCCCACTCACCACACTTACGCACGATGTGATCAACTTCTCGATTTCGCTTTGAAATGATTGTGAAACAATCGGAATGATTGTTAAAGCTCCATGTCGTCATTCGTTTTTGAGAATGCGGAAAATATCGGTGGACTACAGAGTGATTGGAGAGCACATCAGGCATTGGGCACAGCGGCGAAACGTTGTGAGCGAATCATGAGTTTGACCACATGCACAGAGACAAACCTTGTGACTTCCAATATCTGTCTAGGCAAGATGTGTAGAACTGCTATGGTCAGGATATGACGATGAAACTTGTGCGTTGGATCACTGCTTTTCCATTGCCATTTCTATCTATTCCGTAGAATACCTCTAGGCTTCTGGAACACATTAATGCGCTGAAGCGATTATTAGTGACAACTTGGTCGCCTAAGGTTTTCTTAGTGGTCTTCCTTCCCGAGATGCTACAAACTGCCAGTCCGTTGTCAATAGGTTCACTGAGTACGCTCAAGAAGGCACAATTTCGTAAATCACTCCTTGGATTGGGTGTTCTGATGTAACAGAAGGTACGTGAGCCCTCTTCGACTGATAGGTGCTTACTGCAGCCGTTGCAGTTCGTTGTATGGTCTACTGATTGCTTAACAGTAGACTTTTAAAATAATTACTAGCAGATCAATGAGAACCCGGAGAGGGGCAAGTGCTTTTTTTTCAAAGAACTCAGACGTTATAAAAATGCGTGAACTCTTCAATCAAAAAGTTTGAATCATTTCTAGATCACTACCAAAGTGTTTCTCCAGTAGGAAGTAAAGCTGCACCCGACTGTAAATATCACATGTGATTGTTAATAATTGCAATGTAGTGAAGACCCCTTAAAGAATACTCAAAAAGGTGCAAGTAGAACAAATACTTTTAAAAAAGAGCCAGTTTAAAGAGATGCTGTAGAAATCTATGCGAATCTAGTGCTCCACTTTCCATTGCCTACCCAGATAAAGACGAAACCTTCCAACGATTTACCTCCTCAGTGTGGCTGTGAGGTGTTCCTGGGTGTCGCGCTACGATGTACAGCTGAGTGATTCATCTCTTTGGCAGGGTCTGCTAAGTTGACAAGGAGTCCGACATCTCTATTAGGAAGCCCAGATAGGAGTAAACCAATACCAGGATCCACCACCGTCCTAGTATCAAACGGGACGCATGGTGGGGAATCTCACTCTGATCCGCAAAGGCAGCGACTGCTTGTGTTGGTGACGACCTGGGACAGACTTTGGCCAGGCTGACCTCGGAACTTCAGGAAACCATAATAGCTATAGGATGGTAGCGTTTGCGGCTCACATCAGGGACCATCGCAATTGAGAATTGTCGTCCTTGAGGACCGCAAAATGGTATTTGCAGACATCCCGATGCGCAAGCACTTCGCGACCATGCCCGTTGATCTCGATACGTACGAGGCCGGCTACATGAACCACACATCGATCCCTATGCTCATTCTTTTCGCTCATTTCGCTTGTTGTTCTGAGTTTTTTGCCGCCTTTTGTGATCAAACAATGGCTTCCCGAACACATGCGGCGTTGGACGTTCGTCGAGGAAACCTCCATTCTGCATGTGGGAGTATGCAGAAGAAACCACAATTTGTCGAAAGCTATTGATCGATAATTCGATTGCTATTCGATTCGATTAATTGTTATTTAATTTTCAATCATGTGGAGCTACCATAGCGAGTTATCACATTATATATCAGTTATCATATGGATATGCATGTATAAAAAATACGGAAGCAGATGCAGAGGCAGTAGAACATCAACAAATGCTCACATCAATGTGTATATACGATGGAATATAGTAGCACATAGAAAATAGTAGCATAATTACAATTCACATCTACAGGGGCGAACAGCACAGTGGTAGTGATGTGGGCTATCATCAGAATGGTGCTAGTTTGATTCCGCCCCGGGCCAACCAAGCCTCTCATCCCTCTGGAGTTGGGAAATTGGTACCGGACTTGTCCAGACAAAATCACTCTCTGCAGTCCAATTGGGAACGCTCCAGCCCGGCTATCCCAGGAATTCAAGGAAAACTGCTCGACCAGCATTCCACGGCATTCAAGATGAAACAAAAATCCTCAGGCAGCAACCGAAGCCACACGTAAAAACTTGGAAGACTTTCGTGGACAATGGATGCGAGGCAACTAATTGGATGTGAGAAGTGCTGGGATCCGCACAGTAGATGTGAAGAGGAATCAAATAAAATTCAAAAAAATAAAAATGAATAGTTCAGAGATACCAGAAAATCAGCCCAACATTAGCTAATGACGATTTAGAGTAATTTCTGTCGCTTAAAAATAATGGTGTGCGTATAAAGGCATTAACCTATTAGATGCGATTTGTCAATGTTTCTTGCTGGATTCACTCTATTCGGTAAATGAGCAGCCTCATAAACAAGTTTCTGGGCAAATGAAAAATCCTCTTGGTTTCTTCCTCATTCATAAATTCAAGAGAAAAACCTTCCAAAAAGACACGGCATCAATTACATACTCGGATACTTGGATAGGCCGTCTTCACTGGTGGTAAGAACCCCATCACGGTTTTTGTTTTTTTTTTTGGAGTTTTACTGGTCTAGGCATTGTGGTTCCTTGAAGTTCGTAGGTCATCCTGGCCAAATCTGCCCCAGGTAGTTATCACCACAGGCAGTCGTCACCTTTGTGGATCAAAGGGAGATCTGCAACCATGCGACTAGTTTCACACCAGGATGGTGGTGGATCATGACAATGGTTTGCTCTTAACTGGACTTCCTAACGGAAACGCCCGACTCCTTCTCAGCTTGGGAGACCCTGTCTAAGGGATGAATCCTCTCGCTGTATATCGCAGCTCGACACCTAGAAACACCTTCCAGCAACGATAACGCGGTAAGCCGTTTAGAGGAGCATCCATTGGAGCTAGCAAATATTCTAGATTTAATATATTCACACGGATACTTGAGTTTGAAAAATAAATTGAAGCCAGAATTTAAGTTATCTATAACTCGCATATTATTAAAGCCCCACGGTATTCCCTTTATAGATCCTTTTTTCTACTTAATAGAAAAGACTCTTTATGTTTTCACATTATCACATGTTTCTCATGTTATTTGGGCATTGCACTTATCATGAAATTGCGAACGTGTGACCATCTCTCTTCACTCTTCTACAAAAGGATCGCTACTGAACCATCAGCTCATTCTCCCTAACATCCTGCTGGTTGCAATCGACTAGCACCTTTGCTGTATTTGCGGGACTCCCCAAATACTTCACCTACGTATTACTGAATATAGGCGGAAATAGTGCAATGGTTGGTGAATCCGTCCACTAGAAAGCAAAAGGTGCTAATTCGATGCCCAGTCCAACGCTCTCCACAAATTCACACAAAAACTCATCAGCCCGGCTATTCACAAGACTGCAAGAAGGATTTACTCGACTAGCATTCCACGAAGTTCACAAAGAAGCCAAATCTTCAAGCGGAAAATGAAGCAACAAGCGAAATGTTCGAAAACCATTGTGGACAATGCGTGGGAGGAACACGAATCGAATGCGAGAAGTGCTGCAATCCGCACAACAGATGTGATAATGGGCCATGTAAAACAAAAACGAAAGAAATAACCAAAGATGTACTATTATTGGCGCATATCTTCTTCTTTTATATTATCCTGGTTAATTGAATAGCTGCTATCGACCCTACTTATATGTACATTCACTGATCTTGTTCGTTGTTACTATTGGTTTGGTATTATTTCACGAAGGCTTAATTGACCAAGTGTGGGGTTTGAAACCGCGGCACACTAAAAGTCGCGCGGGGGTCAGATCGAAAAGAAGGAAGTACACTTCCATGCAAGCTGGTAAATACAGCTTAATGTAGAGGATACCTATCAGGCAAGTCGATAGCGTAAAAGACTCTTGTGACAGAGCAGCGAAAAGTACATACACATAAATACACGATTTAACTCTTCTTTAACAATAGGAGTCATGTAAAGCTCTGAAAGTTTCCTCATAAACTGGCAGCATTTTCAAGCCTTTTAAGCGTCATGTACCATTCGGCTAGATGTTCGGCTTTTTCTTTTCTTTCCCATTCTCCATCCTCACACACTGAACTCACGACTAGGGTAGCGTCACCGTCCGGCACACTGATCGGCCTACCGATGACTGTACCATCGACAACTGAGAACAGAGCCGCGTAGAAAACTGATCTCATCGTGAATTCCTGTAACTGTACATGATACTGGCAGAAAATTTAGAAATTGGACGATGACGACAGACGACACAATCACACTTCAAGCACAATCCAAATTTGATAAGATGACGGATTTTAGCAGATGAGATTCCTCGTCTGAGGACCATTTCTGACCATTCTATGTAGTTAAGGACATTCTTCAAATTCCTATTGCATTTCTTTCCAGAGAAACAATTTGAGCTAAAGAAAACCATCTCATTCAAATCGATATATTTTGATGACCACAAATGCGCAACGATTCCAATTAAAAAATGCTTCTGCTCAACCACGAACAAGTCCTTTAGGAAGGAAATTCAACATGAGTCAATCTGTGTCGCTTTTACTTTTATTCACTATCAATTTTTTCCTCTGGTAGGGTATGATATGAACTACAACCACAAAGATGCTGGGACATGACCAAAGATCACAAACTTGAGCCTGAAGTTCCGAGTGTTACTCATTTCTCAGTACCTTTGCGGTTATGTTGCCTTTGCTATGATTCGAAGCATCAGCAAGAGTCCAAGATAGAAACAGGCATGTGATTCAGCCAAATGCACAGGTCGTGTTCGATTCCTCGTGCAGCGACATTCGATCAATATTTGTATAGTGAAAAACGTACGAGATTCCACGTAACCAAATGATTCTTTTCTATTATAATATCATAAAATTTAGCAAATCATTTAAACAGTATGGTTGAACATTAAAAATAAATGATCATAGGAGCGACTTTCTATTCACCTCGGTGTTGGATTAAAAATGCGTCGTTTTCTTCTTCAACAGTCACGAGACAAGATTGTTATATAGTACGCATTTATTTCCATACAGAAACACTCAATACAACAGTAGCCGACGTTTTGGCAGTATCGACTCCTTCAGAGCCGTTTTTTACATGCCCTCCACTTAGGAAGACAAGAACAGCTGATTATAGTCGCATATGGTTGATGACGTAGGACGATGATGACTCATCAACCATATGCGATTACGATCATCTGTTCTTCTCCTCCTTAGTGGGAGAGACGTAAAAACGTCTCCTAAAAAGGCGATGCTGCTGAAACGTCAGCTACTGTTGTATTGTGTGTGTTTTTGTATGGAAATAAAAGTATGCTACATAACAACCTCGCGATCGCTGAGAAAGAAAACGACGCGCGAATGATCATGTTGAAATCAACACCATGGACAAATCACCACGAGGAACGATGTCCGCCTAATTCTTGAAGTTGGGAAGAGTTATGAAAACATTGGGACAAGATGGACGAGATGAAAAAAACTTATCGATCTGTCAATTGCATTCTGCTAAATTACTCTTTGTAAGAATACATTTAAAAAACTACCATAAGATACTCTTTGCAGCAATGAATGAATTAAACAGTCCTAATCAAAGGACCAACTTTCAATCAACCTCTGCATTTGAGTTCTTCTGTTCTTACGAGCCCACGTTAATGAACCGACACGATGTTGGACTGCAGCAGTTTTTTTATACAACATTCGGTTGAGCAGTACTAATTGCAAAAGATGGACCGCATTAGTACTTAATCTATGGGAAGGATGATATCTAACCGGAAAGGTGTGCAAACAGATTTAACTCTCATCGAACAGCAACTGGTTTGTTTTGGGAACGAGCACGGCGGCCGATTGTAGCTCTGGCGGGTGATAGTTCGCCTATTATCGTTCAATCGTGAAGAATACGACATTCGGAAATAGTGATGACTAATCAGAGCATTTCCATAAATGGAATCTACACGGAATATTTAGCCAATGAAGCGGAAAATGCACTTAGAGTTAGAAACCGTAGAAAAAATACTACATACTTTCGGCTGGCATAGAGCGTGGGAATATTTCAAAAAGTGACTTTCCTTTAATCTCAGAACAACCAATCAATATGTATTCCTTCACTGACAAGCTAACACGAAGAAAGCTTATTTTCTTAGCGTTGCAGTGCCTTCGCCTTCTTTAAAGCTTTAAAGTTAATCAGGGTCGATCGTCCACAGTTTTCCCCTCTTCTGATGTGTGTCTTCGTGATCGCATCGAGAGTCAACTAAATAGTTCCTCATCAGTGACAAAATTGAAATCCAGTGCAATCGATGGTGGTGTAGTCAAGGAAGGTCGCGCTGAAGAGCAACCCACTACTTTTTTCTTCAAAGGATTTCTCTGCGACTAGTAGAGCTAGCCGTTCCCCTACTTGGAGAGCTCATTATTTCCAAACCGCTCATCTATTGCATCTTCCCAGAAAGCCGTTTGATCTCTGCATATTGACTGTCGATTGGTTGGCTATTAATTTATGCCCAAAAACTAGGTGAATTTCTATTTAACAGTCCACGAATAATAAAATTTTCCTAAAACATCAGTCATTCATTACTGTCATCTCTATGTAGAATTCTATCGATGCTCGATCAAAAAGCAATCACATGTGCTCATGTAGCGCAGTGGCCCATAACACAAACTGGATCGACCGCTGTTTCGATCTCGCGCCATGAAATCACCAAGCCTTTCATCTCACCGATTTAGGCGAGTTGATACCAAAGTTGTTTAGGAGGATAGAAATAGAGAAACGAAAAATAGAAAAACGTGAAACATTTGAAGACCACTACAAGTTGTTCTAAAGGTCAAATATGCATTCAACCCGCTCACGATACTCGACGAAGTCAAATAATGGCAAACCTCTAAGGAATGGATCAACACCTAGCAAATTATCCTCTATAAATACTATTATAGTGAGTAATCGTAAGGTGATGGTAATTTTTTAATCTAAATGCCAAGTTATACGAAGCAGATGCTTGTGAAAAGGACCTATCCTTCTGGATAAGTTACTAGGGAACTAGCTTGCTGAGCTGTCAACCAAGTTCAACAGTGCGCATTCCAGATTATGCACCATCTAAAGACACCTGAATCGTCTATTCACTGCGAGGTAAAGAATAGTTTTCATCTCTTTTATTTATCATATTTCTCAAATAATAAATACGGAACAGCTCTAAGATATGTGGAAAGTTTTTTCTACTTTTCTTATTTTGTACGACCCGTTTTCACGTGTACTGTGCGGATCTCAGCACTTCTCGCATCCAATTAGTTCCCTCGATCCATTGTCCACGAAGATCCTCCAATTCTATGTATGGCTTCGGTTGCTACTTGAGAGTTTCCATTTCATCTTGAATGTCGTAGAATGCTGGTCGAGTAATTCTACCTGGAGTCAGGAGATAGCCCGGCTGCTGCATTCTCAATTGGATTGCATACAGTGATTTTTTTCCAAGACAAGCCCGGTACCAATTTGCCAACCTTGGAGGGATGAGTGGCTTGGTTGGCCCTGGTCAACATCGAACTAGTTCCATGTTCGTGATGACGAACATCCTTACAACTATGCTATCTTCCTCCCTGGATGGAAAATATAGCAACTTTTTGCCACCTCACGGAGAATAATAGTTTTCCATGGTACTGTACTTTCTTATGTTGGCTGCGTAGTGTTTTTAAAGAGTACTACCCCTATTTTTCCATATATTATAAAAAGTTTCTTCTACGTCACGTGGACAGCGCAAGAGCATGGCTTACAAGAAAATAATAATATGCATTATTTTTGTGCGCAACAAAGTCCACCCATTCTAGAATCCCTGCGAGCGATAACAACTGTAGTGCTCTCTAGCAGTAACTTCACATGCTTGAGAAGACATATAAGGATGCTATAGATGTGTCAATTCATTTCCTATTAGCACGCTGCTATAGTTCTTCTCAAGCAGTGGTATATGATATCTCTTTTGCTTCGTAGCACTTAAACATTCCGATATTAAGCATTCTTGTCGCTAGCGTTCATCCTCACTCTTTCTATCATCTATGCGTATTGATCACGTTATTACCGTTTTCACTTTTATTCACTGCCTACTGTTGTTTTCATGGCAGGGTATTATGGGAAACACAAACACAAGGATAGTGAAATATGAAGAAAGCTCCGAACTTCAGTTTCCAACACGCGATTATCCTTACCGGGGCGCAACTGTTACTTACTACACCAGAGGTCTTTGTTTTCTCTTTCTCTCGGCCAGTTTTAAATCTGGGCCAGTTAAAACCAAAAGTGACGGAGAGAAAGGCAAAGCAAAGGCCGCGATTGGTACACTGAATAACACTTGAGCGAGCGGAAAAGGCAATCGTGGGTTCGAAGTGCAATTGAGGTTTCGAGTTATGCTGGCATCTTAGCATCCTAGAGACCGTATTGTACGTTATTATTTATATTTTTTATAGTACCACTTCCTAATCTCTCTATGTTGTTACTGTCGAGATAAAATTGCCTATGTAAAGATTTAACTATCCATATTTGACGTGCGAACTGCGTCAACAATGCAAGATTCCGCACGAACCATAAGAAAAAAACGTCAAACCAAGACCTTGCCACTAAATCTCGTCATTATATCACTTTAATCTGAAGAACAGCAAGGTAAAGGATTTTCCGCTCAGGTGGTGAATTACAAGTGTACAGTTACAAACATGGTAGAGCACTACGAAAGGCAAGGAAAAGCTGTACTGAAACAACATATTGTCGAGTCAAGCGTGGTGTATTCCAGTACACTACTGAGGCTCTACATCGAGAAAGTTCTCTCAACTCAAAGTATCCAAGAAAGCATCAGTAATGAAATGTAGTACATACCACGAAATATTGCTAATGAGGTCCTCAAAAGGGCAATCACTAAAACAATATGAAGGAGATTCATTGTGAAAGCAAGCGAAAAACTACGGTGAAAACAGCGTCTTTTGTCAAATTATGTATATAAATCATGTAGAAACGAGAGGGTTCCTAATGGTTTATCACTTCATCGTGGCTGGAAGGTGTTTCTGGGTGTCGGGCTGCGACGCACAGCGGGCGGATTCACCCTGTGGCAGGGTCTCCCTAACTGAGGAGAAGTCCGGCGTTTACATCAGGAAACCTAGCTAAGAGTAAACCAGTACCAGATCCACGACGGTCCCGGTATCAAACTACTCGCATGATGGAAAATCTCCCCCTGATCCGCAAAGGCGGCGACTCCCTGTGGTGGTGACGACCTGGAGTAGAGTTTGGCCCAGCTGACGTCAGGACTCCTAGGAACCACAGTGGCTAAAGCTTTAAAGCTCCCGGCATTGATCAATCCCTGAGGAATGCGCCATGCATTCGACTTCATTAAGTATCGTTGGAGGTGACTGAGTGCATATCTGGCCTTCACAACGAATAACTCGCGAAGCTCTACCGATATATCGATCCAGTGCTGCTATTCTCCCAGACAAATCTGGCACCAATTTGCGGACTCCGGAGGGATGGAAGGCTTGGTGGGTCATGGAGTCGGAGATCGATTCCACGGGTGTGTTGCAGTGGCGCCTCCAACCACTGCACCACAAAAGCCCTTACCACAGCGGCTAGTCCAGCGAAACTCCGAAAAGAGGAGATTATGCTGAGACCTGCAGAACTAGTAGGGATCAGCCATCAAAGTATCCAAGTATCCAAGAAAAGAGAGGGCTCCGAAGAATGAGGCCTATTGAAAACAAATGTAAATAAAGAAACGATATCCTTTTGTTAAGGGCACGTGTAGCGCAGTAGTTATATGTGCGATGTAATAAATACGTGGGCATCTGTTTAGTCACTCATCCTGAGTAAACTAAGCCACCCTTTCATCTGGTCTCGGCAAATTGGTACCAGACCGCACATGGGCGACAAAAACGTTGATGTAGCAGGTCGATAGAACCCACAATCAATGTACAGACAAGATTTGCATCCAATCACATCTACAATGGTTTGTGAAGTCAAATGTACGGCCCATCCATAAGCAATTAGTGATTAGTGCCAAAAGCTCTACCGTTTACACACCAAAATGATACACACAAGAGACGGCCAGCTTGAGTGTCTATCTACGATATGATTTTTTTTTCTAAGGAATGTCGAATATTCCATGTGTCACGATCATGAGCAATGGTTCTCTAGTCATTATAAGCATTATGATGTGGCGTCATCCACAATTAAATACCCAATTAATCGAAAAATAATGTTCATATCAACCTTAAATCACCTTTATTTATACCACTAGATCTATCTTTTCAAAAACTGTTAGGTTACTCCGCTCAGTTTTTGGATTGTGGTGAAGCTCGGCAGCACTTTCCCAAAGTCGAAATTGCACCAAGAGGTCACGTTTGTTAGCCTACAGCAGGGTTTATTAACCGAAGTTTCCTAGCTGCAGCAGAAGTGAGTTCAGCAAAGCCGATGAAACAAACGAGAGACGTCAACGGTTGCGCCCCGCATTTTTCAACAGTTAGGCAATAACCCATTTCCTCGATCACACGCGACGACCTGTCGGACAACAAGCGCTAGAAGGATTGAACGAACTTAGTTACAAGTTCTGTCTCATCCACCACATTCGTCATATCTCCCACCTACTGATAAGCACGTCTTCTAGCTTCTCGACAATTTCCTTTGCGAAAAATGCTTCAGATAGCAAATCGTTACGGAAACTACCCTCAGCGAGATTGTCGACTCAAGAAGTCCAGAATTTTGTGTAATTGATATACCTAGATTTATTTCTCGTTGGCAAAACCTTGCGGAACCTATTGGTTTGCAGTCGGCTTAACAAAGTCCATTCCGAGTTAGGATATGATACTTCGAAAATGCAGGTTAAAATCGGGCATTCTGGATTTCTGGAAAAATTAATGCTGTGATCTTCATGCGATGATCTTTTTCTCGAAAACATTTGCAGGCAGCATAGACGAATGAAGAAAGCAAGATGTCAGCTGATAATAGCAATTCTACAAATAAGGTTAACTTCAACACACATCTGTCTCACAGCAGTACGGGGATTCTCAAAGATGCTCCCATAGTCAAAACCAAGCTTAGACTATTAAACGAAACAGAAATGGATGAAACGAAGCTTGTCAAAAGCAGCGATATGAGCAATTTAGAAACTACTTTTGTTGTGTTGATATTTTGGAAACCACTTTTTCATGTTTTCAATTGTTCAATGGTAATATTATCTACCAGAGTTCATTCAGTCCTCGCTGATCCGACATCTGCTTGCTCTTTTTTCGTTTTCTGCAACAACTTCGCCTGATAGTGACCATTGGTTAAATGCAATTCGCAAAATCGACTTTCTATTAAATTCGGCATTAGACCAAGTGTGGCATGCAAGAAGCTAGAGATTTATTACTAAATTCAAAGACCATTGTGCTATCAGTTAGTGATAAGGGTAGAGAGCTCGTAGTTATTCCTCGCCAGCTAGATGTTAAGATAACTTAGGAAAATCTTAGTGATGATACCCTCATCTGAAGGGTAATACCGGAAACTAAGCAATCAAAGTGGGGGGGAGGTCAACGGGGAGGTCTAAGTGGCAAAGGTGGCAGGCTTAAAATCGTCGGTTATTTCTCACTATAAAATAGATAGACCAATGTGCTGTGTTTTATACTTATTAAAACACATAAATTAGTATCAGCTGATGATCTTGAGTCAACCAACCCAACATCCTTCAAAGCTAGACCCATCATCAGTTGCATAGACGGGCCAACGGATAGAATAACATGGTTTCTAAGCTTAATATTCACCCAGCTGCTTAACCACGTTCCAGCTCACCTAACGAACACCCAAATGTTTCTAGAACGTCTACTTAACGCATCCCCTAACAACGCATACGTGATGGAGTCATTCGACGTTTCTGCGCTCTACACCAACGTATCGAATGACTCCGCAATGAAAGCTATCTTCGAACTTCTTGTTGAACATGAAGGAAAAATAAAAATGCATGGCTTGTCCATCCAGCAGCTTATGACTCTCTTAAAGGAGTGCCTAAACTGCACAATCTTCAGATGGTCTGGGAAATATTTCCCGCAGATGAGAGGGCTGGCGATGGGACAGCGGTCGACACCAAGTCCTGCCATCACGTTCATGTCTAGAATAGAAGCCCCCGTTATCGAACTCCGGCCGCTACTCTACTGCAAATACATAGATGACTGTTTTGTCATTTTCCCTACTCAAGAGGAGGTGGACAAATGCTTTGATTTATTGAATGAGCAGGCTGAGTACATCAATTTCACCCAAGAGAAACCGAAAGAGAACTGGCTTCCGTTTCTTAAAGTTCAAATAAACCTATCAAATAGCGGTTACATGACAATATGGTA
Source organism: Angiostrongylus cantonensis (assembly GCA_009735665.1). Taxonomy (NCBI): domain Eukaryota; kingdom Metazoa; phylum Nematoda; class Chromadorea; order Rhabditida; family Metastrongylidae; genus Angiostrongylus; species Angiostrongylus cantonensis. The sequence continues at coordinate 25,770 of MQTX01000159.1, read as the reverse complement.
CCGAAAGCTGAGTAACAAGAACATCCTCGTTCATTTCCTTTCTTCCTACCCTTCACACACAAAGAGGGCTCTTGTGAGAAACATGTTTCGAACAGCCACCTCTGTGTGCACAAGTAGGGAACTAAAGGAAGAACCACGCAACTTGGCTGGGAAAATCGAACATCTCCAATGGCTACGAAATAGTAACCCACGAGATTAGCTTAGAAGGAGAGCGACGCCCCAAAACGAAGAGTTTGGCCGAGACAAAATCCCGTTTATCATGTCCTTCATTAGCGATGAAATAAGTGTAGCGATAAAGCAATGTTTAAGAAGGGCAGATCTAGAGGAATCGGTAGCGATGGTTGAAATACCTCCGGATATTATACATCGTCAGTTAGTTCATAACCGTCTGTATGACCGTCTATGTGAAACACCAAATTGCGTAAATTGTCTTTACGGGAGAGACGGTGACTGCATGAGTTCAGGTTCGATATACCTGATCTCTTGTAGTAATTACGGAGATCAATATATTGGCGAAATGGGGAGACCTTTGTATATCCGTATCAAAGAACACCTAGATGGGAAACGAAAAGCAAGGCAAAGCATCCCACGCATAGGATACAGAAGCATAGCGGAGACGACTTTGAAGTAAAATTCAACATCATCGCACAGACACCAACGCGCAAATTTCTCGAGGCTTTTTGGATAAATGCCAAAAATCCGAGAATAAATAGCAGGGAAGAATGCCCTGAGATAACGGGTGACATAGCCGCGTATCTCAGAACTGATTTTTGATGTGGAGTGGTGCAGTAATCAACCATATGGGACTCTAAGCTGCTGTTCTTCTTTGGTGGAAAGCAGATAAAGAATGGTGGGTTTTTCGAGAAACCGGTGATCGTGCAATTATTGTTTTTGCTTCTGTTCAGCAAACACGAGGTGTTATTTTATTTCTTTATTTACGTACAAGCTGACGTTTCAATGCCGAGGTTAATAGAAAGTCGGACGTGGGAGTTACTAAAAGATGTTCGTGCAATTATTGTTCAGATTTCCATCTTTCTGTCTGCGTTGTGACAGCGTTTGATTTAGTAAATTACACATTAGTGTACCCTTCCAGGCTCTGAAGAAGGCGATACTGCCGAAGCGCCAGCTTTAGTTGTGTTAAGTGCAATGTATTCCAACAGAATAGCTGGCTGAATGTGGAGGACAAGGCTAAGCATTAGACGAGATGCAAACGAAACTCTCTTATGTATTTTGATTGCAAATGATGCTTCATTTCTGATGGCTTCAGAGACATGGTGGCGCCAGTTGTTGCCAGGACTCTGATGGCGCACCCGCAAACGCTCAGCTCGTCCCGCTCGCAAGATGTGTTGTCGTGAACTGTGTTATTTTTGAGAAAAAATAGTGGGCAAACGCCTCTAGAACTTGTTTTCTACGTTGTCCACGATCGTTACATTACCACAAAGGTGAAAAATCCTACTCTTTTTCAGCTACAGCGCAGTTCTCAATAAAATAACGTAACTGAGGCGTTGGGAACCTGTTGTATTTAGAAGCAATCCATCACCGCTATTGTATATAAAATTTTCCTACGCGTCATTTTAACTCAAATTGTCCAGTAATTCAGAAATTCCAGCCGAGAACACTATAAATACATTTTGGAACATCGCAGGTGGCTTGCCGTACAAAAAATCGAGATTACTTATTCACTGCTCAGGGTACGAGCTCTGATGAAAAAAAGGGAAAGGGACATGTTTTACAAACTCCACAAACTAAAAATTCTTCCATTGATGATAGCAAAGTTGTCCTTTGTAAGTAAAAATGCGTAGAATGTAAATGTTGTTAGTCCAACTAGTGAAATTCCATAGGAAATGAAGTATTTATTATTTTAGCTGCTCAGCCAGTTTCATATGGAAGCCTTATCGGACACACCTGTCACTAGGCGCGATCGGAATGCGCATTGGAACTAAGTTGTACAGCCCGTGCTCATTTGCAAAAAGCACGGTGAATTGGTCCCTTAAGGTTATGGTACTCTTGCCTAGTACACTCACACATTTTCCATGCCTTCCTTACTTCTACGCCATCGCTATACTCTTCTGTGTATATTCCCTTGTTGATAGAGAGCCCTTGCCTCTGATCTAACTCTCGTATGTGGTAAAAAGGAAGTCGCTCATTATCTTATAAACTTGTTAATAGCTTTCCGTATGGTTTGGTACGATAGCTGATGTATTTTTGTGTCATTTTTATGTTTTTATCCACCATTTAGATTCCACCGTCAAAAACTGGCCTTTTGCAAATATAGCGCATCGAGAACACCAACTCATATCTTAGCCCCAGTATAAAATCTACGTTCGACAAGGCATTGTCTGCGAAAAATCTAGAAAAAACATCTGTTGTCGAAACAGGTCAGAAAAAAGCTGGTGCACTGAATTAAAGATGTATGATCCAGAATGTGTACTAGCACTGATATCGAAATTAATGCTCATGGTCATGAAAGGGTTAGAGCTCAAACGCGAACCTGTTCTCGCGAACCCGCAGGCACACATGACTGACCCGTGAAGGAACGAGCGTAGTAGTAATGATCGGATACAGTATGATGTCTACATCACCAATCATCTGCAACTCTTGACGATCCACACTAATTTTGCCTACCTCGAAAAAAATGCAGATCATTACAACCTCCCTTCCGCTCCTCGCACTAGCTTACCATCGTCATCGTAGTAACATCGTCGTACCAACCACTAAGCATTAGTCCTTAGAGTAAGGAATAACTATCCTTTTTCATAGCTGATTCACAACCTTCAATTAAAGATATCACCCAATTCCAAAATATTTTCTACTAGTCTTATACAATCCGATGTTAAAATAAATGATACGACGTCTTCTTGGCAACACGATATCATAAGGAGTACAATGCCATAAATCTGTAAAGAAATTTAGACATCCCTCTACATTAGGGCTATATGGGTTTAACAACTGCGTTTTTTCAGTCAAAAGCCTTTATGTACAGAACAGTTTCTATTAAGAAAAAGTCTTCATAACACGAATCCATTCAATCTGAACAAATGGTGAGAAATAATCCGATCCATTATAGACAAATTTTACAATATAACATAAAAATGTGAAACTTAAGTGGCTAATAGTGTTCAACAATAAGTTCAAAAATGCGATAATCTCCTGCTCATGATTAAACCAATGGAAAAAGTCAAATATACAAAATGAATGATAAACATTGGAAGGATAACACCACCTAAATCAACAAGTAAGAAATGAGAACCCAAGCAGTGCTAATCTCTAGCAGATTTCAAGAACGTTGTCATCGCATTAGACTCATAAGTACCACCCATTAAGCCTTCGTTCTCGTCGACCAGTTCTAAAATTGGTCCAACAACTTGTTTAAGATTGTTTTCATACAATGGTTCCAAAATTCTGGAGTTTAACGAAATCGTAAATTAATCAAAAGTTTGCTGAAAAAATTGTGTACCACAAAATAGCAGAAACTCCGCTTAAAAAAAAACCTATGCTACTTTCACCGTGATCGGTGCAATTCAGAGCCCCTCTTCACTTCAAATTGTGCCCGATAAGAAGCCACTGAACAAGCAATTACTCACCTTCTGCACCAGCATAACTTTTATGTGAGGGAGCATACATAGCAAGTAGCAGAAGAACATAAATGTTCCACATTCCAAACGTTCCAGTAAAAAAAGCAGACGTACTGTGTGTTAAAACACTGTCCTCTGGATCAACCGAATGTATCTGCGCCTCTCCATACTGCAGTGAAAAAGAGACATTGTTGAACTCAAGGCGTTTGAATATTCATCTTTCACTGGTTAACCTATTGAAATTGCACAACACCTAGAAACCTTAGTCAGTTACATTATGAGGCAACTGCACCGTAAAAATCATTGACAACCATGATTTTCACAAAAACACTCGATTTTTTTCGCAGATAAACAACTCCCTGCTTCATTGTTTCTCCAGATTCTATTACCTTCAACACACATCTCCAATAGGAAGAGTCATAATATTGGATAAGAACATAAACAGCTACTGTGCTACATTATAACGTATTTTACTGAATGACACCACAATGTTTCAACGGTTCAATTGAATGATTCGATCAATATGCAAATTAAAGCTGTTCTAAACCTCTGTCAATCTTATATCCATATTCACTTGAACACTTGGACGGCCCGTCTTCAATGGTTATGCGGGCACCAGTATAATTCTCATCTTTTAGGAAATTTGATGGTTTAGCTATTGCGGTTCCGTGAAGTCCCGAGATCAACCTATCCATAGTCTGCGCAGGTCGTCCCCACCACAGACAGTCGCCGCCATTGCGGATTAATCCTTAAGCTGTACATCGCAGCTCGACACACAGGTACACATCCCTGCTACGATGAGGCGATAAACCATTGGGATCTTATCGTATCTCTATCTTATATCCATATCTACGTTAATTACCCAGAATGATAGAAGAGCCCAGACCATACCTTAAAGTTACACATTACTCGTTATGTTGATAGAAGGTACCATTTTAAGTACTAAAAAGAACGACGTTGAAAGTATTTACGTGTGGAATCTCAAACAAACCTGCTTCATAATGTAACAGGAAATAGTCAGACCTGCACAAGTCAGTGTGAGCAACATTAGGAATTTGAATCGATAGATAATGGATTCAACCTGAACTGTTCCAATACATAACACATCACAGAATAACCACACATTCATAAAGCTTTCCTACATGAGCGAAATATAACTACGACCATGCTGAGATATTTACAAAACTCCAGATCGCAGGTGTCTGCGATGGGGAATAAACGCGTCATTGTCCTTTCGGGAAGTAACGCCTTCACCACCACACCATGCGGGTCCCTCGTTTCGCCTATCTCTCAGCTAGTTCTATCGATACAGAAGTTATATTTCGTATTATACCCTGCCATTCAAAATAGTAGGCAGTAAATAAAGCGGTTAGGATTGTGACTATAACTAAAAGCCTCAGTTTAACTGGGTTCATTGCCGATTTGCGCTCCCCAGATCAATTCCGCTGACGGGTGATTGCTGATGGCAGAGATCGATGGAACTGGCTGAGAGACAGGCGAAACAAAAGACCAGCATGGTGTCGTGGTGAACGCGTTGCTCCCCGGAAGGGACAATAGCACGTTCGTTCCCCACCGCAGACACCTGCGGTCCGGAGTTTTGCGGGTATCTCAGCATCGTTGTAGTTATATCTCGGATTATACCCTGCCATTAAAAATAGTGGGCAATAAATAAAACGGTTAATATTGTGATTATAGCCACTTTCTTCTGGAGATTTTGCTTGGTTCTTGCCAGCACAGTATTGGTATCTCGCGGCTTAAAAGCAATTCGTACATCTTCCAAATACCTTTTTCCTTTTAAGCTGCAACGGAACCAAATGTCGTAAAGTGACTTTTGAGAGATCTTTATAGGCTTCAGTTACAGTAGGAACAACGTTACTTCTGCCGAGTTCGTTAGTGAAAACTGTCGAGAATTGTTTGATCAGTGCCGAGATTAATAGAAACTTGGTTGCGGGAATTACTGCAAGTGAAAACTGTATCAAATTAAAGCTCATGCGCCCGCCGTTGATCTCCGGGAAGCTGAAAAAACGTTGAACTCGTCCGCGACGTAAACGCGGAAATGACTGTTTTTTGATAAGGAACGATAAAATTTTGATAACTAAAGAGGTTGAGAACATCACAGAGTAATAGTAGGGTCTTTGCTTAACTCATCCAATGGTATAATGTTACTATTACACGACACACTTTCTCTTTCTACAATTCACCGTCCAAACACACTACTGTTAGAATTTGGAGGGATTTTACTTCCCAAGTTTAATGCACTGTGGTCATTGTTATATCCCTAGTTCGCGGATTACTAGTCAAATCTTGAACTTTGTGTGCTCTACACTGAGGACGATTCCAGTTTTCTAATGACTTCCGCGAATTTCCTGCAGCTGGTGAACTTACGAAGTTGGCAAATTTATGTGATTGTGGAGGAGGCGTTCTATAATTCCAGACAAAGTCGCAAGTTTCTAAACTTTTATTTCTAATTGAGGTTTACTTAAAACTCAAACTTCAAAAATATTTAAAAATTGAAATAGTATTGTGATTGGATAAATATTGGAAAATGCAATCAATCATCTTAGACGATGCTTAATGAAGTCGGATGCATGGCGCATGGTTCAGGGATTGATCAACGCCGATAGCCTTTTCTTTTTTTATCTAAGACCAATATGATTGCACTTGTGTCGTTGTCAGAAAAGCAGCAATGCAGGGAATCCATATCTCACATTCCGATTTCGAAGTTTGATGTGCTACATAGTGCCTGCAGGATTGTACAGCACTTTGTTCCAATAGGTTTAAACATGACAATATAAAGAACCCACCACCAATCTTCAACAACAACACTAGTACACACTTCAGGATGCAATGTACCTAGTCAGTGAAAAAGCAGAAAGACTACAGCGCTTTACAAACACCTACATGGTATCGGTTACTATCGTCATCTATGTCTTTGAGTAAACCGTAACAGGACTAGTTGAAGACTCAGTGAAAGGGAACTAAAATGAGAACGCAGAATTTCGAAAAGGGTTCATTACATATGGTAGTATCTCGAACAACAAAATTTGTTTCTATTTTCGAAACAATTGGTCAGGGGCGATGTCGCAAGATGTCGAAAATTAACTAGGAAAAGTGCCTGGGCTTAGGCGTATCAAGAAAAGGTGGCGCGAAGGAGTGGCGGGTCGTCTTAGCGACAACCGCTGGGCAATGGTAGGTTAGCGATTGTGTGCCATAGGATACCAACCACACGATAAGATGACTACGACTTGATAGCCAAAGTTCTTCAAAAATACTCGACGAAAAATACGTTGACCTCTGAACACCATGTATGAGAACGCACTGTGTTACCCTTGCACGCGAAAGGAGGGAAACTTTTGTGGCTTCTGCTAAAATCTCTCGTCGACTAATTATAGGATCTTTGACAGATGATAGCTGCACAATACGTAAAATCCAAAACACTTGATAGTTACTCTTACCTTCAGACGTCTATTCTGGCAGTTCTTGTAGAGTTGTGCAGACCGTTTACTCTTAATGGTGAACCATACCTTCCAGATTTTTCCAAATAAAAATACAAAATAAAGCACTGTGCACAAAGACGCAACATAGACAAACGTTTTCTAAAAGGATTCATAATATTCGCTGTAAAATTGGGGCCGTTGGAAGCATAAAAAACTGCAACTACCGCTATTATGGTTCCAGTTTCACTTGCCCATATACTGTAGAAAGGATTGTTCAATTGAAAACCTCGTTCGCAAACATCGTAGAGTAATAAGAGAGATGACGCCACAAAGATGAAGAACAAATTGAATCGATATGAAGCCTAAAGTTGAAGAAGCAATAGTTCATCGATTTTTTAATGAGTAGACGCCAGGTTGTTATTACACTAGTCGTTTCAAAATGCTCACGTTTCGTCGATTGTGCCCGTTTAGAAAAATCCCTTATTACTCGCGTGAAATGTCTGCATGAACTTTCACCTGCTGAGATTATGAAAGTGTAAGGGTAAATCCTCCCAACAGATTACCTCCTCATCGTGGCTGCTAGGTGTTACTGGGTGCCGGACTGCAACGTAAAGCGAGCGGATTCACCATTCTGGCAGGATCTTCCAAGATGAGAAGGAGTCCGGCATTTGCATAAGGAAGTTCAGCTAAGTGTAAACCAATAAAGAGATCCACCACTGTCCTGCTAACAAACTAGTCGCACGATGGCAAATCTCACTCTGATCGACAAGGGCGGCGACTGCCTGTAGTGGTAACGAGCTGGGGCAGACTTTGACTAGGCTGACCTTGGGATTCCAGAGAACAAGAATGGCTAAGCCAGAAAAACTCCGAAGCAATGGGAATTCTGGTGGATCCGCACAACCAGTGAAGACGGACCATCCGAGTGAAGTATGGCTTAATAAATTGCATTTCAATATGACTATCCTAGGTTATCGAACCGCGAAAAGAAGGCGAAACCGCCGAAGCGGAAGCTATTGTGATTAGATAATGTAATAACAACCTCTTGTCTGCTCATAAGGAAAACACTGAATAAGTAATAAACCCCGAGGTTAACAGAAAGTGGTTCTTGGGATCTAAGCAAACAATAAGGACGCGAAAATAAAATCTATGATTAGATTCATTAAGTCATAGACACAAGGCTCTCCAATAACATAATTGTGTAAACAATGAAGACAACAAAAATTGTATGCGACTGAATAAAAACGCCTACGATGTTGTTCCTCGTGGTGTCGTCGATAAGGTGCTCACCAGCGAATATAAGCCAGAAAGCGAAAAGAACTCCGTAGAAAGCACCTTGGCGAATGTCTCCAAGTAACAACATAAAGGGTACGCGGAGTACAAGCGAAATCCATTCAAGTGGAACTGAAAATGCCCAATAATACTGAGCCTTAATACGAAATGCTATGTATAAAAAAATGAAAGATAAAGTTCTCAACGTTGATCAATCCCTGAAGAACGCGCCATGAATTTCAGTTCATTAAGTATCGCTAGAGAGGACGCGTGTGGCGCAGTGGTTGGAGGCGCCACTGCGGCACGCACGTGGAATCGATCCCTGCGCCCATGGCCCACCAAGCCTTCCATCCCTCCGGGGTGGGCAAACTGGTACCAGACTCGTCTGGGAGGATAGCAGCACTGGCTCCGTACATCGGCAGGCCACCGCGAGTCATTGTAAAGGCCAGATATGCATTCAATCACCTCCAACGATACCTAATGAAGTCGAATGCATGGCGCATCCCTCAGGGATCGATCAACGACGAGGGCTTTATCCTTTTATTCTTTAAGTATCGATAGAGGTGGTTGAATGCATATCTGGCCTTTACAATGAGTCGCAGTGGCCTACCGATGTATCGAGCCATTGCTGCTATCCTCCCAGACAGGTCTTGTTCCTATTTGCCCACTCCGGATGAGCGCAAGGCTTAGTGAGCCTCGAAAGCGGGATCGACCCCGTGTGTTGCACGGTGCCTCGCACTACATACGCATAT
>MQTX01000158.1:450487-530909 GCA_009735665.1 Angiostrongylus cantonensis | reverse complement strand
TTTTTTGGCTAGATGAACAATGAACTGCTCTCATTGTTTTATCATGCTCCATTTGATGTCAGCGTTGTTCTCTGCCGATGCCAGGCGCAGAGTGTGTTCATCCTTGAGTTCCGTAGTGGTTTAGTGGTTAGGATTTACGGCTCTCACCCCGTGAGGACCGGATTCCATTTCCGGAAACGGAAGGTAGTTTTTTGGCTAGATGAACAATGAACTGCTCTCATTGTTTTATCATGCTCCATTTGATGTCAGCGTTGTTCTCTGCCGATGCCAGGCGCAGAGTGTGTTCATCCTTGAGTTCCGTAGTGGTTTAGTGGTTAGGATTTACGGCTCTCACCCCGTGAGGTCCGGATTCCATTTCCGAAAACGGAAGGTAGTTTCTTGGCTAGATGAAGAATGAACTGCTCTCATTGTTTTATCATCCTCAATTTGAGGTCAGCATTGTGCTTAAGCGGTGTGAGGACGAGAGCATGTTCATCGCTAGGATCCGTTGTGGTTTAGTGGTTAGGATTTACGGCTCTCACCCGTAAGACCGTGTTCGATTCCCGGCAACCGAATGTGGTTTTTTGGCTAGATGAAGAATGAACTACCCTCAATGTTTTATCGTGCTCAATCTGATGTCAGCATTGTGCTTAAACGGTGTCAGGAGCAGGGCATATTTTTCGCTATGGTCCGTTGTGGTCTAGTGGCTACGGCTCTCGTCCGTGGAGCCCGGGTTTTTTCCCGCCAACGAGTGCGTTCTGTGCTCAAATAAAAAACTTCATGCGCTCATTGTTCCGATCATTCTCAATTTGAGGTCTGTAATGTGCTCTGCTTTTGTCAGAAGCAGAACAGGTCTTTCATTGCGGTCTCTTGTGGTCTATTGGTTGAGATTTACTGTTTTTTCTTATAAGGTCCTAGTTCGATTCCCGGCCGCTGTTTTGTGTGCCTGAGTAAAGGAATTCTTTCCCTTACTGTTCTCGTCAGTGTCATTTTTACATAATTGATGTGCTCTTTCGCCGTCATAAGCAAAGAATGCTATTGATTTTGGCCCCATTTTGGTCTTGTGGTTAAGATTTACGGCTTTCACCCGCAAGGCTTGGGTTCGATTCCCGGTAACGTGACCACGTCTCCCGTTCCAGATTTACATTTTGATCGTATATGATGATTACAACTGACAAAATTTTTTCTTTGTTGATTATCTTTTAAACTAACAGGCTCTTTGATAGCAAGTGGTTCTATCTATTTAAGAAAGTTCCATAAGCTGAAATCTGTCACGCCCATATTACCTGGGGGATTTCCTATTTTCTCTCAGCCATCTCTGCCGACCGCAAACCACCGCCATCGACCGACCCGTTTCGACATTTGTCGTGAGTGTAATCCCGGTGATATTCACCAGCATTAATGTTGACCCCATCCCTGGTCTCGACGTAGAACCACACGTCGCTACGTTCTCTACGTCATTTTAGTGCTCCGTGATCTCTCTAATTACAGCAACCGTTGATTTACTTTGTTTTTCTTCACCACGCGCATCCATTAAGACTGTGCGTTAAACGGTATTCTTTTACTTATCCTTAAAGCGGCAGAGATTATTTTGAAATTGTTAATATCTCTTTTGTCGAGTTTATTCGTTATCGTGGTGCTTCTCGTTGGAATACATGCCGTGTTACTATCTTACCCTAGTGTTTTAACAAAGATTCGCTAGCTTTTTCACAATGCGGATTCAAACTTGTGGGCTTCAAGACTGTTTTAAGATAATGAAGTAAGCAGATCTTTAGTGTTTATTGCTTAAATTATTATCAATTATGAATCCACAATGAGAGCTTTACGACTGGCTACTGGTTGTTCCCGTGTTTAAAATCTTCTCAATGGTTTCCATAGTCATTTTCTTTGAACGATCGTTAAATCTGATTTAGACCTACATATCCTTCCCTTAGTTTTTTTATCTGGAAGGGTTTTATGTGCATTCACGGTTATCTGGGATGCTTGAACATATTGCTAGATGTTCCCTCCAGCTAGGAAGTACAACATTTTGGAAGACACATCTCAGCAAATTGAATAAATTGATTATGGAAATTAATACCGTCCTAGAAACACCTGGTTGAAAGATAAGGTGGCAAACTTGCCTTTGGTAAGCGAATGTTCTTTTTCTCATCTGGTTACTCTGAGGAAGGACGATCTCAGACTCCAGGAACGAAAATCCCGCCCATCTCTGAATTAAATTGAAGTTATAATGCGGACTTATTGCTCCATTTGTGAACCCCGGCTTTTCTGTGGTAGTAAGCTAGAACCAATGGACCACGTCATTAGGCTGCTAGGAAAAATTTATGACGCGAAAAGCAGTGCCGCTTGAACACGTTATACGTTCGTTGTGTCCAAATAAGTTCATATGCTTGTCTAAACAATCGTTATCATAAGAGGAAAAAACCAGCATGCTCAGACTCCTTCAATGTTATTCTAGTCATTCGTCGATTTTGACAACCATTCATAGATTATTGCTGATTATTCCCTTTTTCTCTTTTTCCTTCCTTTTCTCCTTTCCTTCTTTTTTTTTGCAGAACTGCAAATGTACTGTCGGAGAAAATGGCTTTGGCGTTTGTTTTTCGTCCAAGTCTGAAAAATTAGCACATAACAATGTGTATCGCTTTCAAATACGACTTTATTGCCTTCGCTTTGGGTTATGTAAAAAGGCATAGTTGCTACGGGAGTTAGCTGAGTGGTGTCCATCTCATGTTGCTTTTTAAAAAGTCAGGTACGTTATTAGCGAAGCTACATTTCGTCAAAGCTGTATGCAGTACACGAAAAATCGACTAGAGTGCAAGACATTCCCGCACTCATCTTTGTTTTACAAGTTACCTACATCCAGCGTTTTTCCATCAGAAGATGGTTAATCAAGTAATTCAATGTTGAGCATGTTTAAATGAACAATACAGACTGGTTTTTTTGGTGTGAAAAAAACCAAATATTTATTTATATGACCTTATAAACTGGTCTTGTTGAGCTGATGGTTGGTAAAGTTTTCGTCGTCGTTCTTGTTGCTATTGTCGTTGTGGTTGTAGTTGTGGTTGACGTTGTTGTAGGTCTTGTTGGTCCATGGCTGACGTTTCGACGATTTCACCTTCCTCAGAGTCTGGACGTATTTTATATAACGGTAGCTTTACATTCGGTGAAAAATTTATAATATCAATGATGATCAAACTTTCAAATAAACTGATTAAAAAGGCTGCTCACCGTACTGTTACGAGTGAGACTGGCGAGCGTTTTGTTCACTTGAGGTCGCGAACGAGGCCCAGCCACGCCGAAAAATCACTTCGAAATGAGGTGCCAGATCACGTGTGCTAGTAAGGCGTGCGTCTTTCCGGTTCAGTATTATTGATCTCATGTAAGTCGTGCGGTGAGGAGTATATTGTGGAAACGGATAGACCGCTTTATATCCGCATAAAAGAACGCCTTGACGGGAAAGTCAAAATTCGTTGAAGCACTGCTCTAGGTACACATAGGGCTCGAAAGCACGATGGCGCTGATTTCGAATTGACTGTCTGGATCTCAGCGCAGGAATCGAAAACACCAGTAAGAATGACATATCAAAATATAAGGCTACTTGTTCAGCAATCGCGAGGCTGTTATCTACGCATTCATATTCCAATGCCGAGGTTAATAGAAAGTCGAACCCGGGAACTGTTATAAGGCTACTGTTAGATAAAATACGCCCTTGTTCTGTGGAAGGCGAAGTCTCATAAAAGTCAACTATCTACCAACAACACCAACAACAACAACAACAGCAACAACAACAACAACAACAACAACAACGACAATGAAATCTTATGGCAACCTCACATCAGGTCAACAAGATCGGTTTATACAAACATATAAAGGAATATGTCAACTATTCATGCCGAAGTTTATAGAAAGTCGGTCTTTTAAAAAAAAAAGGAAAATTAATGGCAATATGTAGGTAAGAGGTGAATCAGCTAACGTGAGCTGCTCTAGCTTAACATCCCATCTTGTAAACATATTCAACAAATCTGCTAACTTATGCTGTGCTGCTATTGGATGACTGCCGTATTAGCTCTTCTGTGTACACTTGCAAGGAGTGGGAGCAGTGCAGTGGTTAGTGATGCCAACGATTAGGAAAAGAAAACGCTAGATCGGGCCCCAACTATCTCCTTCAATCCACGTGGGACGCTTTGGCCCACCTATTTCCAAGATTTCGAGGAGAATCTACTCAACCAGCATTCTGCGAACCTCGCAAAAACGACGGAACGCTGAAAACAGCGGTAGGAACAACAGGTGAAATGTTCGCAGACCATTGTGGTCGATGAATGCGTGGAGACGAATCGAACGCAAATGTTAAGATCCCCACAATAGATGTAATGAGGGGTCACATGGATGGTAAAAAAATGCGTATTTGCAGAAAACTCCTCACACATGTATAAGTTAGTATATAGGCACACTATTGCTTTTGTAAATACATACATTTATTTTATACGTATATTATATATATATACAATATATATATATATATACAATAAATTATGGGCGCATGTGGCGCAGTGGTTGGAGGCGCCACTGCGACACGCACGTGGAATACGCCCATGGCCCACCAAGCCTTATCGTTACATTATACATATAAATTATTAATTATGCATATTTATTTTATTATTATTTTGTTTTTTATCTATTTATTTTATTTCAGTCATTTCAGTTTTATTATTTATTTATTATTTATTTCATTTCAATTATTATTATTTGTTCATAATTTATTTATTTTTATTCATTTATTTATTTACATTTTACATGCATGCATATCTTTTATTTCTTCCAATTTTTTAATTTTATTATACATACAATCGTATTTATTTTTGTTATACATCCTTGCAAACTGGCCAAAAACCTCCAAAGTGGCCATCACTAAGAGCCCTGCTCTGTGCTTGTGTGTGGCAAAAAAACTACACTTTCAGTGATGTGTGAGGAAAAGTGGATCCCGCACAACAACCGTTGACGTTCAGCGTGTTGATTGGTCTGGGATAAGGAATAAAAAGGATAAAGCTTTCGGTGCTGATTAATCGCTGAGGGATGTGCCATGCATTCAACTTCATTATGTATCGTTTGGAGGTGGCTGAATGCATATCTGGCCTTTACAATGCGTCGTGGTGGCCAAGCGATGTATCGAGCCAGAGATGCTATCCTCCCAGACAAATGTCTGGGTCCGGTGCGAAGTTCCTGAATATTTCTCATAGTCGAGATAAAGCGAGTTGAACATTTGTAACAAACTGTGCAGGCTTTTTAACAAACGGTGATATTGGTTACCAACGTTGACGTTGAATAAAATTAACTTTTGAAAGTATAATAGTAATTTTCAAGCCAAATCATCGCTGAACGAAGTTCTTGAAGATTGTCTGGTAGACGGCACCTAAAGTAATCCACCAAAACTTTCTTAATCTCCGTGAAATTTATGGCATGATTGCTAAGAAAGAAAACTACGCATTTATGGCATGAATCAGAAATTGCAGTGTATTTTGTATTAACCAGTACTCGAAAGAGAATGTCCACACTTCCTGCACGACAGCGCTCAAACTCAATTGCGATAGGTATCGCTGAAGTTTCTGCGCTACGAAACCCTGCTTCATCGTGAATGGTCATCGAACCCTATGGCAATCGACTACTGCTTATTCAAGCGTCTCGTCAATTACTTTTCGGGAAGAATCGCTTCAAATCATTCAACGGCGGGAAATACCTTCGGTTAAGTCGTTGATTCAAAATTTGAAAACATCGGAAAAAAAACTTGAATCTTTTTAGCAAAGATGTGCGAATACATTTTCTTCTTAATTAGTAATATTGTGACTAAGCCAAGTCGTGACATTTCAATTCTCGTGCGAAATCGATCATTTTTTGCACCAGTCTACTTTCTTCTTGTTTCTTTATCAGTTTTTGAAAAATTTATCGCTTTCCACCGCTTCTTCTTCTGTTCATCGCCTCTTCGACTTTTCAATAAAGAACTCAAGAAGGATCAACAATGGACAAGATGATATGAGAAGGCCACAAGTTCGCTGGGAGCTGGTTTTTTTTAAGTGATGGTTGGCACTTCCGGGCCGCTACTGGCCTTTTTAGCTTTCAGTTCGTTGTTGCACAAAGGCTCATCCATCACTATGACGTCATGCAGTTCAACTGACACCTTAGTGCAATTTTGAAATCTCGTCTTGCCATCGACTCACTCATCTGATTGTTAAATTAATAAGACGTGATTTTTGTTCCTAAAAAGCTTTCTATCAAAGTCCTTGGACTATTAAGCAAGAAATAATTACTAGTACGTAGAGACATCTCAGCTCTGAACCGGTACTAATCATTGCTGGTCACAATTTTGTTATCGGGAGCGCCCTGGCACTGTTATCTTAAGAATTCAAGAGAAAAAACTTTGCCAACATGCAAAATTGTACTTGATTGCAAATTGTTGCAGAGCTTTCAATATGCGTAAAGAGTGGTCACAATTATCTTTTTTTTACTGGTGCGATTTGCTGGACTATGTCCGATTTTTTCCTGTTTTCCGACATTTCAGCGTATCTCCCACGTCCGACTTTCTATTAACCTCGGCATTGATGGAATAGTCCTTTTTACTTCTGTTTAGCAAACACGAGGTGTTATTTTACTCTTTATTCACGAACAAGCTGACATTTCGGCGGATTTCGCCTTCTTCAGAGCCTGGCAAGGTCAAGTTGACTGCAATCTACGTGGCCGAACACCTCCATAAACAAACAGAGAAAATGCTAAGCCAAAATTTCGATCACATTGAGCACAGAGTCTTTGCACACTCACCTCTTTCTATGAGTCCTCCACTTAATATGTTATGTGGAGACCAACCGCGCAGTGTTCACATGGAAACGTAATGTGCCCGTCCCATCAGAATAGCAGTCTTATATACTGCCCAATATCACGCGTGATAATGATTCCTTTTTCCTCTTCCCATTCCTCCCTGCGGTTCTGCATTCCTCCCTGCGGTTCCTTTTCGGGTTCTTGGAATTAATCCAGAATGCCTCGAGAGTTTTACGCGCTTGTGTTCTCGATTCTTGCGCGAGGATCGTAACCTCTAGTTCAAAATCTTCTCCGTTATGTCTCTGCACCCTATGCGTGCCTAGTGGAGTATTTGGTTTACGTTTGCCGACTAGGTGTTCTTTTATACGGATGCAGAGAAGTCTACCCGTTTCGCCAACGTATTCGTTTCCGCACACTTTACAAGAGATCAGATAGACTGTATCCGAACTCATGCAGTGACCGTCTCTACCACTGGGGCAAATTACGCAATTTTGCGTTACACACAGACGATCGTATAGGCGGTTACGAACTAGCAGGCGTTTTAGACTACTCGGTGGCATTTCAATTATCGTTACCGAATTCTCTAGACCGACACTTCTTAAACAGCGTTTCATAGCTGCACGTACTTCATTTGAAATAAAGGGTAGTATAAACGCGACCTTATTGCTGCTAGAGTTATCGTTGGGGGGCTTGTGATTTCTTCTACACCTATCCCGAGCTTCAGTTTCGTAGCCATTAAAAATGGCTATTTGCCGCGCCAAGTTCCGCGATTCCTCTCTCTGCTCCCTTCCTGTGCACACGTTGGTAGCTGTTCGAAACATGTTTCTCACAAGCGCCCTTTTCGTGTGAGAGGGGTGAGAGGAGGAGCAATGAACCAAGATGTTTTTACTACTTGGCTTTCGGTACCATTTCATAACGTAGCTGTTTTCTGATAGGTTAATTTGGACGTTCAGAAATAAAAACCAGTTTTCTCGTGGTTTCTCTCGAGTGAATTTAATATACTCTGACTGTTCGCTCAGCAACTCGAAACATTTTTGAATTCCTTCTTGTCTTGAAAAAATGATCAAGCAGTCATCTATATACCCACAGTAGAGTAACGGCCCGAGGTCGATCATTGGTGCTTCCACCTTACACATATATGCAATGGTAAGGCTTGGTGCCAGTCGTTGTCCCATTGCCAACCCTCTCATTTGTGCGTAATACCTTCATGGACCATCTGAAGATTGAGCAGTTTAGGCACTTCTTTAAGAGTGTCATCAGCTGCTGAATCCAGAACCCATACATGTTTATTGCTCCTTCATGTTGTATAAGGAGCTCGGAACAAAAGTAAAAAGAACTATTTCAGCATATGCCTACAACTTCCTCCGTGGTAACGACCACCATCCAGCGATCACCATGATAGCTAATCGTGTAATTATTTAATTATTTCTGAAATATGTTTTTCCAGATGATGGTGCAAATATGATAACACCCTTATTCAGCTCACCGTGGCCTACCGAAGTATTGAATCAGTGCTGCTACTCTTCACACAAAGGCGTTACGAATTTACTAACCCCAGAAGGATGGAGGCCCTGCTGAGCCTAAGGGGCCAGATCGATCCCATGTGTATTGCAGGGCGCCTCTAACCACTGCGCTACACCGCATCACTGTGTCGATAAGAGCGAAAAAATTGAAGGCCGAGAATATGATGCGCTTCATCTTTTTTATTGGGCATAGTCCACTCTGTGGTTTTCGACCACAAGGGTGACGGTAGGTTTATTGGTCCCACTCACGGTTCGTTACTTAACAGGGATGTTTGTATATAGGGGATAAGATGAACATGTTTAATATGATCATATTTGGATTCGCAATATTTCCGTCCTTCGATTCTTTGTCTCGCTTCGGTCACCTGCAACGGTCTTCATGTTTACGTCTGAGTTCGGAGGAAACTTGCGGATTTTGCTTTCGTATTGAATATCTTTGGAGAGTAGTTCACTAGACTCTCCTTGGAATAGTGGAATAGCTGTAACAACGCGTTTCTGGGTGACAACCACCACAGGTCGTATCCAGCGTTTGTGAATCGAAAGAAAGTTTTTCCAGACACATTTGGTACCACTATTCCAACTTCGGAGAGAGAGTCTTGCTCAGTCCGAGGCGGTGATAATCAACGACCCTGAGCACATTATTGCGTAAAATCTCTATCCACTACGCTTTCCGAGTGAATATCACTACGACCAACATTTATCACTAGCGTTAGTAAGGGCGCTTGTAGAGCAGTGTTCTACTTACCTTTTAATACACATGGGGTCAATTTCTGCGCCCCGACTCATCAAGCCCTCCATAACTCCACGGTCGGCAAATTGGTGCCACATTTGTCTGGAGGATAGCAGCACTGGCTCGAAACATCGGTGGGTCACCGCGGGTCATTGTAATAAAGGCGAGACATGCATCCGTTCACCTCCAAACGATGCATAATGAAGTCGAATGCATGGCGCATCCCTCAGGAAATGGTATTTAGTAGAACATTCACTACTTGCCAAATACTAGCAGAACTTTTTACTTCGATCTTAAACTAACGGCGAGTTAACGTCGAGCCATGGTACTGTGAGCGTGACCCTTCAGTAAAAGAACGTTTGCAGGAACATCTGAATAGTAAGGAAAAATCTTGAGGATTGGTTCTTCCTACTTCTGCGTTTTTTTTTTGTATCACAACGTGGAATTTCCACGCATGGTTTATTAAGTACTCCTACAATAGAAAGAAAAAGAAGATAGTACTCTGAAGAACAAAAGACAGCTAATACGATCTAGAAGAAATATGCTATATGTAATAAAACGTAATTTATATTTTAATCATCAAGTACAAGATAAGACATCTTATTGGCTCAGAAATCCCACCACGTTTTTTGAGGTTTTCAGGTGAAATTCATCAACCATGTGGTTGGAGGCGCCACTGCGACACGCACGGTGAATGCGCCCATGGCCCACCAAGCCTTCCATCCCTCCGGGGTCGGAAAATTGGTAACAGACTTGTCTGGGAGGATAGCAGCACTGGCTCGATACATCGGCAAGCCACCGCGAGTCATTGTAGAGGCCAGATATACATTCAATCACCTCCAACGATACTTAATGAAGTCGAATGCATGGCGCATCCCTCAGGGATTGATCAACGCCGAGAGCTTTATCCTTTATCCTTTATATTAGCAAACTCTATCTAAGAAAACGAGAAGCAAGTCAAAGATATTGCAAATAGAAGGCTTCAGAACAGCAGTAAGATATAAAGATGTTAGGAAGAGTGGACCAGAGTCCACCATTTTAGCGATTGTACTCTGATACTAGACGACACGAGAAAATTCATGATTTATCATAAAATCAGAAAGAGACGGCAGGAATTTTACTAAACATCCATAGGTTTAAAGTCTCCAAATCTTGTAGTTAGAAAAATTAAACCACGAAAAAAAAACCAGTATGTCAGAGCTTTTGTCATAGTTTAGCCTGGTGTTACGACATCAGTCCCGCTGATCGGTAATCGAAGAGATCTCTGCTAGAAATGCTGGCGTCTGGATGAATCCTAATCTCGCAGCGGGAATCTTTCCTCCAACCCACAAGCGCTGACAACTACACAGCTGAGGATCCCAGTGGAAATCAAGCATTCAACATGACAATGACGAGATGACACGACAACTAATCAATGCGCAGCAAACCAACATCATCCTGGCCACATCTGCTGGTGATCGTTGCAAAGAAGCGCGTTGAATCAAAGACGTGTTATGGAGTGCGCTCATGTGAAGACTACTCATATAACTGCGTAACTAGTAAAGGAAACCAGTCATTTGTAGCAAATGTGGTCTATTTTTCCCATTATTATTATTTTCTAAAAATTTAAAGTAATTTTTTGAAAGAAATTCTTTCTACAAAAAAAACTTTTTTCACAAACCGTCTTTCACACCTACTGTGCGGATCCCAACAATTCTCGCACTTGCTACGATTCCCCGCATCCATCATCAGCGAACGTCTTCCAACTTTTTATGTGTGAGCTCAGATGCTACTTGGGGATTTCCCTTCTATCATAAATACCGCTTAGTGCTGAGTCGATTCTCCCTGAGGTCCTGAGATTACAGGGATTCGGCTTTCTCTACTTGGATGGCAGGGAATTGACTTTTTCCACATAAGTTCAGTACCAGTCACATGTTCGAGCCTCGATGAGCTAGGAGTGGGCCCGAATCATCACCATGTTCTTGATAATCGGCATCACTACCGGTTGAACCAATTTTCAACAGAATAGTGTTTTAGTAATTCTCACGATGGACTTTCCTTTAGCCTCGGTAGTGATCAAATAATTCTCGACATTCTTATAGAGCAAACCCGAGGTGTTACTTTATTCTTTATTCTGTCAAAGCTGACTTTTCGATAGTATCGCCTTCTTCGTGATCGTGTGATTGCCAATTAGATCCTCGCACAGGATGCCCAAACAACAACGGCCAAATCTGTTGAGGCTTTCTAGACAAATCCCAGGAAGCCTACAATGAATAGCAGGAAGGAATGTCCAGAGACCACTTGTGATCTCGTCCCGTACCTTCGCGTCGATGTTTGATGTGGGGTGGTGCAGTCATTAACCATATGTGACTCTAATCAACTGTTTTTTCGTTCCTCAGTTTAAGACACGTAAAAAAGTAGAGTTTCGAGAACTCCTTTTTTGTGCTATTAAAGGCTTTGGTGTACTAAGTTCACTACGGGTATACCCTTCCAATCTCTGAATACTGTGATGCTGCCGAAACGTCTGCTTTAAGGGAAAAAAAAACAAAGTAACACCTCGTGTTTGCTAAACATGAATATCGAGAATAGTGTTGTTATCCGGTATTTGCTAGTAAGTAGTGAAGGGAACACAATACACTGTGCTATTCCGAAAAAAACTGTGCCATCATTCCATGACTGGTGCTGAGCCTCATGGGTATGAATAGTAAGGAACATTACGACAAATACAAAATGCTTGAGAAAGCCCTAAAAGCTGGTATTGACTTTTAAATTTTTTTCATTAACCCATTCATTGCTTAACTTTTGGTATTGACTTTTAAATTCACTCTCATTAACCTATTCGTTGTTTAACTAAAAACTGGGCCATGTCGTCAAAGAGATCCAGTGGTTCCAGTCAAGGGAACGGCGGTCTTCAACCACCATCTGATCTGTGTATTTTCTTTGAGATCGGGAGCTTAAAACTATAAGTGGGACCCGCTTTCGTCGCCTTCGAGGTGGCGATAAGACTTCTGATAAGAGACTCAACCACCTTTGCGCCCGTTGGTCAGGCGCGTTTTGCAAACACGAACTTTGCAGGCGCAAAATTATTTTCCTTTCGTTATTGAGAGGCCTTGCTTCTAAAACGCATAGTCTCTTTCTAGCTTTCTTTTATACGTGACCATCATTATTTTCGAACATTTCATGTTCTGCGGATAATCAGTTAATCACTGGTACATGGCCTATCGAAATTGTCCTAGAATCTCTTAGTAACTGCCATTTCATGGAGCTAAATGGTAGTTTTGAGAAAAGCCTTCTGATAATCGTTCGCATGAAGCTAGTGTAAAAGGAACGAACGAAGGAAAATTACAAATACACTTCACTTCTGCATCAACTCTCGTACCAAGTAGAAATACGTAGGACTATGACGGCTGTGTTTCGCTTTGCCCTTGCTCTTATTCCGTGCTATGGCGCAGATATCTATAATTCCTTGATCGACTTAATTATTAATGCTTAAAATTAATTAAATAATAAATTATTGCTGTACGGTTTTATGCTTCACCCACCCTCGATAATCTTCACTGTGAACCTTCTCTTCTCCAGTGCTGAAAATTGTCCAACAAAGCGGCAGATGGATGAGGTGGGATAGTTTCATCTATAAATCGAGGTAATCTCAAGTAGATGAGCATTGAAGCAATGCGATAAGAAGGATAGCTTTTTTCGGATTTTTCTTTAGGTTGTAAAACAGAAAACCACTAACTGCCTTGTACGATGTAGTAGTAAAATACAGCAGCAAGTTATAATAACGCAAGAAAAATTCAGATGTATAGTGGCGTATTGTAATGGATCTACATCAGTTCAGCAACACTCCTATTGTTTGACGGAACCGGTTGGGAGCGTCGAACTGCAATGTTGCCTGTGATGTTGATCAGAAAATTTTTGAGAACCGCGTTAGTAATTTCAAGTAGAATTAAGTCATTGGAATGAATCCTTTTGTCCTAGAAGAAGTTTAGACAAGCGGTAGACATGAAAACCACCCTTAATTTCAAGATGGCCAACTGCTTGCTCTGGCCTGGGAATATAAGGGCACCGACTTCTCAGGGATGATGAAATAAATGTTGACATATCGGCAATATACCACTCTAGTGATAAGTGTGCCAGCGAGATAAAGCGAGCTTCAAGAGGAATTTCAAGTTGGTTATTTCTCTCCTTAAACCAAATGATTGAATGTACCCTCGAACTAATACAAATAATATATGTAAACAATCAGTGATAAAAACGAAATATGAACCGGTACTGAAACAAAATGAGTGAAGATGCCGTTTAATGCAAGCAAGACACTGGTTCGGTGCCGCTCTAGACCAATTCATCCTCTCCAATCCACTTGGAAATGCTCTATCACGGCTTTCTTAAAAATCGAGGCAAAATTGGCCCAACCAACACTTAATGAAGTTCAAAAAAAAGCGAAAACTCCTCAAGTAGCAGTCAAACCTACGAGCAAAGAGTTTAACGCCGTCCCTGAAAGATTTTGCTTAATTTTTTCTACATAACCCGCCTTCAAATATGCTTTACGGATCCCACTACTTCTTGCTTTCATTCCCTTCCTCGGATCCATCGTCCACGAAAGGATCTTTTATTTACGTCTTGCTTCTGCTGCTAATTGAACATTTTCCTTTAACCATGAATCTCTTTGAAAGCTAGTCGAGTTGATTCTTCCTCGAGTCCTAGGATAGCTGTGCTAAAGCGTTCCTGCGTGGGTTCGAGAAAGTAAGTTACGCCCAGGCATAGGTGGCACCTGACCCAGAGTTAATGGGAGATTTTGTAATCCTAAAATGGGGTAGAACCACCATTGTGCTGCGATGAACGGCACTCGCCGCTGCTGCTGTTAATATTGGTGCCAATCACTACCACTACGCAATAATATTGTTGACAATATTTGCATTTGGGATAGCATTATCGTAAACCTAAAATCTTTCTGTTATGTGCCTTGACACACTGTGCAGTATGATATTTCGCAATATCTGATATTTTGCCATAGAGTCGATTTTTTTATTCCACCTCTTTTTTGTGACAATTTAACCAAGAAGATTGGCCGAATGCCGTGAAGGCAGCAAGCATGGGCGGATATGATCGAAATGGTGGAGACGATCATCGGCTGTATTCTTTCCTTAATGAAAATTTTCCGTGCTTATAATTTATTACGCATAGTTTTTTTTTGCACATCGCATTAATGTTCACCCAGCCTCTCCAGGGTCGAAAATTTGGTACCACATTTGTCTGAGAAAGGTTCATTCTCTCTGGTCCAAGTGGGCACGCTCCATTCCGACCATCTCAGCACTCCAGGGAGAATCGACTTAACCAGCATTAAGCGACGGCCATGAGAGAAGGAAAAATCCTCAAACATCAGCCAGACTTACATGCAAAAGAAATTTTAAAGACCACCGTGGATGATGGATGCGAAAACACGAATCAAGTACAAGAATTGCTGGGAACCGCACAGTAGACGTCTAGGGCGGGTAACGTTTAAAAATTGCATTCATTCATTCATTTTCCCTCGAGATGAATTCCCCAAACTTCTTGATTTTCTCGTAAATTAGTGCATAGGTTATAACATGCCCGTTATTAAAAAATTTACCATTTCTCACACTCTTTTTATCCACTGGTCCAGCTGTTCTTTTCTCATATCTTGATTTTTAGATGATTCATGTCTACTGTGGAGCGTAGGTGAGATGAATCTTCGACGTCGACCACCCACTCACCATTGATGGTTATCAAACCGCATTCTTTGAGTCACTTTGACCATTGTCAGATTTTGTCTACCAAATCCTATCCTATCGGAAACACTGGACAACTGTTTGTTTTTGACTGGTTGCGTTTTTTACCACTATTTTGAAGTGGTTTCTTTTATTTCTACTTTGAAACAACAACTGACCAATGTAGGAGGTTCACGGAATATTCCTAGGAATACGGGACAGTTGCGAATCTCCTTGCATTCTGTTGGCGCATCTGGACCCCCATAAAAATTTTTTTCGATGACCACCGACTTTGTGTTAAAATTCTGTTGGAAGGGCTATGAAAAGGAGTGTTTCACTGACAAGAACAAATTTCTTTCTGAGTAATATTTACAAAAGCATGTGGGTTAGAAAGCGTAGGGAGAAAAATTACTGGGCATTTGCCAACTAGGTCACCTAGAATCGAAGGTCGGCCACTTCCGATGTGAGCTTCTCCTGGGCTTCCGAAACCTCCGCAAAGTGATCGCAGTGTGGTGAGGCGAGGCCCGGACGCCTCGCCCCATGTGGTGGGCGGCGCCTGACCTGTCCTTCCGCCACGGTCGCGCTCTTCCAACACGCCATTTTCTCCCGCACAAAACGAACGGTTACGGTGGCTTTTGAAGCCCACCGACTCCATTTTACCAGGCCTTTACTGCATAGATTTATTCGTTCTAAATGGTTTTGCGATCATCCGATTGCGCCATCCTAATAATCAAACTTAGTAACCACAAAGCTCACCCATTCTTCCCGACCTGGCCTTCTTGTTTCCTCAAAAATGAAATTTGCTGATCTGGGGCAACATTTAGACTTTAGTGCTACGTTTTAGCTGCCAATCACAACCATTAATTTATGAGACGGATCTGACAATGTCGTTTCTCCGCTTTGCAGTTGAACTCTGTCCATCAGAGCGATCTTGTTACAAAGCCCTATAAAGTTTTTCTTTGAAGTATTTTAGAAAGCGTATTATTGCTCATAACCCTCAAAAAATAGTTTTTCACTGAACGTTAAAGTATTCTATAAAGTACTGCTTTTCACATGGTCTTTTTTTCTTTTTTAGAATAAAGTACTGAACAGGATTTTGCGCAGTATGCAAGCTAGAGTGATCATAATTTTAGTTTTACCATCATTGTTAAAAGGTGCTTGTAAAAATTCACATTTATAGTCCTCGTAATAGATTGGTAAAACATTAAGGAGGCACTTTAACCTTTTTCTCTATTATTTTGCACAATTATTTCAATTGTGTGTGCCTTTAGTGACTTAACATCCATTTTGCTCGACCACAACCCGAACGTTCAGATAGGGACTGGTACTGGTGCATTAACCGAGCATTTGCTTCATTCTGACTTATGCCGCTGACGTTTACGAGGATTTTATCTTGGAAGAAAATTTTCAAAGCTCGGAAGAGATAAAAGTTAGATGGCTCATTGTTCATTTTGTAAGTAGGATGTGTCACCGTTTGCCTCCATGTGAAGAGTCTCAGCAACTGAGGAGCTGTTAGTCCCATGTGCTATTGAGCACTGTTGTGGTGAATACAAGTATAATCTCTCTGGTTTTTTCTCACAGTAGCGGCCAGCTTGAGACGCCGATTTGTGCTGCAAATTGCATCGAACCGCTTGTACCACTATAGCAGCTCCACCTACACCGTACTACAAGGATCGTCACGTCAGAACAAAAGCAGAATATTTTTGCATTGATATAGGTTGCGTCCGGTACGTGTCGACGGTTTCTGCCAATTCGTCTAGT
Source organism: Angiostrongylus cantonensis (assembly GCA_009735665.1). Classification (NCBI taxonomy): domain Eukaryota; kingdom Metazoa; phylum Nematoda; class Chromadorea; order Rhabditida; family Metastrongylidae; genus Angiostrongylus; species Angiostrongylus cantonensis. Next base: position 514,401 of record MQTX01000158.1, on the reverse strand, counting down.
TCCTTTTTCAGCTTATTGGCTTTGCATCCCGCCATTTCTGACGAAGGAATACTGGGCATGTTCGCCGGGAATGTTGACTCTCGTGCCACAGCCAGAACAGAGCAAAAGAACTAGTAAGACACGCTGGAGTCTTGAGCGGTACTTTCACTTAATGTGCAGTTGCCACAGATAGTGCCAACTCGAGTAGTGTAACCTCGCAGGCGCTTGTACGAGATATTCACTCGAGTTCAATAATTATTATTATTGAAACTCGGTTTTTAAGATTTGTTCTCCTTGTGCTTCGCGTTTCTTGTGCGTAAGAGCTATTTAAAACATTAAAGTGCTTTACCAAACCGTGCAGCTATTTTCCATCAGCCCAATAGAAAAAAAACAGTATTTGACACCAAGTCGCTGTCTTTGAATCTACGACCTCATCACCTTATACAATAGCGGTCAGAAGTGCATTAGGAAAAGTCTACGTCCTGAGACCCGAATCCATCTACATGGCTTCATCTTTTTTGTCAGCTTTACATTCCATATCGATTAGTTGTTAACGGAGGGAATTCCAGCATTGCTGTCGTCTCGCACCTGATGATCACGAGGCCATCCCTCAGTGTTTTCAAATACCTGCCCTTTTCGGTGTCGATTTGTAGCATTGAAGAAGAAATTTAGTATTGTGCTTTTCGCTCAATGGAAAAGTAGAATGTGATAAGAAAGCTGCTATCATATCACTGAAGAAGGCGTGTAAGAAGCCAATATTCATTTACTCACTGGAGCCTCAGCTGTTACATGAAATTGAAATCCTTTCGGAATGTGAAGCCAACAAATGCAGCAGCATCTGCATTTTGTAAACATTACCGCAGAGGACTGTAGGTAGAGAATAAGTAGAATGCTAGTACCGATTTTAATCCTATGAATTCATCTGAAGTGCTATATATTTAGTTTTAACTGACACATCAATATGCATCAGAATTTTCCAAGCCGATCGAGGTGTTCAAGCCGGCTACGTCAATATTCCGAGGTGACGCACTCCCTTGGGCGAGTAAAAACTTCCATGAAAACGATACTAGGCCTGTTTGTGGTTTTTCCGGCGATCGCCGTCCTGTTCGCCCGGCTGGTCACGCAGAGCGCTTTGTTACCGGCTCAGTGCTGTGTATTTGCAGCCTAACCGCGATAATGCGCGATACGGTAGGCGACGAAGGTGAAAAGCCGACAGCAGTCCTGCCTCCACACTCCGCTCCCGAAACGCAGGCTTCTCCACCGGGTATTCGGATTCTCCCTACCCACTTTTATTTTATAAATATGTGATATAAATGTGCAGACGATTTTCTTAGAAGGAATTTCATACTTGTTTAGTTCTTTGTACAGGCGCAGCTACTTTCTCACCATCAGCAAAGCGTGTCTTATACATTAGTTGGTAAAAAGGATTGAAATGATTGATTGGCGGTCGATAATATCCGCTATACTCATAAAACCTGAATGTCACGTCCTCAGTTAGATCGCGCCATTCGGAGCCTAATCTTTACTTGAATGGTAATATCCTGGTTACCCGAACTTTCCGGTGTAATCTTGAGATAGCAGTGCAGTAGTCCTTGTACACATTTCAAAAAACTAAACTAAGAAGTTAATCAATAAGGAATGTCCGATGGTTGATTTTTTCACTTTCGATATTATTACAGTGCTTGTGTTCACTTGGAATTCAAAACAACACACGCGTTATTTCAATAGGGTAAATTCTCATCTCACTGTGAAACATCACATGTCGCCCTTACGCAGCTAGCGACTTTGTTGTGATTTATATGCATATTGATCGCCATCGATTAGAATGTGGTTTCAGATACTGTGGCGGCGAAATTCATCATGAACGTGTACAACAACGTGCACGATTTTTTGCGTACCAACAAAACTCCGGTATTGGTACGTTGACTTCGGTTCCTACAGAGGAAAGAATAAGCTTTCTCGCTCTCATAGATAATTAGTTTATCGATTATCCACTGATACAGCCATGTGCGATCTAGTAATCATGAGTGTTCAGAAGTCGAGCAGTCCAAATATTTTCTACACAAAATTACCTGAACATCATCGCTCCAACAAATCACTGCCGTCTCCGTTTACCGTACTCATTACGTCGCCGGTGCCGGACGGAACTATCGGTATTAATCGATTCTATCGATTTATTGCTTATAACGTTTTCCGACATTGATTGACGTGATACACTAGTTTCGCACACATCTGTGGCTATACTTGCTCTTATCGGATTCATTAAAATCTCTATATCGAATTGTTTCGACTCGAAAAAAAGCGTAGTGTGGCACCAGACGTCAGGACGGAACTCTCTTGCCATGAGAGGCCTCATCTTTGTAGCGTTCTCTCCCATCGCCACCTTCAAAATCACAAAACAACAAACTAACGAGTGGTGAAAGGGTTTACAAAGTTTCTTTGCAACAATGACACCAAAGTGGAGTGAAATTAATGCGTATTGATTGGCATCCAGTACCGACCAAGGCCTGATTTACCCATGGTTTTGAGATGAGCTTGAGAGCAAGCACGATTGTAGGCTTAAGTGGATCATCAGTCACGTACATCATACTGGATCCGAGTTCTGCACGAGAAAGTACTGCCATGCTTTATTGTCTGTTAGTCATATTTCATGCTCTCCTAGCTTCTTCACAAGATTTGCATTAACAAATCTTTTCTACCTTAAAGATATCATGTTACTGGAAATGCTAGCGGAAAAATTAAAGGCTAGCCTTGTTGGAAGGACTCAAAACACCATCAGTTCCCATTAAATAAACTGATTCGACCTGATGCGACCATGAAAGCCCACATCAAAAGAATGGCTGCAGACAATCAACTCGAATCGTTGCGACTGTGAAGAAAGCGAAGACGCCGAAACGTTAACCGAATAAAGTTCTATACCGACCTCGTTTTAGCTTATCTATTAAGTAAAGACGTCGATTATTCATAATAAGGTCAAGTAAAAGCTAGTTTACAGAAGCTAGCCTAAAAGCAATCAATCCGGTTTCAACCTCATCGTTATTTTCGGAGAAAAATCAAGCTCTACAGCTATCTACTAGCAACGCTTGTGTATTCTCTAATCTCAGTAAAAATGCTCAAGTTGCGGGTGGCACTGGGATTGTTGAAACCCTGTGTCTTTACCAACATGAGAACGAAGAGTGGATCTGGAGTCTGATATCGTAGTGCCAGCAAATTCAGGTAATTGGCTGTGACCAGTGTCGTGCTCTGACGTTTCTCGTCAGATAAACCATGCCGCCGACTCATCACGACCGCTGTTACACCGCTCAAAGTGCGCTATTTGACAAGGTATTCTGTGGAGAATCACTAGCAACAGGTGGTGGTCGTATTCCAGATTGAATCGAACATTGCTCTTTCTTTATCTCGTCTGATCTGATACGTCGGTGTAGTACTTAGCCGTAGAGTGAAAGGTACATGCTCCTACACGATTTTATATGGTGGGCTATGAGATATAGGAAGTTCCCTCCCTGCAAAGTGCGTATTTGCTTACCATGCATCAACAGCGACTTTTTTTTTGCCTTGGCCTTTTGACGCATAAGTTGCGCTGGGAATACATCTTATACCGTCTAAATTCGAAGCGCGTTTATATTAAACCAACAATTATAGAGTAATTCAAGCTTTGAATTCTTTTAACTTTATTCCCTTTTTTCTGAAATTGCTCTCGTCTGACTTCGCACTAGGCCGACGAAGCCTCCCTTCTCTTCGGTATGAGTGAATTGGTAACAAACTTGACTGGGGCGCTCCCTATGGTCCGCATGACCTAGGAATGTCTCTGGAATGGCTTTAGGGTAATGAAATTGACTCGACTAGCATTCAATCAAATTCATAAAGAGGAAAACTCTTCGCGCAACAGTCGATCCCACGCGAAAGCCTGAAAGCGTACGTCGATGATGGATGCACTAGACGAATACAATACAAAAATACTGAGAATCCACACAACAGTTTTTAAGACGGCTTATGTAAAAAAAAATTTATTGCGGCCATTCTTTGTGCCGAAGGGGTCAAATCGTTCACAGATAATTAAGTGGAAAAGAAACAAGCTTGTGAAGCACAATTAAAGCACTCATTGCAGTGACTGTCGCAGCCGGAAATGACGAGACGCCATCTGGTGAGGTGCGCCATGAGACGGCGAAGGTCATTCGACAGGTAGCACGCTTCACTGATCTGCGGTTCGTCGGTAAGAGTGGTCGAGGTTAGCTTCCCAGCTGTAATTGGTCATTCTCTTAAACCATTCGCCTTTTCATCAGTATTGAGTCTTGTGAATTATTGTACTTGTCTGTTTAACTATCCATTTGTTGCACGCTGCTAAAATCTTAACGTGGCTCCATACGTACGCAAAAAAATGCTCGCTGTCATTTTAAAAATGCAATTGAAGTGGGCGAATTATCGATCGCTAAAGGAATGCGTCGCAGTTTCGATGTACTCGTAATGCTTGTTAGAAGGCACGTCCATCTGTCGTTCTACTTGCTTTGTTTCCCTGTCGTTCGTACCCCCACTACACTGCACTTCTATGCTCCACACCCTCCTCTCCGACGGTTTCCATCTGTGTCCTCGCCTACCGTAATCTCTACGTTAACATGGTTTTTGCGCGTGGAAATAATGTTCGCTGGTAATAGATAATGATCACCGCGCGCCGACGTGTGTACACCACCATCACCACCACCACCACCACCACCACCACCACCGCCGCCGCCGCCGCCGCCGCCATGCCGTGTCCATCCGCCCGGGAGGGACTGAGTGGGAGGAGGCTCACAGCCACGTCCATTCAGACTGTATTCGGCAAACCACTTCCTACAGCCCTAGGTAACCAGCACTAGAATCTTTACAAGAGTCGCAAAGTCTCACGTATCTCCTGACCTACCTTGGCCAAACATTTTTTAACAGCAAGCATGTAAAATATCTGTTCACAACTTTGCTTATTTTTATTCCATATTTACAGTTCCATAAAGAATTCGGCTACTTGCAATCTACTTTTGCACTCATATCATTAAGGGCATCAAGACGAAGAATTGGGTGATTTGTTGGGTAAAATCCTTAACGCTCTAAATTTTCGGCACTGTGTATTGGGGAACTGTGCTCAAACAGGTGTACGAAATCCAGTAAATTTTTGCAAGAGGTTGCAGTCACTTGTCGTTTAGTTGTCTACTATGGAGGGTTCCGAAGGTGGAAAGGACTTGCGGGTGACATGACGAGATGAGTTCGATCTTATCTGCGCAATCTGGTCGTGTCGGTTGCGAAGCGATGTCAATCTGTCCACAGGCCATCCACCAGATTCACCAGATAACAGCGAGAAAACCGCATCCACTACATGTAGAACGTAGGGAAAGGTGCACAGACGTCAACAGTGCGATATATGGTGTAGCCTGAAGACCATTTAGTGGATGTGCTTTGGTTTCTGAGATCCTTTTAACAACTACATATGTTACTAATAAAACAGCTAAAAGCGGTAAAATTTTTGTAGCGTTTGTTTTCTTTAAGGCAGAATTTTTTTTAAAAAATGATACGCTAAAAGGGTGCGTGTGGTGCAGTGGTTGGAGTCGCCCTGCGGCACACATATGGGAACGATCTCGGCACCCGTGGCTCACCAAGCCTTCCATCCATCCGGAGTCGGAAAATTGTTACCAAACTTGTCTAGGAGGATAGCAGCACTGGCTCGATTCATCGGTAGGCCACCGCAAGTTATTGTAAAGGCCAGATATGCATTCAGTCCATTCAGTCACCTCAAAACGATGCTTAATGAAGTGGAATGCATGGCGCATCCCTCAGGGATTGATCAACGTCTAGAACTTTATCTTGTTTTTTTTTAGTTTTCAAAGCTTTTTACATTCTCCACCTGTTTGAGTTAAACGAGCAAGACATAATAATCTTTCCCAAGCAAATAATTCAGGGCTTGATTTCAGGGAAGAACTTCCATCTTACCATATGTGTAAATACGAAACCAATGATGATTGCAATGGTGTCCAGAGCAATCAAGGTGAGAATCTACACTTCCTCAAGATTGTTTTACTTCTCAATCCACTCTCTATTCTAGGATTATTGATCGTCTTGGAGGTAAAGTTCCATATTTCACATGCCATATTTTTTCAAAAAGAAAATCTATTTTGTGAGCCTTCGGAAAATACGAGTTGTTTTTTTCGTAGACATAAAGAATTAAAATCGGATTAGTACCTGCCCCTTTTTGGTGAGCGAGATGTAAGAAATTGAAAGAGTAACTACATGGAACTACTCTTGGTACTATTTGAATTTTTCAAATTAGTCAAAAAAGCCAATTTGTCGTCCAGTAGCTCACCTGGCATCCCTGACTTCTTCAAACTCTTTCACTACTTAAGACCAAATTTCTATTAACCTCGGCATTTATCAAATAATTTAGCCCGTTCTTGTTGAGCAAACATGAGGTTTTGCTTTACTGTTTATTTACAAAGGCGGTTTTTTTTTTTATATCGGGGGCGAAATTCGCCAGAACACCAGTTTATCGCTGATGAACAATAGAGTAGTAAGCTCGTGTTTCCTTTAAGTGATGTTTTGAATAGATTTTATCTTCTGTGTTATCTAGTGGTGAGTATCGGCTGAGGAGTTTCAGGTTACCGTCGACGGGCCCCGTGAAGCTCGAACCCCTGCGTCAGCGCTCACACATCGACGACGTTCATGCTCGTCTTTCACCAGTCCAGTTGCGCCATTCTTTCATGCTTATCACCCGCTAATGTGGTTCACACCAGAGTGCGTTCAACACTTCTCGAACTTGAAGTAATTTCTGACAATGTTGAGCAAATACAAGTTTAATAGTACTATTTGGATTACACCCTTATTTTACTCCAACCAGTAAACTTTGGTAATAGCTAGGAGGACAATTCATATATGATAGTTGCCTTGATATTATTTATTAACTTGACGTGCACAACTTTTTTGTCTTCAGCCCCATTCTATGAGAACATTACGAGGACGACGGTAACGTAGTTATTTAAAGTTGACGATAATAGCTATTTTGAGCTCAAGTTGCTTATAACTTCTACATTTAACTCGACGATTACAATCATGAGCTAAATAACACTTCGATCTGAGATTTTGGGTTGTGGAATAAAAATGGAGCAGCAGAAGCGTTTAGTCGGCTGTGGGAATTGAGGGTTTTAGTGGGTGCCTCAGTCCAATTTTTTTCTGTTTTGTTATGCTGGGATAATTACGAAACAAAGTCGTTTATAAAGGTATGAAAGCCCTCAAGGGTGTGTCAGGCGCTGTGGTTGGAGGCGCCACTGCGACACACACGTGAAATCGATCCTCGCTCCCATGGCCCACCAAGCCTTCCATTCCTCAAAGCTCGGAAAATTGGTACCAGACTTGTCTGGGAGGATAGCAGCACTGGCTCGATTCATCGGTAGGTCGCCGCGAATCACTGTAGGCCAGATATTCATTTAGTCATCTCCAAACGAGGCTTTACGAAATCGAATGCATGGCGCAACATTCAGAGATTGGCCAACGCCGAGAGGTTTATCCTTTATGTTATTATAAGTCCTCAAAAAAATGGTTTCTATTCTGTTTTACTCCCAGATTTTAAGCCAGAGAATTTCAAGAACAAAACCCGTAACAGTGCAAATGTCTGAGTTATTTTATTTTTTACATCTTCGTTGCAGTAGATTTGTTTGCTTCTAGCTTCAACACCAATCACGCATATCTCAACTTTCTAAATTTTACTAATCGACATAAAACTGTTGAATTTTGTCCTATTTACCAAAAAGATGTCCTAATCCAAAAATTTTGCAATCATCCGTCTCGCCGTAATAAAATCAGTTTTCTTAAAGCATTTTCAGCATCGCCTTGTTTGTTCGAGATTTCCCAAAGTACTCATGAAGGAAATTAATAAAGTAGTAGTGTGTTGATGAAAAGCCAACATTAGGAGTTTGCTGTCTCCGTCCTTCCAACTTCTGCGCAACTGGCTGCCTCTGGGTTCCGACATTACAGCGCAACATAGTTGTTCTCCTCCTCTGTTCCGATTTGCTAGTGCCGAGGGCAAACGTTACAGTTCTTCACATACGTTGTCGATTTTCTTCCTTTCCGCTTCAGTAATTTCATTAGAATTCAAGACCTTATAGCGGATGATTCTGTCTACCGACGCCCAAGACTTCACCATAACATCGCTTTTGTTGATGACTTAGACTTCGCAGATCCTCCGGTACTCCACCTATTCCATCGCCTTGTCATTTAATAAAAGCACTGAGCGTTGTCGATTTTCATACAGGCCCCATACCACATCACATATCATGTTGCGATCAACTCGCGAATTATTTTTGTTTTACAAAAAAGCGCAGTTGAACAATCTCAGTTTTGTTGTTGTACTTGTCCTATTTGTATCTGCAACGTAATCGAACCGTTATGCATGGACCTACTTCAGTCAGCATAATCAACCAGTCAGATCGGCCGCAGCTGGTTGTCGTCGACCTTGCTCAGCTTTAAAGTGCCCTCATCACCTTCGTGAAACTTTAAACTCACGTAGTACTTTACCGTCGCTACTAGTTCCTCGGCTGGAACCAACGTTGGTATTGTTAATGACTTAACATCGAGGTTTGTTTTATTACAAAAAACTGTTTGAGTTTCGTTTTATTCCAGTGGATTAAATTGAGCACAAACTAACACATAATCACGCAATGAAGCTGTATCTGCCGACCGTCGATTTTCACTCCCATGTTATCCCATTCCAATGTTCGCACGACGTTCTGGAGGGTGGCGGTAAATAATTTTGGCGAAATGGTATCGCTTTTGCCTAACTCCTCTTTTGACGTCGACGTTAATATCGTTGTAGAATGGTGAATTTTTGGTTGTTAAATTGTTGTACAGCTCACGAATAATCTTTATGTACTGCGTGGGGACTCCTTGGCTACCAAGGGCTTCCATGACTGCTTCTATCTCAATTGAGTCAAAGGCCTTCTCTAAGTCGATGAAAGTGAGACAGAGCGGCTTGGTCCGATCTTGGCATTGAAATCTCCAATGATGACCTTGAAGAATGTATGGTCTTCTCTGTAGAACCTCTCCAAGTCCATGTAGAACGCTTCGACTTCTTCTTCGTCATAGTTTGATGTTGGCGCGTAAACGACGAAGACTGTCAAAGCCGGTATTGATCCACATCTCTTTAATCGTAAACGTCCGATTCGGGTTGTAAGCTGTTCGAATGAATCGGTGTTCATGGACAAACTCGTGTTGCCGAGAACACCGACACCGCCTACTCCACTGCTGTCTCATATTTCGAGGAACAGTTCTTCTCCAGTCTCATAGACAGCGTTGAATGAGTGGCGTCGTCTCGTCTCGGCCAGGCCGATGACTTCGTACCTTATCATTCTTGTTTGCATGAGCAAGTCGTCTATCGAGGACTCGGATGCAAGTGTACGTGCGTTGTAGGTACAGATCGTCACCATAGTTCTTGATCCAGGCAGCTTCCACTGGCCCTGAGATTTTAGCAGCCTCTCCGTACTCGTCCTACCCAACGCTGCGAAATTGGGGGCTCTTTCGGGATCAGGGGAATGTTTTTTTTACTGTTTTTTTTTACTTTGTTTAGCATATTTGCAGCATATAGCATACCCACGTATAGCTTGCTGGGCTCTGAACGTGGGGCTGGTTATACTCACGGGTAGCTTGCCAGACTCTTCCAGAGTGGACATGGGGCTTAGTTGTTATACTTCCCTGTCACTTGATTGCAGGCTTTTGGCCGAATTGACTCGTAGAATACAATCCGCATAAAGCGAGAATGCACTCACACCCGCATGCATGAATACGCCTAGCAAATACAGAAAGTATGTGCCAAATCGGCGCAGCAGAAACAGGGAGTCCATCCCCTGGATCCACCTGCATCTCAGGGAAGCAAAGGTCGCTTTTGGTCCGCGATTAACACCCTATAAGCCACCGGGGGACGCGTCACGTTGCCTCGCGACTAACCGGCTCGAGATCCCTCATATGAGGGAGATCCGTGGGCAATGAAACATTACTATTTAAAATGGCATGCAACAAGTGAAGGAAACGTTTTTTCTGTAAGACGCCATTGTTTAAAAAGGCAAAGCCGGTGAGGTTTTGGCGACAGCCCATCACTACTACTAATTTTTGATATAATTCAGGACAAGCTTAAATTGATTATTGAATTTCCAACTGCGATAGTTCCTTTGCAAAACCGATTTCCATTTAACCTCGGCGTGAACAATCAAGTTTAAGCTAGCCGAGCAAATGTTATGGAACCTCAAGTAGGCTGAACAATCAAAGGAATATATATTCAATATATATTCAATCAAAGGGACATCGCTCGGCTACCACGTCTCGTGTGCCTCTTCTACCATGCTAATTTTGCTTCACAGACGTTGTTTCCAGTAGTTCCCAATCTTCCATAACATTATCGCTTTTAGTGTTGTAGTCTCGTTAATTTCAGCCTTCGGACTATTCCCGCGTTGCTTACCCGTCCGTCTCCGAACGATAGCTCACCAGAAGGCGTATGTCCCGCCACTCTTCAGGCGGCCGTTCAAGATCCGCCACGGAAACGACCACGGAAACAAGCATCTGCGTCACCAAGCTTGTCGCCGCCTATATGGCGACCGTGTTCATTTGAATGACATTTGTTTTCACAAATCCTTGTTTTCTTTACCGATTCTTAATCAGAAGTTAACCCACTGGTAGTACGCGATTATGGTTTCGTACTACTCTCAATGCATAGAATGTTAAAGCGCAGACCAAATATGAACTAGTGCGCAAAGGATTCCCACTAGAGTTCCTGAGAAAAGAGTGCATATCTTGAAATAGGCGAATACTCTTAGGAAGTTTATGATAAACAGTGCACCGGACAACAATGCAACATGTATATCGAGTAGAATGTTTTCCCGGCGCCGCACTTGTGGACATCAGGTGACAGCAGAAGAGCGAAAGTTTTAGTCAAAACTCTCCGCAATGAAAGAACGAAATTTGCGAACCATTGTTAGGTACCATTTTTGAAACACTTGTAATTTCTAAGCATAGCATTTGCACTCCAGTAATTTTGGTAGACTGCACAAAGCACCACAAATCCACTTCGTGAAAACTAACGAAGAACTCGGTTTTCGTGCGCACCGTGACTGTGGCCGTTGCCAGGTGGGCTGACGTTAGATTATATGCCAAATATTCATAGGAACAGAGTTTCAGGAAATTTCGTCAATCTTGCACTTTCATAACGCTTTGTATTATGATGTGACAGGCCTCGGATGATCATTGTGGTGTATTGCGCTCGTTCACCATTTGCATAGACCTCATTTAACCCTTCTCATCCACTTAGCAGCATAGTGCCGACATCCGGCATACGGGTTGTGGCGGTAACATCTTAAGCTTGCAGCTTTATCCGTCAATTGTACACATTATTTTTATTGCTCTTCCATAAACACTTTTGTCTAACAACTCTTTATCGCAAAAAGAATCATTCACAGATTAGCCGGAACGAAATCTGAATAGCAACATAACAAAAGCACTAGAAAATGAGTCTAGTACAGCCGATGTTCTAGAGAAGACTGATATTATCGTTAACTCGGCAAAATTTCACCCATATGGGACAGCTAAAGAATCAGCGAAACGAAAATGCAACTCAACAAACAACGAAAACGTGAAGCAAAAACAGATTCACCCATACATCCAAACGACCATCATTTTGGCCACATTCCAAGGTTAGCATTCGAACGACATAATGGTCGCTAATACAAATTATGCAGCAGCAATCATGGAATTTCTATTCATAGAGCGCTAAAGTGGTGTACTCATTGGACTATTCCAGTCAAAAACAATGAAAAAAACGAACAATCTCTCAATAAAAGCATATGAAACTGCAAAAGCACACAGACATGTCGAAATACATCATTGCTCTACATTTAGAAACATACTAATCAGTCTTCTAAATCAAAGAGAATGGATTACTCCTAGGAGCGACGGGCAGACATAGAAATTCGTTAATACCGTATGGAATTTAGGAGTGATAAGAATGAAAACTTGAAGCTTTACCTGTCCGACAAGAAGTGCCAAATACCGAAATGAAGATAAACTTTTTTTGAATGGAATTTGATAGAAACTTTTTAGATACCCTCCATATAGATCTGACTATAAACTGTCAAGCGTGTTTATTCTAGTAAAGACGTTGGTGAATATACGGTGAGGAAGTACTGACAGGATACGGATGGTTAATGCCCGAAATAAGTGGAGTTGACGCGGCACTTGGACTAACGTGACACTGACGCTGCGGCATTGTTGAGGTGTAGACCGTGGCTGGATATGGGGCAGCCAGTTGCATGTACTGATAGGCGTGGTGCTGCTGACGCGGTACTGTGCCGCGAGCGACTGCGGCGACTGCTGCCAAACCGCCAAGTGGCGCCACAGGCACACTGGTTGGTATGGATAGATAACGCTGGAGAGTCGGTACATTATATGTTCCGGCATTGTTCTCATGACCATCATTACGCAGCGTCATGGAACGAGGAGCGTGACGCATCAGAGGACGATGATTTGCGTAGCTACCGCCGGCTGTATGGCGTGCCTAACCAATATGTTAGAATTAACGAAGCAGACGCATAGAATGCGCCGTAGAAAAATGCAGTAGGATGTGACAGCAAAACATTCTGAAATCACACGACTTGCCTGCCAACATGCGCCACAATAATACCGGAAACATGTACGGTCTCGACAAAAATACGGACCGTGAGCTTTGCAACAGACCATGCACCATGCGTCTTCAAGAAACGGATCAATTTGAACCTTTTTGCCTATAATTGGCCAATAATTTTCTCACAATACATCTATCCCCTTCTAGTAGATCTCTAGCGTGTTTCAACAAATAGAAATACTTTAAATTGTAAATGGTTGAAGCAGCGATCAATATGAAAGTGGTCCAAAATACTTACAGAATTTACTCGTCCGTATTTCAAGAAAAGCCGACTCAATAGCGTGAAAATAGGAAGAATGAGAACGGAACGTAACGCGACCACTCCCTTAGAAAAATGAAAAATGATAACATGACGTTGCCTGAGGATGTGAAACCGGGAGTAATCTCTACCTTTCGAAAAGACAACATAAGCTTCAAGCTATGAATCTCACCAATTGGATATTTGTGTTTATCAGTGTCTATCCCGGCGAAGACTACGTCATCATAGAGGTCATTCATGATAGAAAACAATACTTGAGCGGTGATCATTCCATGTAGTGCTCCTACAAACACCTGAAAAGGAAAGCGTATGCAGCTGCGAGATAAATGTGATATAAAACAGAAGTTATAAAACTTGTGTAAAAGTATTCCAATGGAAGCTTAGAACAGCTCTCATGAAATACAAAAACACATATTATACCGTTTTCGTTGGATCTAAACGACAGTTGGGATCATCAAAATAAGAAGAATCGGAGACCACCCACGGAATAATTTGCACCTGGAAAAACGTGCTCCCAACAAATTACTGGAAGAAATGACAAGAGCAAATATATTCTGCACATACGTAATCTTGTTGGAAACTGGAAGCCTACTAATACTCATTTTTGGTCTCCATTGAAGAAGCTAAAAAGCTTCACAGATACTGGAATTCTATACCTGGCGGAATTCAATGGACTGATTACGACGTGCCTTTAACGTGAAGTACCATTCACCAGCAGAGCCGAACTCCTGAGAACAATCTTGTAGCAGCGATTTCACTGATCGTTCCGTCTCAAATATCATGTAGACGTATCCCGTCACCTAGTGCAATGAGTATGATTCTGTTATATCATACAAGTATATCTCGCGCTCATACCTTCCCACGGTTCCGTAGATTTGATCGGGAATGAACCTCTTTAGAAGGCCATTCAACTTTACACGTTCCATAGGGAGAAAACGCATCCACTAGGGCCGTCTCAGTAATGTTCCATGGCACTGGAAGATTTATTTAAGCTGCAGAGAAAGATTGCTTAAACAGTCAGAACAGTACCAACCTCCACCTACAAATATTTTGCTTGAAAACGTTGGATTACTGTAGTTACGAGGCGGAACTTCACCGGTCCAAATGTAACCAGAGCAGACCTCGCCATTGGCAGTATTTGAATCCATCTTAATAAATTAACCACTAAACTTCATTTAGATAGCGATGCATTTTACAAACCATCAACTTTCCACGCCAATGTTCTTGAATGTGACGACACCATTCATGACGACCTACACAAGATGTCCTGGAAGCGTTCACTACGGTGCGAGACGGCAGCAATTCCACTCTTCTCTTCCGTTCCGACGTTGCGGCTGGCGGTGGTAGCCTCGCAGTTGTTACAGAATTTTCTGAGGGCACTGGGTGGTCAGCGAGATTCTAAAATATGAAAAAGAATGTATGAGCTGTACAATTTCCTGAGCATCCGCATATTTCTATAGCCATTTACACCTGATATATACCTCATTTACATGGTTACACGGTGTAACAACAACTGTCTTCGGTGAACGACCAGTATACGTAGAGGGCTCGGATTTTGAACGAACCCTAGGTGGGTTTTCAGCACTAACGATCTCCAACTCAAATCGGTTCATGGCAGCCGTGAGTTCTGAATATAATCACAAGCTTGTTAGCTTAAAAAAGAAGTCCATTTATGTGGTAATTCAGTCGCGAATTATTCAGTACGTTATCGAAATTTGGACGGTTTTACAAGACAGGTTATGATAAAACTATACTACTTTCATTACTCGACATATAGTAGAACAATTCTGGCCTTCAACTATCTGTGAGGATTGGGACATACCGGCCAACTTCTCCAAAGAGCGTTCGTCAGCAGTTCCGCTGTCTTCGAGGCAGCCATGGACTCTTTGTGCTTGGCCCTCTTCGGAACAACCTTTTACCTCCTAAAACTGTGAGAATCGCTTCGACCTCTCCACCATTTCTGTGTATTTATGAACAACGTCTGATCAAGAGAGCAAAGTTTTTCGATTGCTTCCCTTTAATTGTTCAAAATCTGATAGAAATAAAGAATTTTCGCAATGTACTGTACCTTTTGCAAAGGATTTACCGCATTAGCTTCATTACCAGCGAACCCAACGCCGCTTGGCTCTTTCTGTTCCTCAGCCAGTGAATTGAAATTTACATCCATGTCCTGTGGTGAGATTTGAAACCAGCACAGCTGTAACGTAAACTTTACGTTAAGACCTCGTTGAGCATCTTAAGAAGGAAACTGATAGACGGGGAACCACAAAGGCAATGTGGGTGACGTCGCCGACTTGACATCGAGTTAAGGGTTTGAATTTTCGCGCACGACGCTTTTGACGTCGACGTGAAAACTCGTCCTCGTCAATGCAAGCAGATTTCTATGACTCGTGTAACAATCCCATCTTAAAAGCTTCTTTTCTCATTCTTCCTTTATACTATCGTCGAATCTTTGACTGAGATATCTCAAGTGGAGTTCTTTCGCCGTTTATACTTCCTCGTAGGAACTGCAGAGGCTGATGGTGTTGTGACAGGTGTGGTTTCAAACCCGTCACTCGCCCTGCATACCGATCCAGGAGCCAACAAACTTCCCCATTAAAATCCTTGAAAAATGAAAGAAGGAGAAACTAGCTAACAGTAGTGTTAAAGATTTTTTTCTTACAACAACTTCTTTTTTGTGCCAAAAACTAGTAAAAAAAAATAAATAAGAGTTGCTCATATGTGTTCTATAACTTTTTTCCAGAGATCTTGTAACGGATCAAACACTTTACTATGGGAGGACCAGCCGTGCCCACAACCAATGGTGGGGTATTGCAACATCCATATTCTTACGTTCAAATCAATATCTACGATACAAATATCAAAGAACTTCAAGATCGTGGAGTGGATATCAAGCACATGCTGGTAAGTTACTAGTTCTTCCAGCCATACAATAGTACAACATTTGTGAAGAAGAGTTTTTGAAGAATTACTGTTATTTCACGCACTATGCTTGATAAGAAGGGCGCGTTTGGTGCAGTGGTCGGAGGCACCCTGCAACACACGTGGACTCGATCCCCGCGTCCATGGCTCGCCAAGCCTTCCATCCCTCCGGGAAGCTTAGTCAAGGAGTTCTAAGCTAGTCAATTTAGAAGGATGAATCACCATATTTATCTTTCTTTGCTTCTGTTCATAGTCACTGAAACGAAGGACTTTTACTGCTTTTACTTGTACGACTTGTTAAGCCGACGATGAGACAGTCAGTGCTTTATGCTGCGAACCCATTTAGCTAGCTTAGGACGTAGCTTGCTCAAAGGTCGTTAAGACTTAGTTAAATAAGTGAAAGCTACTATAAGGTAATTATTCCTCCTACTTTGAACTGGCAAGTGTTATCTTTAAAATATGTGAATTACTACGCTACTGCACACATTTTAAAAACTGCGTGCCATGGTCATAGTGGCTTCAACATAATTGAAAGCATTTTGTGTTGTGACCGATTTTTACTGTCGTATTTCATTTTCGGTTGAAAACCGTGGTTGTTTCAGTCGGAGAAGGTTGCTGTGGTGATCCTAAGAGCTGTCGGAATGGTCAGGATATCTACCAGGTGTGCTTCGGAAATATTTCCAAATTTGGATTTTATTCATGGCATGGGGCGTAATTGTCGTTGATGGCGTTAACATGCTTATGTTGTGATTTAAGAATTGTCTGACTGCTTTTATCATTTTAAATTTTACAATGTCTCAATTTCTAGCATGACAGCGGTAAAGTGCTGCTTATGAAGTTGTCCCTCACTAGCTTTCAGCCTTTTGCTTTTTGAATTAATGTCTCTGTTTCCTCGAAAATCGCGAGAATCTACATCATTTTGGTTCTGTTGGTAGGATAATTCTTACCATTTCATGTAGTGATCAGCGGGATCCAACACTTATCAGTTCATGTGTGGAAAGACCGCTCTCCATTTGAACCTGAAGAAAACGGTGATCATAAACCGACTTGCTTCCTGAAATATTTACATGAAATGGAATGGTCAACTTTGAATGCCTCGAGTATGTGTATATAAGTTAAGAAGTCGCTATGCCGAACCACCACGAAGATGTGAGAGATCTAAAGTTCCGAGCTATTTCGATGACCAAGGGTTAGAAGCCCTACCACGTAAACGTCAAAATATTGAAAACCAGGACTGGACACGAGATACGTCTGAATGGCAACGAGCCAACAGCGTATGAGAAGTCGCATAATTCACACTTTGAAGATGTGATGCGGGAAATTTTAATACTACATCTACATAACTACCCGCTGAAATTTCTGGCACCGATCGATTGTATTGAATTTTGGAAACTGCACTGCTTTCCGTTAATGTGCTTGTTTATTTACTTGGACCCTTCGACGGCCCGTCTTCACATGCTAAGCGGATATAAGCTCATTTTTGGTTTCGTTTCTTTGCTTCGCAGTTATCATCCATGGTGGTGGTTTAACCATCTAGTTTGATCTTTTCGCTTTCGCACTACGGGTTTTTCATCAACTATGTCTTCCGATTTATGCGTAGTGCGATCTTTTTCCAGCTTCGTTGAGTTCATTGAGCCTCTTCACGGCTTCATTGGTACTTCTTAAAGAGATGACGAAGTTGTCAGCGAAACGAAGGTTCGATAGGAATTATCCATAAATACGTATGCCTTTCTCATCCCAATCGTTACTCGTGAGTTCGTTATCCACTGCAGTGCGACACTAAACCGTTTTGGCGATATGGTGTCGCCTTGTCGAACCTCTTTTTCTAGGGGTAAGGTACGAAGTTGATGAAAATCTCCATTTTCGTAGTACAGTTTCCATAGCAGTCAGAGTTATTATGTAGGAAGAGTACACTCACTGCTCATCGAGAACTGATAGGATTGTATTGGTTTCTACGCTGTAGAACGCTTTCTCATAGTAGACAAAAGTCAGGACTAGGGTTAGCTGGTATTCTCGACAAGCCTCTATTGCCCTGCACACGAAATCCTGTTTGCTCAACTGTTTATGCCCTGTCCAATGTCCTTCACATAACAGAAAGGACAAATTTCGTTAAGAGTTTGTAGAGTACAGCAAACAAGCATTTCGGACCATATTGTAGTATATATAGATCATATATATTTGTCATATATAGATTCGTATGTATCATATATAGATCCGTTCCGTCGCTTTTCTCGGAGAGTATTAGTGGGGGCGAAGCTCTCTTCTGGTCTGGGATTTTCTTTTTTGAAGGTGTGTCATATGAGTTGGAGAAGTTCATGTAAATTGAGTGCCCTAAGAATTCGGGCTTGATATCCGATCCTGGAGCTGTTCCTCTTCTTCATGCTTTCTGTTGCAAGTCGACCCTGTGAGGGAAAAATTCTAGGTTTTTCTCCAGTGGGTACTTTAGTGTCTGGGACGACGATTGTGGAAAAGAAAAGGTTGCCGTAGAACTTTCTGGTTATTCACCTGTATCACCTGTATCACCTGTAGTCCCGTTGATCGTTGAGTGAATCGAACGGGCGCCAGTAAATCCTACATTTTTCCCTGTCACGTGCAAGAGTAGCCCAGTGGATTCTGCTCGCTTTAGGGACTCGTCGAGCATCATATCTTTCTTACAGGCTGGAGAACCGGTGGTACAACATATCCATCCTCTTTTATATCATAAGAAGGGAGGTGGACGTAGCTATCGAAGAGATCTGTGTAGTAATCGTAGATGATTTTCTCCATTGCCTTTCTGGGCGCTGTTATTATTCCGTCTGGGCGTCGGAGTGCAATCATCTTGGTATTGTAATTGGCGAAGCTTCGGCGGGCTTTGCGAATGCTTTTCGCAGCCTCTGCAGCTTCGACCATTACTGCTGCTCTTCTCTCTTTAAGGTCTTCTTTTATCGCCTGTCTGCACTGTTTCGCAAGCTCGGGCGTTAGTTCGCGGTCTCCTGCAGCTCGTGCGATTCCACGCTGGCGTATTAGCTCGGCAGTTTCTTGAGACAGACGTCTCCTGGTGACCTTCGAGCTCTCAGCTTTCATGGCGCTAACGTGTCACCATGATAAACTCAGAGAGCAGCTCACACTGTTCGTTCCAGTCTAATCTTTGGGTCCCAATATGACGTTCCTCATACGATCTTCTTGGTCCGATCTTGGCATTGAAATCTCCAATGATGACCTTGAAGAATGTATGTTCTTCTCTGTAGAACCTCTCCAAGTCCATGTAGAACGCTTCGACTTCTTCTTCCTCGTAGTTTGATGTTCGCACGTAAAAGACGAAGATTGTCAAAGCTGGTGTTGATCCACATCTTTTTAATCGTAAGCGTCCGATTCGGGTTGTAAGCTGTTCGAATGAATCGACGTTCATGGACAAACTCGTGTTGACGAGAACGCCGACACCGCCTTCTCCTCTACTGTCGCATGTTCCAAGGAACAGTTCTTCTCCAATGTCATAGACAGTGTTGAATGGGTGGCGTCGTCTCGTCTCGGCCAGGCCGATGACGTCGTACCTTATCATTCTTATCATTCTTTTTTTGCTGTGTTTAGCATACTTGATACCCACGTATAGCTTGCTGGGCTCTGAAGGTGGGGGCTGGTTATACTCACGGGTAGCTTGCCAGGCTCTCCCAGAGTGGACATGGAGCTTATTTGTTGGAGGCAACTCCTAACCGCTTCCCATATATTTCCCTGTCACTTGATTGCAGGTTTTTGGCCGAATTGACTCGTAGAATACAATCCGCATAAAGCGAGAACGCATCCACACAAGCATGCATGAATACGCCTAGCAAATACAGAAAGTATGTGTTAAA
The DNA here is from genome assembly GCA_009735665.1 of Angiostrongylus cantonensis. Classification (NCBI taxonomy): domain Eukaryota; kingdom Metazoa; phylum Nematoda; class Chromadorea; order Rhabditida; family Metastrongylidae; genus Angiostrongylus; species Angiostrongylus cantonensis. Next base: position 494,735 of record MQTX01000158.1, on the reverse strand, counting down.
TCGGCGCAGCAGAAACGGGGAGTCCATCCTCTGGATCCACCTGCGTCTTAGGGAAGCAAAGGTCGCTTTTGGTCCGCGATTGACCCCTATCTGCCACCTGGGGACGCGCCACGTAGCCTCGCAACCTACCGGCTCGAGATCCCTCATATGAGGGCGATCCGTGGTTCTCGTTTCTCGTTATTAATTCCGTATATGTATGTCTTTATATCTTGCTTTCTTTTTCATATCATGGCGGGATGTTTTAGTGATCACGTCTTCGTTTATCAAGTATAGCATATGACAGTGAAACATTATGATCGCACAAGTCCCGAGGAAATTTTTTCACGCTGCTTTTTTCTGCTGCTTCTAATAGTTTCTTCTGACTTTACCGATGTATATCTTTCTGCAAACTTCTCTGTAACTGGCATTTATTACTAGCCGTGTTAAGCGTGTTGCACTAAGATCGCATTTCAGTTTCCTTCTTTTCTCGAGAAACCGCTTAGTGCTTGTGGCGATGGGATGTCGTCTTTTTGCTTATGGAGTTAAGACGAATTCGGTACACCTTTTAAGTTCTTCGATAAGAAGCTTCTAGTTTTCTGTCGAGTGTTCCTTAACCCGTCAGTCACGTTTGGATACGATTTCGTTCCGCCAACCTACGGCCGGAGCAAATCATTGTGCAAAGATGTTGGTGACAGGACCTAGTACCGATGGTTAGTTGGTTGTAGGAAAATTTGTAACATATTTCGTGGAAGTTTTTCCTTTGTTGCCTCTTTAGAAATATTCCATGTGGAGGGGTGCACGCAGTCTTTTTGATCTTTAATGGTGCATTTTTATCCCAAATTACACTGTGATTTGAAACGATCCTCATTTATTACTACTGACCATTTGTCAGCCTTATTCGCCACCTCGTGTTAATACTTTTCAGATCACAGACCGCCCACTGCAGCACGAGCAAAGTCGTCCTACAGCAAATCATAGCAATTACTTTTACAATGACAGCAAGCTACCCACAAAAGACATTACGTCTGTAAATAATGCCACCACTTTCCAGCGCTGTCAAGAAGTCGTGGTTGATATACCACCCACTGATGACTGTGTAAACGCTGTCACTTCATCTGAACTTCCAAGTTCTACTAAAAATGCTACACTTCCACGTATGCAAACTAATTCAGGATCCCATTGGCCTTCACTTACCTCGGAACAGGTATTGCCTGTTGAAGATAGTGGTGAAATTGATGATATTACAGAAGCAGATCATTCATTTACATCATTTTCGCGGGAAGTTGTATCAGCTTTACAGTCCATTAATCCAACCTCATCGTTGTTTATGGGTGATATCGTACTTCACGACGAATTAGATCAGCAATGTCACAGTTCCTCTATAGAGGGCGAGCGATTTGTTTCAAAGCAACAAGAATCACAGGAAAGCATCAATTCCAAGGAGACCAACATATTAAATTCGGAGCGCTGCCTATTCCCAACTGCGGGTATCAATGAAGAAAGTGTTTACAATACTGGAATTAGTCACCAAAGTTACATAGCTGGTAAAGATGTTGTTGAGGATATCGGTGGAAATGAGTTACCTCCACTATCTTCTCTGACGTTAGAAGAGCAAGAGTTAAATGAGAAGTTGGATTCTTCCTCTCGCTCTCCATCCGAAATCGTTTCACTTCGAAATTTTGATCTTGAAAATGGTAAGTGTTTTCAACAAGAAGTTTATGCACTACCACTAACTTTATCTTCTCTGTCTTTGAAAATCTATCTATTGCTGCGAATATAGCATTCACAATGCAATCCGCTACCGCTGGACAGTGTGTCCGTCGGAAACGGGCTCGATCGATATCGGAGGACTCCGAGGAAGGAGCCACTATCACTCCTAAGGAAGGCTCCCCAAATGATGTACTGTTTACTTATTTTGACTTTCATTCCTGCGGTTTCTTTTTAAATTTCGAGTCAGAAAAATGAAAATGAAATTGAAGAGATGGCAATCCTTGTCTAAAACTTAACCAACGAAGCAGCAGCTACTTAAGCAGGTTTATGTATAAAGTGCTTACTAAAATATTTCATCATTATGTGCTTTAAGGTCAAGAATGAATCCGGGAGCTCAGCAGTGAAACCAATCGTACCTAACCAAATCTTCCGCTGTCATATGCCGGTTCGTGTTCAGTATATTTATTTAAGATTAATCCGTTCGATGTCATTGATTTTCGATTTGTTCGGATAGGGCTGTGGGAAGCGTATATCATGGCGGCCTCGCTATGGTAAAAGTCGTTTGGTTGATCATGTCCGTCTGCATTGGGCAAAAGCATTGAAAAGATGTAAATTGTGTGATTTCAAGGCGTTAACTTGCCGAAAGGTAGGCACCTCTTGACATTCTTCCTTGCTTTACTAGATGTCTTGGTAGCGCTCAAGAAGCAAATTGCTTATAAAACTCTTGAAACACATCCCTGAATGCATCATTAAGATACTCATGTATGCTTTGTCGTTATTGAAATAAAAAAAAATTAGAAAATAATCTAAGGAATTAACATTCTTATATTCAAAAACAGGAGCTATAATGTGCCTATTTTGAGCTATCAGTTACAAAATGAGTACAATTTCCTCTCGATTCGTTATCTGTGGGTTTTATTTTTCAGATATATTGTTTTGCCATAGTGTAGACGTCGTTTTGACTATTATCGTACATTTATAGATTAATCATCATCACAAAAATGTACATCGTGACTCACCCTATATGGGAGCACTTTCTATAGAGTGAGTATTTTTAGCAAATGAGTATTTATGCGGGATTGGTGGTTTTATTATACTGGTTGTTTAGAACAAGAGAAGATCTGGATGAACTTCTTGTGTTGTGGAATCAGTGTTTTCCAGGTTGGCTTCTGATGCTATCGTTTAGTATTATCACTCCTTGAAGATGGTTAGAGCCACAGTAGTCTAAGCGTTCAGCACTTAGAGTCCGACGTTAGTGGATTTCCACCCATATATGGATGGGGTAGATCGGTGTGCGCGGGTTGATATCTTTTTGCGGGCATGTATATTACTGGACAGGGTTTTTTATTTCGCTGTAGTTCTTGCATTCAAATCTGATATTTTTTACATTTAGTAGTTCAAAAATAAATTTTTCCGGGCATCTCTATTCTTCGGCGGGAGACTATTACTGGTGTGTACAACACTCACTGTGGAACCTGTTGTTGTCGAGGAAGGTACAGAGGTCTCTTTACTGCGCTTAAACGTGGTCAGTTCTACGCTTAGGGACATCCTTTTGCTACCATAAGATAGTAGTCACTGAGACTTGTATAGGTGTGACCATAATATGGTTTTATATGGTGAAAAACACGGCTGCTTTTTTTATCGCTTGCATTGATCGACTAGAATATTCTCTGAGTCCTAGGAATAGAACACGAACATCGATTTCTTTGGTTTACGTTATTCCTTTCAACGTTGTACAGACATATCTGTCATAGAAAACTTTATTTATTGGGGAATATATAAATATATTCTACATATATACATATATATATATAAGATAAGCATAACTTTTCGAATTTGTTGCCTTAAAATTAAGGCACAAATTCAAAAAGTTATGCTTATCTTTAGAGCGAAAGAGGAACTATGTCCTATACGTCTCTAAATTTCTAAACTTCTTAAAAATTTTATCGTAAATAGTCGGAATTCGTTGAGAAACCAAAGTTGTACATATTTTTATAGGGAAAGACGAATTATGTTCTATAATCCTTCCAGTTCTCAACTCCTCATACATTTTAGTTTTAGAAAAATTGTGGCTTATCGATAAACCGGTATCGTAGAGTTTGTGTCAAGCATGCAAAAATAATTTTGACCAATAAGTGACCATGGCGGATGTGGCGCAGTGATCCGTGGCACCTTGCAGTACCCACAGATATGCATTTATTTGCCACCAAACGACGCTTAATGATGTCGAATGCATGGAGCATCCATAAGGGATTAATCAACCCCGAGAGCTTTATCCTCTTTTTATGCATTGATCATGGATATCGTATGGTATAGACGGATGTTAGAAATATCGGCATATAATTTGTATACGTTGCGAAGCGAACAACCAAATGCTGATAATACTGTTGTTATCAGATAATTTTTTTTATCGCTTTCAACGGTTTGAGATGTTCAAAGAGCATGCATGAATATTTGGAAAACTCGGAATACACCTAGCATCGCTAGTTACGGGGTCAGTTAGACCGGCATGAGCTGATATCAGTTCATAATAGGTACGGCGAAGAAGTAGTGGTTAATTCTACGCGTCGGTCACATAGATTTTAGCCGTCGGACTCTAAGCGGTATATGAACACTTTTTGCGAAGCCGTACTTGAAATTTTAGGCCGCTCTTCTTCTGGCACGATTAAATGGATACTTTCTTCCTCTAATGTCATGTGAGATCAGTTTTACTCAGGAGTGGTGATATGTCTGACCTTTTGCCTGTTTTTTTTAAATATTTTGTAAATGTACAATAATATTCGTTTTTCTCTTGCAAAATTTTGCCTAAGTTCATCCATAACACATGACCCCATTTTGGACTGTCTGGTTTCCATGGTGCCGTCGTCGGCAGAGCTGCCTAACTTTTCTACTTCCTCAAGAGAAGCGAGAAGCATCAAAATTTTTACTGAGATCCTCCATTTGTGAAGCGTAATGAGATCATTGGTTAGTCAAAATTTACTTACCACCTTAAGAATTCTGGAACCCATTAATTTGATGTTTAATGTCTTCATGGAGAAATTTCTATGGACATAAATATATGGCATGAAATGCCTTGCTTGTGAAACCACCAGTTCTGTAGTCGCCTCACATTCCTTTATGAATTAGTTAAAGTGCACTGTGCTGATTTACTGAACTATGCAATCGAGATAGTTTCGAGCTCACGCACATAACTGTGCATTTCATTGTTGTTCACAATGAGTCCAAATTTCGACAAAGGTACAGTTTAATCTCTACGGCTGTTTAGCTTCTTGATGGAAAAATAGCAAGTTTCAGTGCAAAATGACGATGAATTTTGTGATGCTCAGATACCCCGATGTGGTGATCTTCAAATTCCAATCGAATGAACGTCTTGCTTTCGAACTTCCCTTGTATTTATCAATGCTCTTCTGTTTTTTGACAGATTGGTTAGTGTTCATGCTTTAGTGGTGATAGACATGATACTCTTTTCGTTGTTAAAGGAGTGTGATTAATGCGTCGGTTGCGGCCTTTTGGCTTAAAGGTTATGATGGCACGTAGTTCTCCAAAAATTCGTTTGCTACGTTAGTTGGTGTATTATTTTATAATTTTGTACTATTCAGAAATCAATTATATGTAGGATAATACCATCTTAAATATTAAGGGATCAGACTAGGTCGAACACTTTTTTGAGGTTTCTTTTTACTTTCAGCACAGAGGAAATTGAGAAACCTTACTATAGTAGGTGGTTGTTAATGCAAAAAAAAAAGACTTCGTGTCCTATCACTGATTGAGCTGTATTAAACTTATCCGAAAGTTTACGACGAACGAGACTATTGAACTGTAAATGCTTTATCAAATTGAGAAAGTTTCTTAGGAAATCAGTTGAAACTATTGTCTTCGAGAATTCCTGTTGTTTAGCTTTTCTGTAATTACTGAGATTCATGTGCCATAAGCTTTGTCATCGATCATGATGAGTTTTCTTGTCTGTTAGAGGATTTTCGAATCCTTTGTTTTTGTTCTATCAAATATATACACTGTTTACTTATACTGATTTTGTTAACCTTCTACATTGTTGAATTGCTGTTATTGTTTTGAGTTGACAATGAAATAAACTGTGCTGTATGGGCGAATTCATATAGTAGAGATTCTACGTGCCATCGGTACTCTACCTTTATGCATTTTAATTATGTCGTGGTTAAGGCATAAATCTGTTAAGGTTTCTGCCTTGTGAACTATTTATTTTCCGATGAATTATGTGTACTATTGAGCAGGGTCGACGAACATATCCGGTATTTACTCGTGATGGTAATTGTCGAGGTCCTCAGCAGCGTCTCCCAAGCTGAGAAGGAGTCCGGCGTTTCTATCAGGAAGCGCAGCTAAAAGTAAAGCAATGCCAGGATCCACCACCGTCCTGATATCAAACTAGTCGCATGGTGGCAGATCTATTCCGCAAGGACAGCGACTGTCTGTACTGGCGACGACCTGGGGCAGACGGCCTAGCTGACCTCAGGACACCAGAGAACCACAATGGCTAAGCCAACAAAGCTCAGAAGAAGTGGGATTTATGTTTGTGCCCTCACAACCAGTGAAGACAGGCCATCCAAGTAAGTGAATGTGGAGATGTCATATACGTCGATTTGTTCCCACATTATTGACAGTTATTACATCAAGTCGCCAATGAATTGACCTTATTTGTTTAAACGTCCAAGTGGGTGAGGATGCCATCTAACAAGAAGAGTGGTTTTTAATCTTTACATCCACGAGCTCTGCGTCCGTGGCTCACCAAACCGTCCATCCCTCTGGGGTCGGTAAATTGGAACCAGATTTATCTGGGAGAATAGCAGCAGTGGCTCGATATATCGGTAGGCCACTGCGAGTGATTGTAAAGGCCAGATATGCATTCAATCATCTTCGATAGTACTCAATGGATTCGAATACATGGCGTATCCCTGTTTGATCAACGCTAAGTTTTATCGTTCGTCTTTTATGCATGTCTTTTCGCTGTTGCTATATTACATACTTTTTTGTTGTATTGTTATGACAGTTGCTCGTTCGCTTTAAATGATTTGCTCGGGATCAATAGGTTGTTAAAAGACGGTAACGACTAGAGTATTTTTTGCTTTGTATCAGGGATAATTTTCGGCTATGAGGAGTGAGGTAGACCTGGGAGTTAATAGCAGATTGTGTGAATACGCTTCATCGTACGTCCAAGTTAATATATACAACACAAATATAAGAGAGCTTCAAGAAAAAGGAGTCGATTTGAGGCGCATTCTGGTGAGATTTCTACATACCCATGCACTTTTATTTATATTGCAGCATTTTTTTAAAAATTTCTAGCAACATATTGACTGCCATTCGATCATCATGGACGTTCCGATACTCAAGGCTGAGCGCACAGTGTCTTCTGCATGTTCATTAAATACATGTGGGACAAACCCACTCGCTTGCCATACCCAGCATTCGCGACTCTATCGTCCCGTTCGCGTATGTGTCAAGTTAATACAACGTTATTTCTCAAATTAATTTTACATGCCTTTCAGAGTTTTCCGAGCTTAGTCGCTATCAATGGGTGTAATAACAATAGCAGAACTAGTGTCCTAGCAAACCATGATGCCCACAATTTTGTGCTGTTTTTTCTCACTATTAGCATAAGAATCTTTTTCTTTTACCAGCATTGCTTTACCAAACAAAATTGAGTAATCGGAGCCTGCAATGTCCAACTTTTGTCAGGCTTTTATTTTACAACGGGTATGTCCAAATTCTCTGCACCTGACAAAGAATATAAACGTGTATCGGAAAGGTCGGACGAACTTTCCAAGTTATCTTTTTACATACTAAAACATTTGGTTAGAAAAGGATCGGAAGTCTATTAGGGATACGAAATTCTTTACATGAAGTGTGAAGAATCGTGAGAGATTGGATTGATTATGAATATCTAGGATTCCTTGGGGTACAATTGCCATTCAAAAAAAGCAATATAACGAGTTTCTGGCATACAGTTCCTAATAATGTGTCCGATTTTTAATTTTTTTTTTTGTTGAGAATAGGAAAGTTCTTATTTCATATTAATGAGTTGTTATGATTTAGCCCTATCATTCCTCATTCGGCAAGCCGCTGAACAAACGACCAAGCACGGCGTCCTATTCCACGATAACTGGTAACTCTTTAGCATAACACGAATCTAGCTAATTTTTGGAATTGTATATCTTGCTACCAGTGGTCAGTGTTCTACTTGATTGATGTATTTGGAATTCTATGGAAGCATAGAAGGTCATTCTTGTGGAAAATGTCGCATTTTAATAGGGCATTTGGCGTGTTTTATGGATACCACTAATATCCTTGCGATGCATGCTTTTAATATTTGTTCTTTTGTTTTATTGGTCATTTTCTAGCACAGCTTATATGGCGATAAATTAAAATGTTGACTGCTTTGACTGTACTTCAAGTCAGTGGGTCCGTTTCTTAAGTCACATGGAACCTTGTTTCTTATCTTTGCTATTTTAGATGGCTTTACACAGTTTGAAGGCGAATACGTTTCTCATGACAACGTACAACAATTTCACATGGATCAATACGCAGAAAATGAAATGGAAATAAAGCGGAAAGAAGAATTTACTGAATGTGTAACTCATGGGACTGCCATGGATGAATCAGATTATGGCAGTAGACCTAATATTGTTCACGAAAACTATCTTGATAAAGCAAAAATGCCATCATGCCTTTCGTTCACCAATTATTTGGATGCTAGCAGCTCAAAAGAGTTCCCAGTGACACTGTCTTGCTCTGCAATATGCTCAACGTCTGGTGGAAATAGTTTTCTCCAATCAAACAATTTCTCCAAGAGTTGTGAAGGACCAAATTTTGTTACGAACGAGTCTGAGTCTAAAAAGCTGGAGGTTTTTACTGTTGCTGCGTCAATGACGACTGTGCCTTGTGTAGAAGAGGACGTTCAGATATTGTTTCGTCATTCGGATATAGTGCATGAGGCACTTCACGTAGATGAGAAAGGCAAAAGCGTCTCCTGTAAACCTGAAGAATTAGAGCTCAGAGTGTCTTTTTCGAAATTTTCACACGATTTGGAATCATTATCAAATATCGGAGCAAGAGCTGAACAAACCTGTATTCAAACAGTTCGAAGGCCTGCATTTGGTTCTATGTGCAAGCTATTCGTAGATTTTAAAGAATCTGTTGTGGACGATAAGAGGGTCGCCTCTAGGGTAATATTTATTTATTATTGAATTGTCCTGTCCGACTTTTCCCATGTAATTCGTTATTTTCAGAATAACTATGTAATCATGCGACGAATGTCTTCGGTTCCAAAATTCTACCATTGTAAAATAGAAGTGAGTTTTTAAAGGTCTTTCTACTTTAATATGTATCGCCTTCGTCACTAAAATCTGACGCATTTGGTATTCATGTTTCCGTAACTTTTCTCTTTAGTTCGCGTCACCGTGCTAACCGCCATGATTCCGCCTTCCAATGATCGCTTTTTTTCTATTGTAGAGCACCCGTTGGACAATTCGCTCTTACTGACGTTTCGCTTCACTGTATGCACTTGTTGTTTCAGCTCATTATATGTCGATGTGCTGAGACGACGTAATTTGAAAATTATAGGAACTTTTAACAACGACTTTATGCATCTCTTAAGACATTCCAACTATGTTGTTACTGTATTTTTAGAGGTTTCACCACTACGATATTGTGTCAGTACAAAAGGCGACTAATCGTGGTGGGATGCATATGGGAACCCAAGACGTCTTAGCACGCCCTTATTTGTAATGTTCTCCCTATTGTTGTACTATACTGATCTCCAACTTTCTCCATAGCTTGACGAATGAAATCGAACGAAGTTTTTTTTGTGGATTGTGAAGAGTAAAATGTAGATTTTATTTGCTGGCACCAGGCGAAGCATCTGTGTTGCACGATCTGTTGATTGCATACAGAAGGCATAAAACTCCTTGTGACAAAATAAATGGCGTGAAAGGAATAATAGGATTGACTAGCTTATCTATGATATCTGTTCCAACACTACAACCCTTCACGTATATTGCTGCTTATGGCAATATTCCTGTCGAAATTAACATGAGCTGAACGATAAAATTCGAGGTCGTCTTTCTTACTGCTTACTACAAGACCGATATTCTGATGATAGGATGTCAATGGAAAGCGGTGAATACCTATTAACCTCTAAACTTGATGAAACTGATGAAAGGTTTTCCAGGGTTGCAAACAGTGCATTCGTTTACGATACGGGTATGGGAAACAGAGACTTCTTGAACATGTGAGAGCTCACTGGGGAAAGTTGTTGAAAAAGTGCAAGCTGTGTACTTTTAGGGCGTCACATGCGTACAAAGTTGGTTCTTTAACCAAAACTTTTCGCTTTCTCCCGATGTTTTTTACGTTTAAGATTTAGGTGTATTACCATCATAAATGCAAGCATTCCGGTTCGGATTTCTTTCAAGCAGAGTCTTTAGAGTAAGTTTTCTCGTAATTTGTAGTATATAACATATTGGTCTCATATTCGTTCGTTGTTGAAAGTTTTCTTTACAGGACGAAAGAGGACATGAAAGAACTCTTGCAAATGTGGAAACTTTGCTTCGATGGTGTGTGGTTCTCTTCAATAGTTTCTTATCTGCAATATTTACTCCTACAAAGAGTGGCATGAAGTAGAAACATGCAGAGATGCCACCAAATTTCTGTTGCATTTGATAAACCGTCAATAGTTTCAATACTTGTGATGGTGATATGGACGGGTCACCAGTAGAATGGTGGTGAGCTAATAACCATGTCATAGGTTAGCTACTATGTTTAATTTAGCTTAAACAAAGTGACACCAGACACAGTGCGTAGAACAGCTGCTTTTTTTAGTTCGAGTGCGTAGCAAACAGAGTACAACAAAGTGTTTTTTTCAGTTTTCATTTGTGATATGACGTCATCTACATTGCTACTACATTATCCTATTACGTTCGTTACGGATATTTATTTATAAGCATGGATTTGCTTTTTATAGATCTGCGAATCTAGATTTCTGTAATTTTTTCCAGCTGAACCTCCACGATGCTTGCGGCCTGAAGCGTCAAGTGCCTTGTAAGTACTACGACGCTGATGCTAATGAACATATCTTCCAGCTCCACTCATCCTTTTTTCTGTTCAGTTGTCACCGAATCGTGGGTTTTCTTCATTATCGAAACAAGTACTTCAGTGCTACAGTGTATAAGCTTACGCTTTCGGTACCTAATGTAATGCGACGGCATCCTATGAAGACGTTCACAATGATGATGATGTGTGACGGATGCATGTGACCATTTTAAGTTTCTGTCGGTTGTGGACGTCGTACAACTCGAGCGCTGCCCACTCACAAGAGTGTCAGTGTTTGGTGATCGGTTTCATAGCCTGTGTTCAGAGTGCCATCGTGTTACCATTGTGACATGGTGTTATTTTTGTATTGCGATGTCCTCCACTTATAACACATTCACTGTAGCATTTCGTCCAGAACTCTTTCATGAAGTTTGTTTTGAGACTGTTGGTGGTTTAAATTACTGTTGCTACTAGTATCAATATAGCGTTCTTGTGCACATCATCGCATTTACATCAGGTCAATGACGAACTAGAATTGCTATAACTCTGCTTCGTCGTTTTTAGGGTCAAGCACTATTTCATCAGGTTCAGTTGGATCGGAAGTTTTCGTTTCATTTTGTTAAATTGTCAAGAAGTACACAGCTCTGTAAATAAATCTTGTCAGCTGCAAAAATACCACTTGGTTTTCCGGTCCTTCCGTCCGTTATTATTTCATTGGAGTTTCTTGTGTCGGCGCAACCGTAGTATCACATAGTTTCCATAATTTCTTCAGTAATTATTATTCCAGGTAACATTTCGTTATTTGACATAGCATCCACCTGAAGCAAAGTTGTTCTGCCGCTCAATATGGCCGTTTTACATGTACGAGTAACATCCAGTCCCTGTGAGGCTGGAAACCATTTGATGGAACACTGGAATGTTTTGTAATTCTAATCGTTGTTTGCTGTAACGTGCACAATAATGCACTTTTTGCAGAGAACCGGAGAGCAATTTCTTCAGATATGAGAGGAAGAACATTTTCTCACAGAAACGATGTCGAATGGAATGATATGTCTTCTTCCTACGTGCAGATTAACATTTATGATACGAATCTTAAAGATCTCCAGGATAAGGGAGTGGATATCAAACATTTACTGGTGAGTTGTTAATTCATTTCAATATACAAGGGGCTAAGTTGCAGGAGACATTTAGTCAAGTTTAATATGTATGTGAAAACATGCATATATATCCATAGTATGTTATATATATATATATATATATTTATGTATATATACATGTACCTATGTATGTGTATATCTGTACATATATATGCATATATGTGCATATATATATATGCGTAGATGTATATATATACATATATATATATATATATATGTACAATTAGTTTGATAGTACAATACCAGGTGTATGTACGTGTATTTACATAGACATATACACATGCATATATATGTATATGCATGACAGGCCGCAGTAACAGCGTCGGCTATGAGAATAGCCCTAAAAAGCTGCTTACCTCTCTCGACTACTCGAGCATTTAAGGAGTTTAGAATTTTATTGGTTAGTAAAACAGACTCGCGCCCCAGGTGGCAGATAGGGGTTAATCGCGGACCAAAAGCGACCTTTGCTTTCCTAAGATGCAGGGGGATCCAGAGGATGGACTCCCTGTTTCTGCTGCGCCAATTTGGCATATACTTTCTGTATTTGCTAGGCGTATTCATGCATGCGTGTGTGAGTGCGTTGTCGCTTTATGCGGATTGTATTCTACCAGTCAATTCGGGCAAAAGCCTGCAATCAAGTGACAGGGAAGTATACGGGAGGCGGTTAGGAGTCGCCTCCAACAAATAAGCTCCATGTCCACTCTGGGAGAGCCTGGCAAGTTACCCGTGAGTATAACCAGCCCCCACGTTCAGAGCCCAGCAAGCCATACGTGGGTATCAAGTATGCTAAACACAGTAAAAAAAAACGGGCCTTATCCCCCTGATCCCGAAAGAGCCCCCAATTTCGCAGCGTTGGGTAGGACGAGTACGGAAAGGCTGCTAAAATTTCAGGGGCAACGGAAGCCGCCTCGATCAAGAACTATGGTGACGATCTGTACCTACAACGCACATACACTTGCATCCGAGTCCTCAATAGAGGACTTGCTCATGCAAGCAAGAATGATAAGGTACGACGCCACCCATTCAACGCTGTCTATGACACTGGAGAAGAACTGTTCCTCGGAACATGCGACAGCAGTGGAGTAGGCGGTGTCGGTGTTCTCGTCAACACGGCTTTGTCCATGAACACCGATTCATTCGAACAGCTTACAACCCAAATCGGACGTTTACTATTAAAGAGATGTGGATCAACACCGGCTTTGACAATCTTCGTCGTTTACGCGCGAATATCAAACTACGAGGAGGAAGAAGTCGAGGCGTTCTACATGGACTTGGAGAGGTTCTACAGAGAAGAACATATATTCTTCAAGGTCATCATTGGAGGTTTCAATGCCAAGATCGGAACAAGAAGATCGTCTGAGGAACGCCACATTGGGACCCACGGATTAGAATGGAAAGAACAGGGTGAGCTGCTCTCTGAGTTTATCATGGCGACCAAGACCATGGTGACTCGCATTTCCAGAAGCCTCACCGTCAACGATGGACGTGGGAATCTCTCGATGGAGAGTACCATAACGAAACAGACCACATCACAGTTAATAGGAAGTTTTGCCTAACCGATGTAGCTGTTGTCCCAAAATTTTACACAGGATCAGACCACCGTCTCCTTCGTGTAAGATTTTATTTTTCGCGGAAAGGAGAAAAAGCCGGTAAGAACAAGATGACTGCACTCCGACGCCCAGACGGAGAAATAACAGCGTCCAGAAAGGCAATGGAGAAAATCATCCACGGTTATTACTCAGATCTCTTCGATAGCCATGTCCACCTCCCGTCATATGAAATAAAACAGGATGGATATGCTGTACCACCGGTTCTCCCTTCCGAAATCCAACTGCCATTTCGTCGGTGAAAAATCGAACAACACCAGGTCCGGACAGGATAAGTCGGCTCCTCACACGCTACCTGTCTGAATGCAAGGTCCTCACTCAGTGGAAGACCGGCAATACCATGTTGTTGTTTAAGAAGGGGGACATACACGATATAGGCAACTATCGCTTAATCTGCTTGCTGTCTGTCGTCTACAAACTTTTCACTTGAGTCATCCTAAACAGGATTGACAGAACACTGGACAAAGGACAGCCATGCGAGCAAGCAAGGTTTCGAAAAGGATGTAGTACTGTGGACCACATTCACACGTTAACAAGGCTCATTGAAGTATCGCGAGAGTACAAAAGACCGCTCTGTCTCACTTTCATCGACTGAGAGAAGGCTTTTGATTCAATTGAGATAGAAGCAGTCATGGAAGCCCTTGGTAGTCAAGGATTCCCTACTCAGTGCATAAAGATTCTTCGTGAGCTTTGCAAAAATTTCACAACCAAAATTTCACCATTCTACAACGATATTGACGTTGACGTCAAGAGAGGAGTTAGGTAAGGCGATACCATCTCGCTAAAATTTTTTACCGCCACCCTCCATAACGTCATGCGAACATTGGAATGGAATAATATGGGAGTGAAAATCGATTTCGGCAGATAAATCACCTTCACTTTGCTGATGATATGTTCTTATAACACCAGACATTAGCCAAACGGAACGAATGCTTGAGGACTTTGATAGAGCGTGTGGAAAGATTGGTCTTCGACTAAATCTAAAGAAAACAATGTTCATGAAGAACGGATTGGTTTCGTTTGCCCCATACACGCTCAACGGAACGAATATCTCCGAATGCTCCAGCTATGTCTATCTAGGTCGGGAAATCAATATGATGAACGACTTATCTCCAGAGCTGAGCAGAAGGAAACGAGCGGCTTGGGGAGCTTTTAAGAGCATCGAAGATGTAGTGAAGAGAACAAAGAACACCCGACTCCGTGCCCACCTTTTCGACTCAACAGTTCTTCCTGCCCTAACGTATGCGTCCGAAACCTGGTCGCTACACATGCAGGATGATAGATCACTCAGTGTTATCGAACGCGCAGTCGAATGGACGATGCTAGGAGTATCCCGTTTCACACAAGTAAGGGATGGGATCCGAAGCTCCGATCGGCGTCAATGATCAAAAATCAAAGATGCCGTTCTATACGCCATGCGGTCGAAGATAAGGTGGGCCGGACACGTAATGCGTATGAATGATAACCGATGGACAGGAGCTGTTAGTGACTGGTTTCCTCGGGATGTCAAACGAACTGCAGGAAGACCACGGACCCGATGGTCAGAGTTCTTTACGAAAATCCTAGAAGAAAGATATGATGCTCGACGAGTCCCTAGAGCGAGCAGGACCCACTGGGCTACTCTTGCACGAGGGAAAAATGGAGGATTTACTGGCGCCCGCCCGAGTCGCTCGACGATCAACGGGACTATAGGTGATAGAGGTGATACAGGTGGGTAAAATAGACTAAGTTCGATCTCGTTTGTCACATGTATAATTCTTATACACTGCTCATTCATAGTTAAGTTTGTTTAGAATCAAGACGTTCAAAAAATTGATAACAAAGAATTTGACTGTTTTGAAACGTCCAGCGGGAAGATCACGAGTTATAAACACAAAGGACACATTGGGAAACACCACCTTGTCAAGCTGGTAGAAAACTCGCTTATTCATTAGTGTTAATGCTTTTCATATGAGTTTTGGGTCGATAAAGTGAAAAAATACATATGTTATTAACTCTAGAATATCGGAATTTCCTCATAACAGAGCAAAAGAACTTCTTGAAGCAAAAGATTTGTAGGATTTAACATTTTTTATTGACCTTAGTAAAACTTACTATTAGCTGAGATGTGTTGATTGGATTTTCAAAACGTCCTTCATTTTCGGATCGTATGGTACCTATTGTGGTCACGTCGCGGCGTGGGTGCTAAGCATTTTCACACGGGGATCCATGGATTGAAAAAATAAAAATGAATTACTGAGGGAACTATTTGTGAAGGTCAAGACGATACAAAATAACCTCACAAGCCGTTATTTTAACGATGGATTCTCTTAGTGGGTCGTGTTATCTCTAACCGATAATTCCACTTCCAAGGCGGCCTACTGATGTATTGAGTCAGTGCGACTATCCTCCCAGACAAGTCTGGTGCTAATTTGCCGACCCCGGAGGGATGAAAGGTTTGATGATGGGCCATGGGCGTGGGAATCGATCCCAGGTGTGTGTTGCAGTGTGCCTCCGACCAATGAGCCACACGCGTCCTTGTACTTCCTATGATGTACACTTGAAGAAATCACCGCATTCGAAAGCTGTCGCTTCGATAGACTGATCCACCCACCTTTATACATGTGAAGTAATACGGTTGTATCATTTCAATTCAGTTCTCACCTGAAGTCTGCAGAGAATGGAATCCAGCGGTGACATACTGGGGTTTTGAAAACTTTTCGACAGTTCTTTTCAACTCATTGGTTCGTGTACGCTGTGCAAAAATCAGAGTACCTTGTCAAAATCGGAAGTATCGTTGTGTCATATATTAGATATCTTCATTGGATCGACAACTGTCGCAAAATGCACCTGGTGTCTGTCTTCTACAAACTCTTTGTCATAGTAGCATTTACGCAAGTGGAAGAGCATTGCGGGTTTGACATTCTTTCAATTCAGTAGTTTTTGGGAAACATTCGTGATCGTTGATCAAATATGCATGATAACGGGGCTATTTAAACGGTCGTTATAGGACGATTTGTTGCTGGACCACACCTTCATATTGAGGAATCTCTTGCTCCTTTTGAGGATCATTGGTCATAAAGGAAGTCTGAAATAACTGGACATGTTAGTTCAATGCGAAAATAACTTCTCTTTAAACTCTCTGGATAAATTTATCTGCGGCTTAGTAATGCCTGCGAGAGACGTTTTTTTCGTATGTTTCGTCTAATTTTCATCCTTTGCAGAAGGAACTTCACGAGTAAATAAATGATTCGTGTTGAAAGCAATTACCTTAGCATCATAATTGAACGCGGAAAATTGGGCAGTTTGTTATGCGCAGGAAAGCATCGAAATGGAGTTGGATATTTGGTTACATGGACAGCCCATCCTAACTGATTGTGTGGTCCCCAGCCTGATCTCCATTTCTCGTAGTTTTTCTGGTCAAGCCATTGTGGTCCACTGGAATCCCGAGGTCATCCTGGCGAAAGTCCACCCCAGGTAGTCGCCACCAAAGGTGGTCGCCGCCCTTGTGGATCAGTAGGAGATTTGCTACCATACGACTAATTCGATACCATGGCCGTGGTGGATCCCAGTTTTGGTTCACTCTTAGCTGCGCTTCGTGGTGGAAACACCGGGCTCCTCAACTTGGGATGCGCTGCCACATATGAATCTCTCGGCTGTACAGCGGAACCCGACACCTAGGAACACCTCTCAGCCACGATGAGGCGGTAACTCTTTGGAATGGCATCGAGATGTAATGGTTATCATGTAGAACACTACTTTGTCTTCGACCTCCGTAAAGTATGCATAAGCGGAACATAAGTGGATTAACGTTTTGTTTGGTTTCGAATGCACCTATTCCAGTCCTTAGCAAACTATGGAAAGCACAAGCAATTTTACGTCATTGGTAACAAAAAAGACGAAAAGTTTAATGTTCCCCAAAGTGGAGTTATTACTAGTTCGAGTTATTATTGCACTTTTATCACTTGCAATTTAGCGGTATTAAACATGTAAATTGTTTATAAGATGTAAAATGCTCCTCTGGGGTCTAAGCTGCAACTGTATTGGTAAAGTGTAAGTCCGGTGAGACAGTAAGAATCATCAATTTGTGCGTCATAGTGAAATGAACTTCTCATAGTGAAATCTGGTGTTTCTACAATGTTGTGTAGATAAAAATCGATCTCGTGTTATAGTGATCTGTTTCATTTATCCAAATTTGTTCAGCAGCATATTGGATTTCGTTCCGTCGTTATGGATGTACCTATTCTTGGTTCGGCTCCTTTAAAGTTCTCAGTGGAAGCAAGCGCCCGCCGCGCAAAGTCATTCGGAGGTTTCCTCACTCATGGCCGTTCTTACTCGAAAAGTGTAGGGGTCGGTGCTTTAAAGAAGTACTTTTGAATAAATTGAAATCATATTATTCTTTGTGGATTTCGATTGCTTGTAGCATTAAGGTGACTGATTCTAGAGTTTTGGCCGTCCATATTCACGCGCCGGCAATAGACTGCGTCATAAAGCTCTTCAGAAATCGCCAAGTACCGATGTACCGCACTTTGAAGTGTTTATTAGCACATCTTTTAGACTTTGTAAACTCTGCGACACTATTTTTTGTAAACAATGGCGCGTTTTTCCCTTATTCCAGGATATTGCTGTGAATCACAATCAGGATGTTATGAACACGAATTTAACAACATCTGTGATTAGTTCCAATACTTCGTTGCCTAAGGAAGAGAGTGAAGACCGAGCTGGTGTGTCCTAGAGAGCTTTTGCCTTTATTAGAGTATGTGAAACTCATATTTCCCGCGTATCTCTTTTAAACTTTTCCATTCTCCGTTCTTTTTCTCTTTCTATGTTTCGTAACTCTCTTGTGTTATTTTGTACTTGGAAGCCTATACTAAATTGTATTTTTGATTTAAAGGGTATATCTCAAAATATGAGTTTAATAAAGCTGAGATATTTGCAAAACTCTGGACCGCAGGTGTCTATGGTGGGGAACGAACGCGCTATTGTCCTTTCCGGGGAGTAACGCGCTCACCACCACACCATATGGGTCCTTCGTTTCGCCTGTCTCTCAGCCAGTTCTATCGATCTAGAGTAGGCAGTAAACAAAAACGGTTAAGATCTCAAAATATGTTCTCCAGTTCCTCTGACATCCACCCCATTGACTTCCAAACGGTTCATTAGCTTCGGGAGTTTTATTGGCAAACCAACGCGCACTACGTCTGAGCCTGGTTTGTTGAATTTTGTTTTGAATCAAACATTTCTAACGGATTTTAGTTTTGTATATGGAGGGCTTGTGTTCACTGAGCATATTTCTTTTTAAAGACGCCTTGCTTTTAGTGGACACTGTTTTTCAACGCGCTGCTGATTGCTACCAAAACGGGCAGTATGATGTCCATCAGGTTTGTTCGAGGAATATTTTATGGTGTTAATATTCGTTTATGTTTCTAGCATTATATTGCGAACTTGATTTTTTAAGACTTCTTTGAAGCCCGGACAGTCACGTTAGAAGAAGATGTAGAAACTACGTGTTTAAAATTGGTATTTCATTGTAAATGTACCGTTTCGCGGCACTGCTTACCCAAGACTTGGATGGCCCATCCTCAATGATTCTGAGAGCTCCAGCACGATTTCCATTTTGGAGTTTTACTGGTTTAGCCACTGGTTCCCTGCAGTTCAGAGGTCTGCCTAGTGAAGGTCTGACCAGGTCGTCACTACCACAAGCAGTCGCCGCCCTTGTGAATCAGAGGGAGATTTGCCAAAATGCGACTAGTTTGGTACCAGGACGGTGGCGGATCCTGGTAATGGTTCACTCTTAGCTGGGCTTCCTCGCAGAAACGCCGGACTCCTTTTCAGCTTGGGAGACCCAGCCAGGGGATGAGTCCCCTCACTGTATATCGCAGCCCGACACTCAGGAACACCTCCCATCCGCGATGAGGCGGCAAGGCATTGGGAGGCCCAGGACTACATTTTTCATCAAGTTTATCTTTATTCCAATTGGCGTGGTCAATATTTGTCAACAAACTTTACTTCCCAACGCTGTGAATGTTTTAACCCGAATTCACCGTGTAAAAACTTTACGTAGTCTGAGCTTTCACATTATTCATAATGTGATGAAGATCACAATTTTACTTATTATTGGTGAACCTTGTGCTAAGTGTTTACCATGATCATGGATTTTTTTAGGCCAAGAAACACGCACTTCAACTTAAGTCAAACCGTTCTCGTACGGAAAATCTAAGTAATCTTGACAACAAACTGCTCTCGAAAAACATTACCACTGCGACTGATGTCAGTATTTTTCAAGACTCTCAAGAAGGCCTGGTGGAGACGCCTGCCGTTGATGGTTACGCAAACGCCTCCCTGTCATTTGAATCTCCACGTTCTCCTGCTAAAAACACAGCACCATGTGTTGAAAGTAGTCCACAAACTCCATTGTCTTCATCAACTTCACCTGAAGAAGAATGTTTTGAAGGTCTTGGTTACTTTGATGGTGCTAATATAGCAGATCAGTCATTCATGTCGTTTTCGCGAGCAATTGTATCAGGTTTGCAGTCCATTAATGCCACCCCATTGTCGTCTTTGGGTGATGACGTGGTTTGCAACCAATTGAATCAACAGCGTTGGAATAGCTACAGTTCATCTGCAAAATGCGAACTGTTTCCTCTGAACGAAGACAACTCACACGAAGGCATCAATTCCAAAGGGGTCTGCGATTTAGAATCGAAGAATTGTATATTCGGATTTGTTGAAATCAATGAAGAGAATGTCTGCAGTTCTGAAGTTGGACGTCATAATTATGTAGCAGGTAGAGACGTTGTTGAGGATATCGATGAAAATCAGTTGCTTCCACACTCCTCTGTAAAGTTAGAAGCTCATAAGCTAAGAGAAACGTTGAGTTCTTCACATCTATGTTCATGCGAAGTCGTTTCACTCCAAAACGCCGATCTGGAAAATGGTAAGCATTCATGAACGCTTGTTTCACTACTGTTGAATCTATTACTGATTTTAAAGGCGTGTTTAATGAGGCTGATGGAGATCTCATTAAAAAATCCGGTGCTTCCAAACGGTCACTCCGTCGTAAACGTGCTCGCCCAATGTCGAATGAGTCTGTAAGAGCCACACTCATTTCTTAGGAATATAGTTTGAATACTGATGATGTATTGAATGCTTTTTTGTTTTCCTATCTATTAAACGCGATCTGAAACCAATATAGAATTTCAAAATTAATTTAGTCACATTTGTTGTTTAGAGGGGATAAGCTATGGTTTTGATAGGTATATTCCTTACTTTTTTATTTTCAAGGGCAAGGGCGGATGCAAATGTTCGTTGGCGAAGTCAGATAGACAAACAAAGATCTTCCGATGTCAAATGCCGGTCTGTCTTTGCATTTTTTTTCACATTTGAATGTGCAATAAATATGTTCGCAGTGTCTTAGGTAAGAAATTCCAGTTGGAAGGTGAGGTGAGGTGTTTTTAACACACTTTGAACCATGACCCAATTTCATTGACGGCTTGGTTGAACTAGGGCTATTTTGCAGTTTTTTCTACAAGTAGGTTTTTCCAAGTTTTTTTTCCTCGCTGATCTTCAGATTATTAGGTTCTGCGCAGCCTCAATATTTTCCGACCTTCTTTTTCATACTTTTTCGGACAATTTCATTTCCTGTTTTTATAACAAAAGCTCATTCACCACCCAGTGAGAGAGTTTTCAGTGGTCTTTGGTCGGTATTTTCGCAACACATTTTGAGTTATTTCGGTGTTTTAGCTACCTTTTGGCTTGCGGAATGCGCATTGGTTAAACATCCTATTCAAAGTGCGGATGGTCGCGATCTGCCTCATGCCGGCTGAGACCCCACTAATAAATCTGTACTGGACTTATTGAAAAGCTGTTTTCGATTCACCAAGTCTTCCGACAGCTTGTGGTGTGGATCTGAAATGCCAAAGTTTGGAGCGTAAAGCTGTCTTAGGATCCTAGAGATAATGAACTTGGCCGGACTCCGTTGTCATTCATGAAGAAAAAGTCATCAATTTATTGCGAAACGAATGAGTAGATCTGAATACCTTCGTGGGTGAGGAATGCCAGAAAACGAACCGAACGCAAGAAGTGCTGGGGTTCATGTCTTTATGTGTACAATATGTAGAGAAGAGTCGTTAAATATTTGAATAAAATGAGCGGTGGGCATATGGTAACTATGTCTCACATAGGCTACTGAAAACAATGGAACAACCAATCTTTGGTTAAGAATTGCTTCCACAGAAGGTAAATTTGGTGTGGTTCACTGATGGATGGTCAGTTTGGTGCCCAATGCACATTAGATTTTTAATGACAATGAATTTCGAGTGGATGAATTGCTTTTCCTTGGAAGCGCGAACTAGTACATTTTTACGGATTATTTTCTGCAGACATTGCAGCAGATATTTGAGACTTGGTGATGAAGGAGAAGGAAGGATACGAGCAGGAGAAGGACAAGTCCATTAATCCGACGAGTGTTGAGAAAATGAAAAGACTCATTGTACTCTGTCTTCATGAAAAAATTATGAGATGTAAATGTTGAAGGATTACTAAAATTACTGTTATACTTTTAGAATCCAATCTTTAAGGTTTCAAACGGATGACAAATTTCAGAGTTGAAAAGCTGTTTGGTTGCCTCAATTTAGCCAAAAATTCACAGTATTAGAAGAACTCTTTCTTAAAAATCGAAAAGAAAGCTATGAGACTTGTGCTGTTTAGAGTAATTATCGCATTCCCCCTTTATATTGTACATGGAAAGCGAGATTATACCAGTAAGTTATTCCGACCAAGCACTAAAGTTGCTGCATATTTAGCGATTTGTGTATGTTGTTGTGGATTCCTTCGGAATTTTTTCGAAAAGCATTAATGAATCAGCGTTAATGGGGATAGTGGACGGCTAACTGGAACAAGGAAGGCATATATCCCTCTCAATGAGTGACATAAGCAAGAACTACTCAACATATTCTCGACGCATTGCGTTTGGTGGCCCGCCGTTTGGGACGGCGTCATGTTTTCGGCCGTTACGGACACGCTCATTTTCCTAATATTGACCATAGTTGATCACCCGTATCATCTGTCGTCCCGTTGACCGTCGATTGACTCCAGCGGACGCCATTGAATCTTACATTTTTCCCAGTCGCACGCAAGAGTAGCCCTTTGGGTTCTGCTTACTCCTAGGACTCGTTGTGCATTATATCTTTCTTCCAGGGTTTTCGTGAAGAACAGTGATCACCAGGTCGCCGGTCTTCCTGCTGTATGTTTGACATCCATTAGCGAGCGGGATTTGTCTATCGGTTGTCGTTCATACCTATCACGTATGGAGCCCACCTTATCTTCGAAGTTTCAGCATATGGAACAGCATCTTTGATTTCTGATCGTTGACGGCGGTTGGGGCTTCGGATCCCTTGTCTCATTTGCGTGGTAAAGAATACGAGCATCGTCCTTTGTGTGCGTGTTCTATAAGGCTGAATGATCCTTTCTTCCAGCCTACGCATCGAGCAGGTTTTTGACGAATAGGTTACGGCAGGAAGTATCGTGGAATCGAATAGACGGGCACGGAGTCAGGTGGTCTTTGTTCTTTTCATTACATCCTCGATGGTGCTCCCCAGGTCACTCGCTTTCTTCTGCTCAATTCTGGTACTAAGTTGTTCATCATATTGATTTCCCGACCTAGATAGACATAACTGGAGCATTCGGAGATATTCGTTCCGTTGAGCGTGAATGGGGCAAACGAAACCAATCCGTTCTTCATGAACGTCGTCTTTGTGAGATTTAGTCGAAGATCAGTCTTCTCCATAGGCTTTACCAAAGTCAGTAAGCATTCATTGGTCTTCGCCGATGTTTGGTATTACAAGAACGAAATCATAATCAAAGCAAAAGTGATGTAATTTCTGACCAGTTTCCACTCCCATGTTGTCCTTGTCCTATTGCAGTGTTCGTATGACGTGGTGGTGAACAATTTTGGCGAGAGGGTATAGCCTAGCCTAACAGAACTTTTAACGTCGATGTTAATATTGTTGAAGAATGAGGATATCTTGGTTGTGAAATTTTTATATGGCTCACAAAGAATCTTTGTAAACTGAGTAAGGACGTTCTGGGCGCCCAGAGTTTCCAACGTTTTAGCTGAGTCAAAATCGATTGCCACGACCGGCTTTCTACTATCCTAGGCATATATCGAATAGTTTTTGACATTCTCTTTGAGCAAATATGGGGTGTTACTCTATTCTTCATTCCAATAAAGCTTCCAGCAGGTTCTGTTGAAGGCGATGCTGCCGAAGAATCACCTTTACTGGAGAAACAATAAAGTAACACCATGTGTTTGCTCAGCAAGAATATCGAGAATTATTTGAGTCTAAGGCTTTCTTTAAATTGATCAAAGTGAGACAAAGCGGTCTATTACTATGTCGCGATACTTCGACGAGTCATGCTATTGTATGGATGTTGTCCATTGTACTTAATCCCTTCCAAAACCCGCCTTCACATGGTTGGTCCACTGTTCTGCGAACTCTATTTAGTATGGCTCGAGTGAAAAGTCTGTGAACGACAGATAACAGGCAGTTGGGGTGATTGTTGCCAATGTCGTGGAAGTCAGCTTTCTTGAACGAGAACACGGTCTTGCAGGTCTTCCATTAAATAGGAGCCTTGTATTCTGTCAGGTAACATGGAATGAGCCGAGTCAGTGTGTGTTTACGATGACTGCCGGAAGATTCCTCAGGTGATGCAATCTTACCCTGTGGGTCTGGTGTTGTTCCATTCCTCTAACTGACGAAATAGCATGTTGAATTTCGGAAGTGAAAATCAGTGGGACGTCATGTACTTGATACTTGAACGACCCGTCTGCACTGGTTGCGCGGTCCCCAACATAATCACCCTTTTTCGGAGATTTTGTGGATAAGCTATTGTGGTTCCATTGGATCCCGAGGGCAGCGTGGCCAAAGACTGCTCCAGGTCTTCACCACCACAGGCAGCCGCAGCCCTTGTAGGTGGATCAGAGGGAAATTTACCACCATGCGACTTTGATACCAGGACGGTGGTGGATCCTGGTATTGGTTTACTCTTAGCTAGGCTTCCTGATGGAAGCGCCGGTGTCCTACCCAGCTTGGGAGACCCTGCTGTGGAGGAGAATCCCTCCCCCCTCTCACCGCTGTACATCGCAGTCCCACACCCAAGAACACCTCTCAGTCACGATGAGGTGGTAAACCGTTCGTTGGGAGGGGGAGGACATTATGACATTATATAAAAAATAAAAGGATAAAGCTTTCGGCGTTGATCAATCCCTGAGGGATGCGCCATGCATTCGACTTCATTAGGTATCGTTGGGGGTGATTGAATGCATATCTGGCCTTTACAATGACTCGCGGTGGCCGGCCGAGGTATCAAGCCAGTGCTACTATCTTCCCAGACAAGCTGTACCAATTTGCCGACCCCGGAGGGGGATGGGAGGCTTTGTGAGTCATGGGCGCATTTCACGTGCGCGCCGCAGTGGCGCCTCCAATGACATTATGTATATATGAACGCGGAAGGATATGGCTACTGAAGAAATCCGATTAGAAATCGTAAATGATTTTTTCACTGCTTTTCTGAAAGCTGCAGCTGTTCAGTTTTGGAGTCGAAGTGGAGTAATCTTAGCTTTTGTCAGCCTTTGCAGTTACAACTATAGCATCTTCCCAACAGCCGACTTACGAACTGAATAAATCCTATTCTATTGTGGTTTTAAGACTTGAGTTTTTGAAATTAGTGGGTTTTTCTACCTTTCCCAAGAATCGAAATATTGCACGAAGGAAGCTATGGTCCGGTGCTTTGTAAAATTTGAGGACAATAGCGAAATCGCTTAGGCAAGACTCGATTTACTATAATGTGGTCTTCTTCGTTATGATGCTCTTCATTGCGGGAGTGGGCTTTCTGAAGTTGCGAGTTACCGTGATTGATCTTGATCGTTGTGATAGACTCTGACAGCTAGCTAGTTTGCTCGGTGCATTTTGGTCCGTGGGTCCCAATATGACCTTCAGACGTTTCGCTGGGTCCAATCTTAGTGTTAAGATCTCGAGTGATGACCTAAACTAAAGGATGTATGGTCTTTTTTTGTATAACTTTTCCGAGGTCATATAGAACGCTTCTATTTTGTCTTTGTCGTAGCTTGATGTCGGTACGTAGATGACAAAGATTGTCAAAGCAGGCATTGATCCACATCTTTTTAATCGTAAGCGTCCGATTCGGGTTGTTAGTTGTTCGAATGAATCAATGTTCACGGGTAAACTCGTATTGATCAGAACGCCGACGCTTCCCGCTCTCCTTTTGTTGCATATTCCGAGGAACATTTTTTCTCCGGTGTCACACACGAAATTAAATTGGGGGCGTTATCCTGTTTCGGCCATTCCGATGGTGCTAGCACTTCACGATCTAGGCAGCCTAGAATGGCCCTTAAATTTGAGCAGCCTCGACTTGCTCCTCTTAACCAACGATGCCGTATTTGGGTATCTATCGGAGTCAGGGAAATGAGGCCATTTATTCTACTGTTTAGCCTTTGGTACTCATATATACTTTGCTGAGATCTGAAAATGGGGCCAGGTGTACATACGGATAGACTGCCAGTCTCTCCCAGAGTAGGAGGGGAGCTTATTTGTTGGAGGCCACTCCTAACCGCCTCCCGTATACTACTTGTCATCTGAGTGCATTTTTTGACCGATTTGACTCTTAGATATAACCCGCATAAATGATAATAGACCGGCGCACACATGCATGTATATCATTTCGTGAGCACATAAGCTGTCTGTGAAATTGGAGTAATAGAAACAAGGAGTCTATCTCCTGGATCTACCTGCGTATTCGCCATCCTAGACCGTGCGACATTGCCACGCCATTAACCGACGTGAGATCCCCCTATGAGGGATATCCGTGGATATATATATGTATATATATATATATATATATATGTATATGTGTATGTACATGTGTATATATATATTTATATATATATAAAAGTTCAACCACTTCACGTGCTCGAGCAGTTATCTAGTTTCATAAGACCTGTCTTTATGGTAACGCCCTATATTATCCTATAAATGCGCTAGGCTCAACGGCTTTTCAAACATGTGTATTGGAACAGCTCAGCCATAAGGATGGTATTCATAAGTAGCAACTAAACTTTGACATAGTTTCAGCCGTAGTCATCATGCCTCAGTCCTAAAACAACTTCTCATGTTGAGCCAGAGACCGATGAATACCTTGATTTCCTCAGCAACTTCTGAGATTTTCACTTTGCAGACGTTATATTACGTGTAGTTATGCTCGAAATCAGTGAGATGAATATGCTGCGAAATCCTTCCAAAGACTGACAGTAAGGTTCCTGGAAGATGGACGATCTTTTTTCACCACACGTGAATTGGATATGTTCCCAAAGCATGGAAATCTACACAGAAAGAAATGAAGGATATAGAGCGTATGAAAAACACTGAGATTGTCAACAAAGGTCACAGAAACCGAACAATATAGCGGAACGTACAACAAAGGTTGTGAATCATAGGCTAGGGTCACATTACCCGACATGAACGACATGTGGAATAATTAAACATGCGTGTCACGGTCACAACTATTTGAAAACCGTCGCAATTTACTAGTATTGTGGAGGCGCATAGTTCCTAATAACCAGCAACAGTATCAGGACGAGCAAAGCAAACATGTGTGGAAGTCTTCTGTAATTATTTATATGATCTTACGAACTGATCTTGTTGAGCTGAAGCGAGGTAAGTACATGTTTTCGTTGTCGTCGTTGCCGTTGTCGTTGTTGGTGTTGTTGGTCGATGGCTAACGTTTCGGCTACTTCGCGTTCCTCAGAGCCGTGGTGCTACGAGTGGGACTGCCCGCGTTAACGACGAATGGAAAGTTTCTTTGTCGTTGCTAACAGTTCCTTGTGAAAGAAACATACTTAGATACTTGGGTGCTTGGACGGCCGTCCTCACTGGTTGTGTGGGCCCCAGCATGATTTCCACTCGTAACAGCACAGCTCTGAGGAAGTCGACATCGCCGAAACGACAGTCATCGACCAAGAGCACCAACGACAACGAAAACCTATACCAATCTCGCATCAGCTCAACAAGACCAGTTCATAAGATCACATAAGTAAATATATCAGCTATTTATGCCGAGGTATATAGAAAATCAGTCTTTTGAATTCCTCTATAATTTGTAAAGTGTAGAAAATGGCTTCTGTCAGGCAATTTGGATAGAACATCTATCCCAGGAAAACATCTAGCGAAGCAGCATGAAATGTATAGCGAAACAAGGTTTGTTGGAAGGGGAACAGTCGTGAAATAAATGAGTCATATATGAACCGTACGATGGCGAATTCCTTAAAATTGCATAGGTAGAAAATGTGCATTTAGTAGTGTATCAACTCTGAGTTTTTAGGAAAAGAAACTTTGAAGAAGGACTTCCGTACGTTATTCATAACATGTGTTCGCAGGATTGTGGGAAGGACATATTATGGCGTCCACGATATGGCAAGAACCGTTTGGTCGATCATGTTCGTATCCACTGGGCAAAAGCGGTAAAACAGTGCAAGATATGTGGATATAAAGCCTCAAGCTACCGAAAGGCAAAAACGCATTCGATTTTTATTTGCCATTTAATTTTAAGTCACTTTTTCAATCCCTGTGTTACGTGTTTTCATTGTCTAAGATATTGTAGATACATTATCACCATGGA
The DNA here is from genome assembly GCA_009735665.1 of Angiostrongylus cantonensis. Taxonomy (NCBI): domain Eukaryota; kingdom Metazoa; phylum Nematoda; class Chromadorea; order Rhabditida; family Metastrongylidae; genus Angiostrongylus; species Angiostrongylus cantonensis. Next base: position 466,552 of record MQTX01000158.1, on the reverse strand, counting down.
AAGAAACATCAAAATATGCCGTATATTGGAGCGGTTTCGACTGAGTAAGTTTTACTTTTCAAACATTCCTACTTAAGTAGCTGACACTGACAATGCTTGTTCTTCATTAAGGACGAAAGAAGATCTAGACGAACTCCTCATGTATTGGAAACAGTGTTTTCCAGGTTTGTTTCCTATCTTGTTTAAATTTTCTCAAGGCTGTTAGCTTAGAGCAGTTCCTACCAAGTTATTACATAGCTGAATTGAACGCGAAAGGTTGTAAGAAGTGCTTCATAATCCTTAAGTTTTTTATGATTCTTTGTCCGAAAGAGCCATATTTATTTACTGCTTATTTGTTCAAATAAGTCTTTGAAACATTTGGAGCAACACGTCATGCGTGCCAATGTCAGCTGTAGGTCATATTTGACTCTTCAGTTGTTTATTTCTTTTGTAACATAGACATGCTCTGCTACACATACATATACACACGCGTACATACATGCATACGTACACCCTCATAAACACACATGCAGAAAGTAAGAAGAGGTAAGAAAAGATATTCGTAAGCAAATCATTTTGCAGAGACTGACGAAATCACTTTTACATGTTACAGTTGTAGCGGTAATATGCTGTACCATCGAAAATGTAGATTTCTGTTGCTAAGATATCAACCACAAGATACGCCATTTTGTCCAGCAGCATAAAACGAAAGTACTTTATCACCACCTGTCACTCAAGCTCAGCGGGACGAGTATCTCAGATTGCTCCAATTACTTCCTTCTAGATTGGTAAATCAACATGATGAACGACTTCGGTCCAGGATTGAGCAGAAGGAAACGAGTGGCTTGGAGAGCTTTCAAGAACGTCGAGGATGTAGTAAACAGCACAAAGAACACACCGATTCCGTGCCCACCTTTTCGACTCAATGGTACTTCCTGCCCTAACGTATTCGTCAAAAACCTGGTCACTGCGTAAGCAGATTGAAAGATCACTCAGCGTTATTCAACGCACAGCCGAAAGAACGATGCTATGAGTATCCCGTTTCACACAAGTAAGGGAAGGGATCCGAAGCTCCGACCTATGTCAACGATCAGAAGTGAAAGACGCCGTACCTTACGCCATACTGTCGATAAGAAGAGCCGGACACGTACAGCATATGGACGACAACCGATAACCCGTCGTTGACTGGATTCCTGGGCATGTCAAACGTACTGCAGGAAGACTTTACAGGCGCCTGTTCCAGTCATTAGACGGTAAACGGGAAGGCAGTTGATACAGGTGAAACAGTGGCTCTGTTCTTTTGCTGCTGTGCAAAACTATTCCAGCACATAACTACATGACACGTAAACGATGAAGATTGCTATTGCCAGTATTGATCTACATATCTTCAACTATAAACATTTGATTCCGGTTGTTAATGGTTCAGATGAAATGTTCGTAGCCAAACTCGTGCTGACGAGAACGCCGACGGCGCGACTCTTCTATTGTCTCATGTTCCGAGGAAAAGTTATTCTTCGGTTTCATAGACGGCGTTGAATGGGTTTCGCCTTGTCGTCTAAAGCAGCCAGGATAACGTCGTACCTTATCCTTCTAGCCTGCATGATCAAGTCGTCAATCGAGGGCTTAGGTGGGAGTGTACGTCCGTTGTAGGTGTCTCAGTCCTTTGCGATTTAGGCTACCTAGAATGGGCCTAAGATTTTATTAATCTCACAGTACTCATCTTACTCAGCGCTGCAGTATATGGAGCTCTTTCGGGGTCAGGAGAACGAACCCATTTATCTTCTGTGCTTCGCTCTTTGATATCCACTTTAAGCGTGCTCAGCTCTGAACGTGTGGAGCTGGCTATATCCACGGGTAACCTGCCACTCTGTCCCAGAGTAAACAATAGCCAATTTGTTGAAGGCGACTTCAAGCCACCTCGTATATATTTCCCAGCATGTTGATTGCAGGTTTTTGGCCGAATTGACTTATAGAACACAGTCCGCATAAATGTGAACATTCTCACCCACATATTTATGAAAATATTCTCGTAAATACAGAAAGCATATGCCAAGTCTGAGCAACAGAAGCAGGAAGTTCATTAGCTGGATCGAACTGCATCCCAGGCAAGTATAAGATCGCTTTTGGTAAGCGCTTGAACCTTTATCCTTGGTCTTCTGGTCCGGTACCAACCCCGTATCCGCCACCTAGAGACACGCCACCGCGCTTCGCGACTAACCGGCATGAGATCCGTGAGGCGAGAGGAGTAGTATTGTATCGTATCTGATTGAAATTAGCCAGGTCTCTGTACTGTGGATATGCTCCAACTGCTGTGAAGAAGATGGAACCAGATGTAGTTAAAGCAGAAAGCATTTATGTTTTTACGTCATATAAGAAGAACAAGAAGTGTAAACTTATATTGAATGGAGTTTTTGTCCATAATGTTTAAAAAACCATTGGGAGATTCGTCTCTTCCATTGAGAGGAGATTACAATACTACCATTGGGAGTCGTCGACCTTTCAGAAAACCTCCTTATATCGGAGTGCACAATCATTCGATAATGTACTTTATTAACAGCTTCCTAGCACGAAGCGAGAAAGGAACAACTCGTTCTGTATTAACTAGCCAATGTAATGTATATGATAATGAGTACGAAATGGATTTTTCTGCTTTGTTTTAACGGAATCAGTGGAGAAGATTGTACCAGCTTGATTTAGAGAATATAGAATTTTTTGTTAATAGGAAAAGCATAGAATATATGGTCCCAGTATAATATTATGTCATGTCTTACTGGTCTTGCGTTGAGAAAATTCAGTCCAGATTTGTACGCAGATCAACCGTGTTTTCCGATTTGGAGCGTGGACGTAGCACGAATGTAAAAAATTGTCTTCGGCATTAAGGTGAGGCTCAGTAAAAGAGGTTTTAGATAAGTTATAAAAGTCACCATACTATCTCTCGAACTAGTAAGTTTGCATCCCTCTTAATTGGATGAAGATGTTTGTGGTACCGAGTTTGACTAATACTAAATTCTGAGGGTAATTTTGGGATTTTTCCTGCATCAACTGGCTGAATTTTTTCAAGTTCACTATGTTGAAAACAAGTAATCATTTTTACTATTTGCTTCGAATATATCAGCGAATGTTCCCAGAAAGTAATTATTAGGATAACTCCTTACAAAACAAATCCAAAACTTTGAGAAATCCAAACCATCTCCGAGATTTACGTCAGATTGCGGGGAAGCTTCATCAACAAGTGAAGATAGGGTATACTACTTTAAATATTTTTTGTTGCGGAAAATGCAGATCAGAACATTCAATTCAGCATGTTGACATGTTATTGTATAAACATGTCAACATGCTGAATTGTGTTATTGAATTATTAAATATTATGAATTATTGAACTGAATTATTGTGTTTGAGTGTTTAACATATTGTAAATATTGAAGATGCAAATTTAAAGGTTCAATTTTCATTTGAGTTTGGTAAGCTCTTAGTTTTACGTTTACGTATGATGAATAATTAGTTACAGTGGGAAAAAGCAACGACTTTTGTGATGCTCAGATACCTCGATGTGGAGATCCTCGACTACCTTAACAACAACCGCCTCACTTTTGGACATTCACCGTGGCTGATCAATCCTTTCCGCCTTATCGGTGAGCTAGTTTTATAAATCGTCCATTGATATAGTGATAACTAAATTGTTTTTTGTGCCAGTATTACAATCGCTAAAGCCATCGATTTGTTCGGTTTTTTTTTTTTTTTTGGAAGAAAGCGATTTCATCTAGCCATTTACTTCACTGTTTAGATTTTCTTATATTGTACTAAAGGCACTTTTTTAATGCTGCAATGCAAAACGAAATCAGTATAATATTTCACTAAATGGCATCGTGTTTCTGACGCAATTCGTGAATAGGCTAGCCTGAAAATTTGTAATTTGTAGACGAAAGCAATATCAGTATGGATCTGCCCAAAGAGGAAGCATCCTCTAAAATAACCACCTGCTTCTAAGGTAGACGAAGTGGTTTGTCCAGCATACAAACTAGCTCTATTTGCAAATACAAACAATTTATGATTCATGCAACGGTATTAGTACTCAAGAAAAAAAAAACCAACTCTGTCTATTACGACAATGAAAGAGCTGAACAAATGGGAAACATGCGTAAGCCTTTGATTTATGAAATTCAACTATCGAAGTAAAATGCTGTTCAAGATCTAGGTACGGACTATAATTCGCGATTCATTTTAATAATGCGGCTGTCATAGAGGTTAAGGGTGAGGCGTTTGAATTTGATCAGTTTATGAAGGGTGCACTATCGATTAAGCGTAGAAGAAGTGATTAAGAACACATTTCGCCTACACAGTGAATTTCGGAGGTCTACCGATATGTCAAATTGGAATTATTCCCACTTTCTCAAACAAGTTTGTTACCAATATACCTGTTACCTGTTGCAAAACACACATCGTAAGTTATATCCTTATGTGTTGTTTTTGAATCCCATCGCCTTTCGTTGCTATTGTCCTATTAGCATTAAATTTTATTTACTGATATTAGCGTCTTACAAATTTGAACCCTATAATTCGCCGCATTCATTTTGACCAGCCTTTCTTTCAGATATTGTAATTTGATGACCAATCCTAAATAACCATTTCAGTATCGAGTGAAACACTAATTCAGGTGGCGTTTTTCTAGCAACCCACTGCACTCCAGTGGCTTTCTCTCGGTAAGGTGTAGCATATCTTCTGTTTTCTTTGTATGCTTCGGTATAATGTGCTTCTTTTTCATATGTGCTATGTAATATGCGCTATGTGTGATTCGTTGTTGATTACTGGATCTTTACAATATTTACAGTTCTTCATTTGTACCATATGCTGACTTGTTAAATTTCTTGTGCATTGTTTTGCTTGGTCAATTGTTGGATCTTTCTACCGAAATAAATTGTGCTACTTGGAATGGTCCAAAAAGTATAGTGAAGCTGCTCCTTTATGCGATATATCCTGCCACTCGGGTCTATTCATTGTTACTGCAACAATCCGGGTCTCAAACTTGGATAATTAAATCGTTTATATGTAGCAGTAGTAATACAATAATAACAACATGGCGATATCAAGACCTTAAGTATAAAAATAAGCGCACTTACGCGATCAGTAGATAGAGATGATACGAACCCGGAAGCGGAGAATCCGACCTGTGTCCACCCGCGTGGCAGGCAAGCATTCCACCACTGAACTTAGCCACCAGTTCACTGTATAGTAGTTGCTCGTTTGTGTATAATTTTTTTTTCCACGGGGTCTCCTCAGTTTTGTCGCAACTGCAGACGCGTGTATTACGAACAAATATGGTTACGAACGTGATCAGTGGGCGGAATTAATATGGAAAGCAAGAGGGATCACTAACTGCAACAGTAGCGTACACTTGATATCCCTGGAGTGTCAGCGTCAACAGTTCTATCAAGTAACTTTTCGTTGAGGTCTACTCATAATTAGATGCATTCATTCTCATTATTTGCACAGCTTACTGAGTAGCATTTGATGACGTGGACTATTTAATGTATAGATTGGAGCTTAAGACGGACCACATGGATTGGCGACATAACGTAACTTACATAAGGAAAAGAGAAGTGTGCGAAGGACCTAGCCCATCATAATTTTGTTAGGAAATTTTCATTCCTTAGGTTTTAAAGGCTCTTTCATTAGCAGCTTTATGTAGGTCTTCTTACTCTGGAGGAACGCACAAAGTCACAAGTCTCTGGTGTTATTTGTTACCTCCGTGGTGTCGTCTAATAGTTTCAATATTTTCAACACTTTACAAGGCTTATTATAATTGACAGCTGTAGATTTTTCCAAAGGGCTTACAACGACGTAGATAGAAAAATTAAGGTGATCATTGGAAGATCGGGGATTGCACAAGATACTAAACCTCACTGTGTTGTTATTAAGAAACCGTAGTATGGAGCAGTTGGTACTACTGTTTATTATTTTATTACTCTGCTGCACTATGGGCAAACACTCTGGATCAACGCTGGTTCGATTTTGCGCCTGTCCTCACCGAGCTCTCCATCCTCCGGGATGAACATGTTGGTAATAGACTTGTGTGTGAAGATAAAGGCACTATGATAAAACATAAGAGAGAATTTCTTACGTGATCCAACTCCAAGTATTGCGTGGATTCCCGCACTTTCAATTCATTCGTTTCCTCACTTTCACTATCCACGAAGCTGTCTGCTCTGAAGAAGACGAAGACGTTGAGACGTTAGACGAATTCAAGAAGCTGTTAGAAATAGCATATGGGTTCGACTACTGTTAGAAAATTTCTTGAGCTCTTTATGAATGGCAATGAGTGTTTGTCGAATTGGTCTCACTTGAAATCTTTGGTTAGCTGTTTCTTTTGATATTTTTGTTCCCAGATCTTTGCATAGGCAGACGACAGCTTTTGGACCCCTAGTCGTGAATACTCTTTGCAGGCAAATTAGTAGCAACTTCTCGACCCGGAAAGATGAGAGACCTCATGAGCCCGAGTACGATCGAAGTAAGGCTATTTTACGGTGCCCTTATCATTGTATTCCTCTCGCCCACATGCGAAATTTTTAATTAAACTTGGCTTTCCATGCGATTTTTTTCTGAATAATGATAGTGAAGTGAACGATACCGAAGAAGCGCAAAATATTCAGTAAGTCGAGAGAAGATTCAATTCGTTTGAAACACTGATGAGATAAGTCGACTTATACTAGCATAGGTGCGTATGCAGGTCACTTACACATTTACCAGGAGCCTTTAGTAAAATTAAAGTTTAATTGAAATCAAATTGAACAATTTACGGAAAAAGCATTATACCAACTATTAACGAGGGCTGCTTTAGGACAAATTTAGATTCACCGATTAAGCACAGAACATCACAATGGGGCCATAGTTCTTTGGGTAAAGCGGAAGCAACCGTGTCAACAATAACGATGTTATGGGTGATTTTACTATGTGGATGGATTGTAAATATGGAAATCTTGTGTCTGTCGTGGTCAACAAATAGTTTGAAACCCTGACAAAGACGAGGACTCTCAATCCCAGAGGGACTATGCTTTACATTCTGAAGTCATTTGAGGGTTCTATGGTAATGACACAACTTTAAGATTTGTAGCACAGACCATCAATAATTACAACATTATGGTGATCCAGGGAGAGCACTGATGTTGATCCAGACGGTTCCTTTGAAACTGATATGATGTTCCAATAACAGAGGTTTGAACTGGTTGAGAACTATTAGTTTGAGAGGCAATAACGCTCACTGAATGATTGAAACCGGGATTGTTTTCATCTAATCAATTGCACTTAAAAATTTCTAGGCGACCAATCAGCTTTTTCTCTCCTATGCTATACTGGGTACATAAATGTGCTCATTTTAAATTCCGTAATACCTTACTAGACCTTCGTCAACGGAAGGGCAAATGACGTGCGAAGTCGCTTAATTTTCAAAAATTCGTCGTCAAAACCAGCTCGTTTGTTGCTCCTACACTTTTTTATACTTTTTTTATTCTTTCTTATTTGATCCGTATCCACGTCTACTGTGCGTGTCCCAGTACTTCTCACATTCGATTCGTTTCCTCGCATCCGTTCCCCATGAAGGTCTCCCACCTTTCACGTGTGGCTTCGGTTGCTGCTTGAGGATTTTCATTTCATCTTGAATGTTGTAGAATACTGGTCGAGCAATTCTCCCTAGAGTCCTGAGAGAACCGAGATGGAGCGTTCCCAATTAGATTGCGGAGAGTTATTTTTCCTTTCTCAGACAAGTCCGGTACCAATTTACCGACCTCGGATGAATGAAAGGCTTGGTTGGCCTGGAGCGGAATCGAACTAGCACCATGATGACGGACACCACTACTACCACTATCCGCCCCTACATATTTTTTTTTTGGTTAAAAATACTTTGGCAATTGCTTGTTAGTATCATCGGTAGTAGCCTATTCAGCCGATCCACTTATAGAATCTATTCTTTACCGTATAGGGAATTGTCTTTATTTTATTATCAATCTCATGTATATGGTAAGTGCGTTCTCAACATTATTCGCTGTTGTCATGCGAGCATTCGCATCTCAGATTACGTGACCCCAGGCCAGCGTGCTTACCTTACATTGTTAGTTTTCTATAACGAGCGGAAACGCCACCGGGCAAGGCAATATCGCCTCGTGACCCGACTCGGCGACGATCTCTGCCTCGTTCAAGCATGGGTTGGGTCACGCAATTCGCTTGTATACTTGTCGCTTGTCGCACCGCTGACATCATTATCCACTTCGTTCGGTTAGCATCCCTACTGTTATTATATCTATCTTAGTCCTTTACTTCATGTAGAAGATCCTAATTAGTAACTCTACCTGCACATAGGGACATTCTATGTTAACCTCATTCTACTATCATGTACCTTTTCATACATTAGAGGCATTGTGTGGTCGTTATCTGTCAATGTTGTCACAAGCTCACATGTGCTCTTTGATGTGTTAAACTGATTTCAATGTTATTAAATGCTTATATATACCTCAAATATGTGAGCCTCTACCGTTCTACTGTATTGTATTCCAACAGACACATGCACATTACATTACTCCACCAAGCTGTGATGAAGCTGCTCTCCCACTTTCAAGCATCCTCACATATTCTCTCAGGCTCACTCATTTGCGCTGTTAACCTGTTCTCGCCTGTAATGTCTCGGTATTCGCATATCGTTATTGTCATCTCATTATTTTAAGAAAAGCTTAATTACTTAAGTCTGATATTGTACTCTGTTGTAATCTCCAAAAGCCCTCTCCAAAAGCTCCGTGTGGCAAATTCGATAAAGTCGAGCATTCTACTTGGAACTAGTGATTGCCGAGGATTTGAGGACTGAATCGCAGACCTTTTATTTCACTACACAACCAATACAAATACTGAGATATGGGCGAAATTCGGAATCCCAATTTAGCTTCGATCCTGCGATTACCGTTTCCGGGACTGACGTCCGATCCAGCACACCAACCGAGGCTGTTGCGCCTTGCTTTTCCTTCAGCTAGTTTTCTACTATATCAGTACTATCAGCAACCACCCGTCAATAGGAATGATTTGGAGAGCACAAGTTGGTATTGAATCCAGTTAAGTAGAAGACGCAGCCGAAGCCACATTGTCTTGGCTTTTATAAGTAAGAATAGAGCTAAAACCAAAGGATAATCCCGAGTTCGAAGCCAAAATGAGGTTTTGCTCATACCTCAGCATTATTGCGGTTGTTTTCCACAAACTTCTTTTTGAAAAAAAAGCTTATCGCAACAAGTTTCCATGACTTATCATGGGCTTGTATAGCAGTTTTTATTTTATCTCTATCAATTCGTGTTAAACATTTGATCTCAGAAAAACGCACGTTGATACAATAGGAAAGGTAAGTTCGTTTTTTCTTTGTAGTAGCAGTGCTGGATTATTTCATTCATAGTTTAATGCGATTTCCTACAAAAATCCATTTGGTACACTTTCTTAGGAAAACTTGACACTTTGAAAATCCTTTTATTCGTAATGTTTTTGTGAGCCTTCCAACGGTTTACCGCCTCATCGTGGCTGGAAGGTGTTCCTGAGTGTCGGACTGCGATGTACAACGGGGGAATTCATCCTCCTAGAAGGGTCTCTAGGCTGAAAAGGAGTCCAGCTTGTCTATCAGGAAACCCAGCTTACAGTAAACCAAGACCAAGATCCACCACCCTCGTGGTTTCAAACCAGTTCCATGGCGGCAAATCTCTGTCTGATCCACAAGGGCGGTGACTGCCTGCGGTTGTGACGACCAGTGGCAGACTTTCGCTAGGCTGACACCGAGACTCCGGAGTGCCACAATGGCTAAGCCCGCAAGACTCCAAAAAAAAAATGGAAATTTTGCTGAGACCCGTACAACCAGTGAAGACTGGCCATCTAGTTACCTAAGAATGTAAGTTTTTGCGAACAGGCTACCCATGGAAATCTCGCTGGCCCTTGATATTGCTACAACACTTTCCAGCCTCTTAGACGTAAGATTTTGCCTCTTTGTTGTTTGCCTACTTCGCAATACATTTGCTACTAGACATCGCGATGTTTTATTATTCTTAGTTCGATAATTGATTTGCTCAATTAAGAATGATCACAGTAATGCTGAGATACAACCATAATAATGGTGACATGTTTGCAGAACTCAAACTCCGAACCACATTCGATTGCTGACGGCACCGTTAGGGTAAAAAATTAGTTGAGAGAAGTGCAGAACGATGGTCTCAATGATGATGTGGGTAATTCCGCGGAAAAGGTAATCGAGGGTTCGAATCTGGCCTGAAGTCTTAGATTTGCAAAAGTCTTAGCATTATTGTAGTTGTATTCCACATGATACCCTGCCAGAAAAGAAAAATAATAGCCACTAAATAAAAGTTTTACATAGTGATGTTGAGGTTTCGCAAAACTTGGACCCCAGGTCTGATTCAGAACCGCGATGGTCCCTTTCCGGGAGCTAACGTGTTATCCACCACACCACTGATGCCTTGCTTTCCTTTCTTCTCAGCCACTTTTTTACTCCATTAGTACTATCAGCGATCACCCTCCTATGGGAACGATCCAGAGAACAGAATCGGGATTGAACCCTGTTAAGCTGAGTCTACAGTCAAAATTACAACGTTTAACTTTTTATTTCACCTGTATCACCCGTCATCTAGTTCCTTGATCGTCGAGTGACTCGAGCGAGTGCCAGTAAATCCCACTTTTCCCTTTCGCGTGCAAGATCAGCCCAGTGGGTCCTGCTCGCTCTACAAACTCGTTGAGAATCATATTTCTCTTCTAGGTGTTTTTTGAACAACTCTGACCATCGAATCGGTCTTCTTGCAGTAGGTTCGACACCCTGGGGAATCGAGTCACTAACGGCTTTTGTCCACCAATTGTCGCTCATGTGCATTACATGTCAGGATCACCTTGTTATCGAAGGTTTTGAATCAAGAAGGTGTCTTTGACTTTCGATCGTTAACTTTGATTGGATATTTCGACGCTTCCTCTCACTCGCGTGGCACGAGTTTTCCTATAGTCGTCCTTTCCACTGCGCGTTCAATAACGCTCAGAGATCTCTCATCCTGCTTACGTAGCGACCAGGTTTCTGACTCATGCGTTAAAGCAGGAACTGCTGTTGAGTCGAACAGGTGTGCACTAAGTCGGATGTTCTTTGTTCACTTCACTACATCCTGGATGCTCATAAAAGCTTCCCAAGCCGCACGTTTCCTTCTGCTCAGCTCTGAAGCTAAGTCGTTCATCATATTGATTTCTCGACCTAGATAGATATAAATGGAGCATTCGGAGATATTCGTTCCGTTGAGCGTGAATGGGGCAAACGAAACCAATCCGTTCTTCATGAACATCGTTTTCCTCAGATTTAGTCGAAGACCAATCTTTCCACACGCTTTATCAAAGTCCGTAAGCATGCGTTCCGCTTGGCTAATGTCTGGTGTTATGAGAACGATATCATCAGTAAAGCGAAGGTGGTGTATCTGCAGACCGTCGATTTTCACTCCCATATTATCCCATTCCAATGTTCGCATGACGTTCTGGAGGGTGGCTGTAAATAATTTTGGCGAGATTGTATCGCCTTGCCTAACTCCTCCTTTGACGTCAACGTTAATATCGTTGTAAACTGGTGAAATCTTGGTTGTGAAATTATTGTATAGCTCACATCTTTATGTACTGAGTAGGGACTCCTTGACTACCAAGGGCTTCCATGACTGCTTCTATCTCAGTTGAATCAAAGGCCTTCTGTAAGTCGATGAAAGTGAGACAGAGCGGTCTTTTGTACTCTCGCGATACTTCAATGAGCTTTGTTAACGTGTGAATGTGGCATATATTTCCCTGTCACTTGATTGCAGGCTTTTGGCCGAATTGACTGGTAGAATACAATCCGCATAAAGCGAGAACGCACTCACACACGCATGCATGAATACGCCTAGCAAATGCAGAATGTATGTGCCAAATTGGCGCAGCAGAAGCAGTTATTAACCCCCTATCCGCCACCTGGGGACGCGCCACGTAGCCTCGCGACTAACCGGCTCGAGATCCATCATATGAAGGAGATCCGTGGGAGATACATATATGTATATATTCACATATATATATATATATATATATAAAGGGTGGACACTATTCCTTGATCTATTTTATTTTCTACTTCTCTTCACCTAGCCAACTACTAGACTTTCTGGGATGAATAATATGTTGGCGATGCAAGAGCTTGAATGGGCTATTTTACCAAATGTTGTTCACAAGACCGAGCTTTATTTTACCCACAGCACCGCACATGTCATACTGCTCTGTTCTCTCGTACTGCTCTTCGACGTTCGAAAGCTGCTAGAAGGCCTGACATGTTTTGCACCTTTTTCAAGCCTCTCGACACTTTTAGCTCCGGATTGTGACGTTCGTTTCGCAGTCTACTCTTGCACAGTAGGCAGTCGGTTGCGTTACCTACTTCAACATGAGGACCTAAGTCGTCAGATAGGCCGTTCCGATTCGCTATTCTGGTTGTGGAGAAGTGATTGGTAATGATGAGGAGGTTTCACTAAGCTCTCTATATGGCATAGTGTGTTAATGGCACAGTCTCTAGTTGGACACATTTCTGAACAATCGAACAGCACATCTCACTATAAGCTGTGATAAGAAAACTGGGAAGGGTTTAGGTTCCCAAACATAAGACCGTAGTTTCCTCATCGAATAATTCCGTTGTCCGCTGTGAAAGTCAGTTTCGCCTTTATTACATTAAGGTTTAAAATTTGAAGACAGAAATTGATCAATGCCGAGAGTTTTATCCTTTATCCTAATATTTTTTTATTAGCTTTAAATATTTCTGTTTAGGTGATGCTGTCGATGCGCTGAATCAGTTCCGTGACCGTTGTCGTCAAATGTTGCCATTACAGTTGAATGTAACTCAAAGTTTTCGTACTTATCCACAGTAGAAGTAGTTCATTATGTTTAGATTGTCTCGTTGTGAGGTTAGTTTCTATTTCTTTTTATAATTTGAGTACACTTTGTTGCTGTGAATCTCATGAGTCTGTTGTTTATTTGTGTACTGTAGTTCTTTCTAAAGATCATTTCATGATTAAGAAGTAGAGTAGTGTTTGACTCCATCCACTACTAGTTCATGTTCCCAGTGATGTCTCGTCGGCACCAACAACCTTCCGAGAGATTCTAATTGTTACATGAATCAGTGATTTTGAAATGTTGGCATTATGTTTTGTTTTCCTTTAGTAGAGCTTTTGGTATACAATGGGCTTTTGCAAGGATAACCCACCCTGTCGGAGCATTCATTTCACTAATGCTAGAGATCTTCTGCGTTCTTATCAAATTCTCTGCCTAGAACCTGCTTACAATAAAACTTCATAGCTGTACTCGTTGCGGTTTACTAGGAACACAAGTGTATCCATGAATTTTGGTGATTGAAACCTACTGCTCTATACCTACTTACTTGGATACTTGGACGGTCCGTCCTCAATGGTTGTGTGGGCTCCAGCATAATTTCCATTCTTTCAGAGTTTTGCTGGTTTAGCCATCTTGGTTCGCTGGAGTTTCGAGGACACCGTGGCCATAGTCTGCCCCAGGTCGTCACCACCACAGGCAGTCGTCGCCCTTGTGGATCAGAAGGAGATTTGTCACCACAGTCTAGTTTGATACCGGGACGGATCCTGGTATTGGTGTTGCTTTACTCTTGCTGAACCTCCTGATAGTAACGCCGGATTTCTTCTCCGTTTTTGAGAGACCCTACCGGAGGATGAATCTCCTGCTGTTCATTGCCGCTGACACCCAGGAACATCTCCCAGCCGCGACGACGAGGTAAGCCGTTGGGAGGAGTGTGCTGTAAATATTCCAAACACATTTGTGGAATATAAGTCGGCACCCGTCAAATTACTACAGTGGATTGGTCAACATTACAAAGTGGCATGAACATCTGCACCATGAATCTATTTCGCTTCGGTTTCGACCATTCTTTGTAGGACGAATTGTTTTTGCAACTGCTTTTAAGGTAAATCGTTTGGCTGCTCTTAACATTCCTCTTGTTTCATTTTTGGAAGGAGATGTTTCGAATTCTCAAGCTGAAATCTGTCCATCCACCAGTTTTGATAGAAAGTCCATTTGATCGTCGACGAAATGGAATCGCAATGTTTTCTTCCCAGTGTGACGGTCTAAGCCTCAGTGAGTATTGATCGAAGTACTGATGTCGGCACGCGTAGAACACGATATGACGTGAGTTGACATGTGTGAATATGGCGTTGGCACCTCACCGAACACGTTAGGACGTGGATTGGCATTCGTGAACGTGAAATGCGCACGCGTGTCAGCATATAAGCAGCAGATCCACGAAGTCGTATTCATTTTCTGGCGGTTCGACCTAGCGACTGGACGCATGGCGACGCGTTCAAAACGTTCGACGTCATTCGGTTTCGCTGCGTGCGAAGACAACAGCAACAATCAACGCACTCAACTGGTGAGCCACTTAGTTAATTTCGGATGAACAAGTGAGCCAGGAATTCAGTAGACGTAGTGCTAAACCAAACACTAGAACTGTTGCATATCAACTTTCTCGCTTTCCATTTTTTTCTACACGACCCATCTTCACATCTTCCATGCGGCTTCTAGCACGTGTGTGATCTGAGCAGTAGATGTAGGTTCCAGTTCTGCCTGAAGATTGTTGTCCTCTCCTGAGATAGCAGGGCTAGAGGTTCCAGTTTGGGTAGTAGGAAATGCAGTGTTTCCATACAAGTCTGCTACTAATATCCCGACCCTGAAGCAATGAGAGGTTTGGTGAAAACGGTTCTAGGTCTAACCAGCAACGCTGGTGAAGAACGGCATCAATGCTACTGCGCTAGCCACCCCTGTTCTCTGACTTGCGCTCGTCAAATATGCAATGGCTTGAATTGACATCGACATTAGTGCTTCAACATTAAGATTGAAAAAAGGGGATCAGGCAACCTCACAAAGATACTTTTCAAGTTTCTGCTCTATTTTCTGGTAAAGAAAGTACCTCTCGGATGTTGGGAATTGTTCCGCTCATAATTGAATTGCTTCTGACTATTTGAATGACATTCCTAACAACTTGTCAAATGACGTTTCTAGAGAGGTTGTCATAACGCTACGAGGAAAAAATATGATTGGGAATCTAGTATATCACATTCTATGGATGATGGTGTCGTGGAATAGCGAAAGGACATAGTATTTCTAAGCCTTGCAAATTTGGCACATTTATCACAAATTGTGCTGGAGCCCGCACAACCAGCGAAGATGGGCCATCCAGTTATCCAAGTAGGTACCCTAAATTTTGCCCTAAACTTCCGTCTCCAATAGAATCAGTTGAGAGAAATTCGTATATTTAAGTCCACCATTGTTTAGAATATCTTGAGGTCGTTTATACTCTAATAGTGAGTGCATGAACATAAGATTGAGAGGGATGAAGAAAAAGGGTTTGTATTCAAACTGAATGTTTTGTTGATCCACTATAGATATCTGGTACATCAAATTCAAAAAAAAACTAAGGAGGGCAGTTAAATAATAAAAAAGGGATAAAGCTCTCGGCGTTGATCAATCCCTGAGGGATGCGCCATGCATTCGACTTCATTGAGTATCGTTGGAGGTGATTGAATGCATATTTGGCCTTAACAATGACTCGCGGTGGCCGGCCGATGTATCGAGCCAGTGCTGCTATCCTCCAAGACAAGTCTGGTACCAATTTGCCGGCCCCGGAGGGATGGAAGGCTTGGTGGGCCATGGGCGCATTCCACGTGCGCGTCGCAGTGGCGCCTCCAACCACTGCGCCACACGCACCCTAAGGAGCGCAGTTGGTTGGAGAAATGGAAGATTCCTTTACAGTCGTAAAGAATTTATGAGTGCTCATGTGCTTTTAAAACTTTAGAGCTTTATCATGTGCTGAATATGACGATATGGATAGTCTATAAGCTAACGCTCTTGAGAGGGAACGTAAGAAGAGTTAAGATAGAAATGAAGTTTAGAAGCTCAACGCTCTTATTTTATATTTATAATAAGGAGCCTTATTGTCCGAATTACTCGTCTTAGGCCATAGTGGAAAGGCGCCGTCGAAAACCATAAGTTATTTACGGTTTAAGA
>MQTX01000158.1:346590-449620 GCA_009735665.1 Angiostrongylus cantonensis | reverse complement strand
CCCCCCCCCCCCCCCTCTTCTCAAATGTGGTCCAAGTGTATGCATTTGCTTATTTCCTTTGTTACTTAGGCTCTTCGTTCCAGAGAGTCCTTAAACTTTCTTTTCTTTCTGGTTCTTTTACTTGTAAGCAGAGAAAACGTATGTTGAAGGGCAACCCTATCTCCAATGCGTTGTATGGCGAGTATGCCCAGCCTGCTGTTCACCAACAAATGGACCAGTGGATGGTTAACACTGACACGAGGATGAGGCAGCAGACGTTCGATCAGGTTTGCTAACGACGTTTTATTGGTTTTAAATTACAAAGAAAGACAATGTGCTCACTTTTTGGGAGACTGACATATAAGCAGAGCGCGGATGATTGTGATCAGTGGTCGCATTAGTGAGTGCTCATCCTTACCCGTCTGAGGGGTTGTTGCAGAAGAGCTTTATCTTTGGATAATGTTAGGAAACGCGTATATCTTTGGCCCCAGAGGGACCTCTAATATTGAGACTCTCGTCCAGTGTAGTGCAGGTTTGATTTCAAATGGATGCTTGGCGACAGGTGTGTAATTTGTGTTGTATGACAAATGTGAATTGGAGCGGTGACACTGACTTCAACAGCAATAGTTTCGACTAACGTGGTTTGCATCAGGATTACGAAAATTTCGAAAAAGATGTGCATTCTAAACCACTGCCATTTTTTGAGAACGTTTTGACAGGTTTTTGTGCAAAATTGGTTTCCATTCGTTGCTTGTGAAGATAACCAGCCCATAGTGTGCAAAGGAGGCGATAGTTGGTAGTTAAAAGTAGTGGTAGATAGTTAAAAGCTTGTCGATACGTCTTTTTTAACATTAAGAGACCTATTTTTCAAAAGACTCCGTATTGATTACATAGTGCTTCAGTTGTAGCATCAACAGCTCTAATGTCTTATTACATTCGATGCCCCCATCCCCAGCTTTATAGTGGATAAGAAGTTATTGCTTTGCACGATCTGCACTAAATAAGACAGTGTTGCCTTCAAATCCAGAACCGTTGCACTCATTTTTCGTAGAAGTGGGATACACGTTTCTAGAAAGTTGTATGTATTTGTCTCTGTAGTGCATCCATCTACAGGGCTTGTCAGTCTCTTTTTTCCATCTTAGGTCGAACACCAATTACCAACCTGTTATACACTTCAAAGCATTTGGGACGGCGCCTAATTTTGAGCGCTTGCAAATTCGCTGGTTTTTTTTAAAATAGCTAACAATAATTTTTTGATAACTAGACGACTCGAGGTGTTGTGAACATGATAGTTTTGTAGAAGAGTCTTTGGCCTATCGTTCTACAAGTATCTTGTGGTATGTTTGCTACAATTCATCATATGTTACTATGGTCCGTCATCCAAACACATTGTTGTTAGCATTTGGAAGGCTTTGACAGCTTGTGCTGAGTCTACCTCAGTATTTTTTACACCCACACATTCCTAGTAATAGCTATTATTTCATCAAAACAAAATTAAATGACCACCAATTGTTGGTCAAATTACCAGCCAGTGAACTTGTACAAGAAAGGCTGTAACTTATTAATTGTAGAGATCGGCTTACCTGGTCTCATCTCTCTTTCGTCGATCTGCTTTCGATTAGCTGTTGAATGAATGTACATAATGTGGTATGAAAAAGTTCTGAATCGCACTGAGCAAGAAATCGATACTATAGTGTCCACAGCGTCCACTCTTGCCGCCACTTGTGGATACTATGGTGTTAATATCGTCGCAAACGTGTTAAGACTTGTTCATCCCAGCTTCTCATAAGCATAGTTCACTCTATCTGGTTCCTAACAGTCGCGCCGATGTTGTGTTTGTGCAAAGGAATTTCAGTGTTTTTGCTTGATTAGCGTTACTTTAAACAGCTACATAACTGACGGTAGTTTAGTAAATTGGAACGAAGTTATCTAAGTAGATATCATTCTTTTGCAAGCAAGTGGTGTGTAACGCTTGGAAAGTTGAGGTGTGACAGAGTACGGGCTTCACTCATTTCGTGATCTACCAATGTTTGTGAATGGGTCTGCGTCTAATTTGGTTGTGAGAACAAGAAAAATCGTTCTAAAGTTCTCTAACAGGAGAGGTTCTTCAATATCGCTTATATGAACTCATAAGTCTTCTGTTCCAATCTAATGCTGATTTCAAATTCGTAGTGCAGTTGTTCCGGTCTAGATGGAAACACAAATTTGTTTACTTGTAGGGTGACCATAAATCCCATGCAATTCGCATGGTGCGCAGGATGCAAACCGGCAGTCCTGCAGCAGTTACGCCTTCGCAGGATGGGATTTACCAACGGTTTGCTACTAATGCCTCCGAGTCAGTTTTTGTATTTTCGATCTGTTTTCTTAATTCGACCAAGTACTTAGTAATTGTTGTTTAGGTGTTTTACATAATTTCAGAGAGAACAAGCGATTCACGGTAGGGATAACTCCGCAGTTAAAATCGTCAAGAAATTTCGATTATGTTCTTGGGGTTCGTTAAATACCTATCATCGCTTTCGTTATGCAGTAGTGTCATTACGTTAGTCGTTTTTATGCCATGTTTGCTTGGTCTTTATAGTTACAAATTTATTACAGGAGTAACCGTGAAAGGTGTGCCGTTCATACTTCACTAATATTGTTTGGAGTGAATTACCTTATTGAAACTTTGGATTATTCAGACGGCTACGGCCAAGAATGCCAGAACTTTGTATTGCAAGGCGGAAGTCATGGTGCCTTTCATGTTCACTTTTCCTCCGAATTGCGATTCTGGATCACACATACGCGTTCGTGCTGAGTATGTGGAAGAGAGATACATAAACAAACCCGTTGAGCGTTGTCCGAATCACTTGGCAAAGGACGGTGAGTGTCATGCGTCAGAAATGCATTTTTGTGGAGAAAATAATTTGTTTTTTCAGGTAGTGATATCAAAATGCATTTCTTGAGATGCGAGCATTCACAGACTGAATATCTCAACTCCAATGAGAATTACGAGTTGCGTATTCCTATGTGCCAGAAGACTAGTTTCATGTTCATGTGCTTCAACTCATGTTCTGGTGGAATTAATCGTCGCCTAATTCAAATCACCTTCGTACTTGAAGGAGCGTAAGTTTTTATCCCATCATTTCCGAATTAGCTAGTGACACAGTGTCGTCAAGATATTTCGATTGGTGCTGAAGCGTCCGTTGTGAAAGTCGTTTCGTTGCTTCCGTTTATGATACTTGATACTTACTTGGATGGCTCGTCTTCACGGGTTGTGCGGGGCCGAGCATAATCTTCATTTCTCGATGATCTGCTGGTTAAGGCATTGTGGTTCCCTGGAATCCCGAGGTCAGCCTGGGCAAAATCTGCCCGAAGTGTTCACCACCACGGGTGGTCGCAGTCCTTGTAGATCGGAGGGAAATTTACCACCAGGCGACTTTGATACCAGGACGGTGGTGGATCCTGGTATTGGTTTACTCTAAGCTAGGATTTCTGATGGAAACGACGGACTCCTTCTCAGCTTAGGAGACCCTGCCGGGGGACGAATCCCCCCACTGTGCATCGCAGTCCAACAACCATGAACACCTCCCACTCACGATGGGGCGATAAGCCGTTGGGTAGTTCCGTTTATGATGAAACATACACACAGAGTTTATTTCTATCAGAATTTCCGCTCGACTTTTTCCTAACCTAAGCAGCATCTTCAATCACTGCGTTACCATAATTTTACTAAAACACTGAATGTTAACAGCCACTACTTCATCTTTAATCTCATATTGCATTATGTGCCTCAATGTGATATTTTCAACGAAATATCTCGCAAAATATCTTTTTGTATAGGCGTGATGTTTGGAGGGATGGTCTAACACTCTAAACGTTAATTTCTTCCAGGGATAAAAGCCAAGTGGAGACGTACAGGATTCCTTTGAAAGTCTGTGCCAACCCTTCACGCGATGCATCTAAGGAAGATGGGAGATTGTTCGAACATTGTCGTGAAATAGTGTCTAACAGTGAGAACACTTCGTTTTTTTCTCTGCGTGATAAGTTAACATTCGTAAAATTTATTTTATTATATTCTTGTATTAACCAATGAGGGAAAAAATTCAACTTACGGAGACATTGCAACTGTTCTTAATGTCGACTTTCATCTGACCTTAGGAGAGATTGTCGCAAATGTGTAATAGTTGACATTTCGGTTCTATCATCTTCCACATAATTCGGTCATTCGAGTCGAGCGTTCACGGCAGTTATTTTGTGCGATTTAGTCGGTCTTTCCACAATGACGTTATAGAAATTCGACTGTGGCAAAAGTTAAGAACATCATACTGTTCAAACCTTTCTGCTGATTCTCGACTCTTATCGTATAGGATCGACTTACATTACAAATCGCAAGAAAGCTGAGAAATAGGTCTCTTTTTTATGTAGGAGAAAAAAGGCAAAAGAGGTTTCTTGGTGGCGCTCTTGTAGCCGTTCGTTCGATTCATTCGTCGTTCATTTATCGAGCTCGTTCATTCTTTCACTGTTTGTCGACCAGAGGACGATTGTTTATTTGTGAATATTAAGTCTTTTTATAACCCGTCAAGTAATTTGTGGACGAATAGTTCCGATTGTCGCCTTCATTGCCTTGTCGTTGTTAACTGGTAATAGGCTCACTAGAGCTATTTCGTGAAGACTGACGTACGAGGCCTTTCGGACTACTTACAGAAGCTCTTCTATGGGCGATTCCTAGGTGACATTTAGAGTCTCAGCTATTGCTTTATGGCCATGCACACTTCAGTCAGCCTAAAAGTATTGTAAACTAAGTTTGAGGAAAATTCTTACTGTGCAAACTGTTGCGCAAAAAACAGGCTTTGATACCGTACATATCAACAACGCATGAAAAAAAATATTCACTGCAAACATTATTCAGAATCTTTGTAACGACAAGGATGGCCCTTATTTTTGCGTCAAATGATATCTGTCAAGAACTACTTATTGCATTAAATTCACTTATCATTTTTAAAAATATTTCACCAGATTCCTAGAATCAATTGCGAAATATTCGTATCATTGCATGCAAAAGGACCCTCATGGTGTGGTGGTGAATGTGTTGGTCCCGGAAAGGATAATAACGCGTTCGTTTCCCTCCGCTGGCACCTGCGGTCCGGAGTTTTGCAAATATCTCGGCATCATTGTGGTTTTATCACACATGCCGTGAAAAAATGTAAAAGGCAGTGAATAAAAAGTTAACATTCTCCGTATCATACTTCTATCTACCTCCATATTGCACTCGTTTCCTTTAAAAGCGCATCTCCTCCCTCACTCATTAGATCACATTTTTGTTTAGAAAATGTTGTGCCTATTGTGAGATTTCGAGATGGGAACTCCACAAACACGAGCAATATCGCTTACTTCATTGTTGTCTTGCTGTTACTAATTAAATATTGCATTTTTTTTATCTCTTTAAAATAATCAGTACCTGTTCAGGTCAGATGACTCAGCGTAGGAAACTGCAGAGAGATGGTAATTGTACCAGCAAGCGTATGCGTACTCAAGAGTATCCTGCTGACGTCACCCATCAAATCGAATTCCATGTAGGTTCGCTTTTTGTCACAGGAAGAAGCTGCAATTAATGTATTAGTTCATATTGTTTCTTTTTATGCATTTTTGTAGACACTTATAAGTGCTTGTAGTTCATCGACCCACATAAAGCGAGCAAATGCCTGTGGTTCTTACAAAACGAGGAGAAATTCGATCAGTTGGTTTGTATGGATATAGAAGAAAATCCATTCCGCGATATCTGTGTGCCAACTGCCGGTACTCGCATTAGGGCGTGCGTAATCTTAGTTATTAAATATTATGTTTTCAATTAAGTTGAAAAATCACCAGGTAACTGCAGGAATGAAACTCCAGTTCTGGCAGTTTAGTGATAATTTTCCGTCTCTTACTATTTAGGTGGTTGGGTAAACGAAGCATAGGACTTGCTTCGCTTGCTGATGAATTTGAGCGTCATTCTATCTTCACGCTGGGTGATCTCGCTAGGATTTATCGCCATGACGTTAGTGAATTCTTTGTAAATTTCTTTTTACTGTACTCTACTGTTCGCCACTCACATATATTGAATACATTATTCGCCACTTTCCATTTTAATTTACGTCTTGGCATATTTAACGCCAACTATTTATAAACTTCAGGGCATTAATTACTATTAATTGTTAATATCCTTTCTTTACGGATTTCCTTCACAGAGTAATCTCATGCCGGCCAGTTGCCAGGCAATGTGGTGTGCCTCCAGATTGCAGATAGGGGGTTAGTCGCGGACCGAAATCAACCTTATGATTCCCTAAAACACATGTGAATCCAGTGGTTGTACTACCTGTTTCGGCTGCGCCTGTTTGCCGCATATCTTCTGCATTTACAAGGACGTTTCCATCTATGCGAGCGTCGGTTTATTCTCGTCTATGCGGATGCTATCCTAATAGTCAGTTCGGCTAAAAAGCCTGAACTCAAGTGACAGGAAAGCATATGAGAGGCGGTTAGGAGTTGCCTCCAACAAATAAGCACAT
This sequence comes from Angiostrongylus cantonensis, assembly GCA_009735665.1. Taxonomy (NCBI): domain Eukaryota; kingdom Metazoa; phylum Nematoda; class Chromadorea; order Rhabditida; family Metastrongylidae; genus Angiostrongylus; species Angiostrongylus cantonensis. Next base: position 443,117 of record MQTX01000158.1, on the reverse strand, counting down.
TTTTCTACGATGGGAGTGCATGGTAAGCTACCCGTGAATGTACCCAGCCTCCACATTCAAAGCTCGCCAAGCTATACGTGAGTATCAAGCGCTTGACAGTAAGGTAAGTAGGCCTGATTCACCCGAGCCAGAAAGGGTCCGTATACGGCATAGTTGAGTGGGACGGGTACGGAGAAGCTGCAAGTATCTCAGAACCATTTTAGGTTGCCTAAATCTGGAAAGACTGTGATGACGATCTGTTCCGTCAATGCACGCACACTTGTATCTTAGTTTTCGATAGAGGACTTGATGATGCAGGCAAGAAGTGTAAAGTGCAACGCCATCGGACTGGCTGAGACTAGAAGACGCTTCCTATTCAACACCGTCTGTGACACCAGAGAAGAACGGCACCTTCGAACATGCGACAATAAAGTAGTTGGCAGCGTCGGCGTTCTAATCAACATGACTGATGAACATTGGTTTATCCTAACATCTAACTACCGGAATCGAACATTCACGGTTGAAGACATGTCGATCGGTACCGGGTCTGAGAATTTTCATCGTCTACACACCCACATCAAGCTATTTCTATGTGAACCTGGAGAATTTCTACAGAGAAGACCATGCATTCTCCAAGGTCATAATTAGACACTTTAACACCAAGATTGGACCCAGAAGAATGTCTTAGGAGCGTCGCATTGAGATGCACAGATTAGAATGGAACGAGTTGAATGGGAGTCTGTTTGAATTTATAATGACCATCAAGACTTTTCATGGTGACTCCCCATTCCAATTTGAAGCCCTACTCTCAACGCTTGATATGAGAGCCTAACAATAGAGAAAACTATAACGAAGTAACCCACATCATAGTATATCGAGGATTTTGCTTAACCTATATAGCTGTTGTCCCAAAATTCTACACTGGATCAGACTATCGCCTGTTTCGTGCAAGATTTCGTTTCTCGCGCAAAGGAGAAAACGTCGCCAAAATAAAAACCGAGGTGACAAAACCACCATCAGCTGATATTTGTTCAGTTCATTAGTCGGCTGTTGGGAAGGTGATTCTTGATAACATGGACGAGGAATATAATAAGCTCATTCGACTTATTAACGTTGGCACTATGTAAGCTGATAACTTGAAAATGACCAAGAGACATCTGTCTCAGGTCTCAAGAAATCCTGTAGCTTATACACCAGCGTGGAATTCTGCAAGCCACAGGAAACCGCCAACTCATGTCTGAACTTGCAAAACAATGCCGGGAGGCAATAAGAGATCTTAAAGAGAGTTCTTCGAGAAAGCACTAGAAGAAAGGTATGAGGCTCAACGAGTCGTTAATGCGAGCAGATCCCACTAGGTTACTGCTGCATGCTACAGAGAGAAGTGGATGTTTTACTAGCGGTCACTCGAGTCACTCGACGTTCAACGTGACGACGGGTGACCTGCGTTGAGTGAATCGCTTATGTTAAGACGCGAGAGGTTCTTGCTATCTACGTGCACATTAACTAAAGAGTTTCATGCTGATGACTTAAAAATAAAGATGCTTGTTTATTTCACAGTGAATAGAATTTACTTATGAAATAGTTTTAGATATTTGCTGGTTTTGGTTTCGAACCAGATCAGTGTGCCATTCTCAACAAAACTTTTTACGATTGGTATATTTGGAACAGGTTAGAGATTCGTGTTTTTTGTTATCTTTGTGTAGATTGAAATTTGCACGTGGTGGGCAAAAGCAGCGTATCATTTTAATACGCTGGATTGTTTTCGAATTCGTTTTTATTAATTTTTTCTGATTCTAGTGCTATTAGAGCAGGAAGCATTGGAACGAACTATGCCCATGGGCATTGGCCTTGAACTGTGCGATCTGTTTCAGTCTTTTATGTCGTATTCTGTTATAAATGTCTAGTCCATAAATTATATATCTTGTAATTCAATGTTTCTTCACACCTCTGCGTAGGCAACTGTTTTTTATTTTTCTTTCAATGGATTTGAATCTTTAATGTTGTTCATTATTTCGTACTGTTTTTCATTCAGCCTTATTTCGCTTTTCTTATCTTCAAAGCCGCTAATTCATAAGTTTACTATTGTTACCTGTCCAGATCCAATAGCTGTCTGTATTATTGTATATCTGTGAGTTTAGCTGTGTCATTGGTTTTTATGAAGATTTTTTATATTATCATTTCTTTCAATAAACAACATTGCGCTATGTTTGCTCTTTCACTACTACAAACACTTATGAATTTCCAATTTCAATGGGTGAGTGTAGCGTAGTTGTCGGAGGCGCCCAAGGTTCACCAAGCCTTCCATCCCTCCGGGGTCGGCAAATTGGTACCAGAGTTGTCTGGGAGGATAGCAGCACTGCCTCGATACATCGGCCGGCCACCGCGAGTCATTGTAAAGGCCAGATATGCATTCAATCACCTCCAACGATGTTTAATGAAGTCGAATGCATGGCGCATCCATCAGTGATTGATCAACGCCGAGAGCTTTATCCTTTTATCCTTTTTATTATCCCATTCCAATGTTCGCATGACGTTCTGGAGGGTGGCTGTAAATAATTTTGGCGAGATTGTATCGCCTTGCCTAACTCCTCTTTTGATGTCAACGTTAATATCGTTGTAGAATGGCGAAATGTTGGTTGTGTGTGAAATTTTTGTACAGCTCACGAAGAATCTTTATGTACTGAGTAGGGACTCCTTGACTACCAAGGGCTTCCATGACTGCTTCTATCTCAATTGAATCAAAAGCCTTCTCTAAGTCGATAGAAGTGAGACAGAGCGGCCTTTTGTACTCTCGCGATACTTCAATGAGTTTTGTTATCGTGTGGATGTGGTCCTTTGTACTCGATCCTTTTCGAAACCCTGCTTGCTGGCATGGCTGTCCTTCGTCCAGTGTTCTGTCAATCCTCTTTAGTATGACTCGAGTGAAAAGTTTGTAGACGACAGACAGCAAGCAGATTGGGCGATAGTTGCCTATATCGTGAAGGTCGCCCTTCTTGTACAACAACACGGTCTTGCTGGTCTTCCACTGAGTAGGGACCTTGCATTCAGACAGGTAACGTGTGAAGAGTCGAGCCAGTGTGCTTACGAGGACTGGCGGAAGGTTCTTCAGACGTTCTGATCTTATCCTGTCCGGACCTGGTGCTGTTCGATTTTTCACCGACGAAATGGCACGTCGGATTTCGGAAGGGAGAACCGGTGGTACGACATATCCATCCTCTATTATTTTATAAGACGGAAGATGGACGTGGCTATCGAAGAGATCTGAGTAGTAATCGTGGATTTTTTTCTCCATTGCCTTTCTTCACGCTGTTATTGTTCCATCTGGGCGTCGGAGTGCAATCATCTTGGTCTTGCAATTGGCGAAGCTTCGGCGGGCTTTGCGAATGCTTTTCCCAGCCTCTGCAGCTTCGTGCATGAGCAAGTCCTCTATCGAGGACTCGGATGCAAGTGTACGTGCGTTGTAGGTACAGATCGTCACCATAGTTCTTGATCCAGGCAGCTTCCATTGGCCCTGAGATTTTGACAGCCTCTCCGTACTCGTCCTACCCAACGCTGCGAAATTGGGGGCTCTTTCGGGGTCAGGGGAATGAGGCCCGTTTTTTTTTACTGTGTTTAGCATATTTGATACCCACGTATAGCTTGCTGGGCTCTGAACGTGGGGGCTGATTATACTCACGGGTAACTTGCCAGGCTCTACCAGAGTGGACATGGAGCTTATTTGTTGGAGGCGACTCCTAACCGCCTCCCATATACTTCCCTGTCACTTGATTGCAGGTTTGTGGCCGAATTGATTCGTAGAATACAATCCGCATAAAGCGAGAACGCACTCATACACGCATGCATGAACACGCCTAGCGAATACAGAAAGTATGTGCCAAATCGGCGCAGCAGAAACAGGGAGTCTATCCCCTGGATCCACCTGTGTCTCAGGGAAGCAAAGGTCGCTTTTGGTCCGCGATTAACCCCCTATCTGCCACCTGGGGACGCGCCACGTAACCTCGCGACTAACCGGCTCGAAATCCCTCATATGAGGGAGATCCGTGGACTCCCTTACATACCGCTAAAAACTGAATAATTCGAGAAATTTGCATGATAATACACATACTCCCAAGGCCGAATTTTTATTGGTCCTAATTGACGATTGTGTTAACATTCGTAAAGAACACACCAAGCTACAGATTGTTCGAAACGAGATTCCTGATCTTATAATGAAGTAATTTCTGCAGTTTGAGAGTGGTAGATGGGCATATTTTGCAAAACTTTGACTTCCTAGCAATAGTCAAAGGCACAGAAGCGTCCTCTTCAACAGGAACAACAACTTCATGCTAACAACTGTGATCACCGAAATTTTCCTTTGTCACGTGACCTAGGAGATTTTACATACGGTGTAATAAAATTGAACAGTCGTCGCAATGACTTAGGCGAGGTTATGTCGTCGATGTCACTCCTTCGTGCCCTGCACTAGGGATGACCAATGTGTTATCATATCGATGCGAACAGAAGTGTATGGATGCGAGGGTCTGATTATGAACGCAAGCAATATTTCAATGCGAACATCAAGCAAATCCGATTCAATTCTTCCATTTGTGCAATAATTCTTACTGTCCACGTAGTGATTTCCACTGAAATGAAGGATGAAAATTCGAAACGAGTAAATCCAACGCTTTATTGGCACACGACGGCTCCGCATTCACTGGAAAGATCAGCGGGTTCGGGTATTCGCTATAGGAAGTGTACGACGAATAGAAAAACTAGAAAAACGGATTTTTTTTCTGAAGGTTGCAACATTTTTGTTCTTCTACACCTGAAAAGACAATTTTAAGAGCTCATCTCCAATTTTGCGCGAATATGAACCGATGTTTGAAGTAATACGAGTATCCGCAGTTGTAAACGAATTGCTGTTCACATCGGTCAACCACACTTTTTTTTCTAACCAATTTCCACTGTCCATTCTTGGATGTGTTCTTTAAAAAAAATTGAATTCGAATTCTTTTGTGTTCGACAATATTTTAGAAGATTTCAATAGGATTCAGTAAAAAAGAAAGTGCCGATCAAAACGTCCCTGCACGATGTGTCTCATTTACGGCAGCTCATTCAAGACCTGCTTTTTCAAAAATCACAATGTGACAAGCGTTTATTTTGGGACTCATATCCTCGCTTATTTCAGAATCGAAATGGCTAGCAATGTCCTTCATCGCGTTTACGACAGTCTTTTTCTTATCAGGGCACAAAAGCAAAACGGCGATGATTTTGAAGTGACTATGCGGATCCTGGCGCAAGAATCGAAAATATCAACGCGCAAAACTCTTGAGGCGTTTTGGATAAATTTCAAAAATCCAAAGATGAACCGGAAATACGAATGCCTTACTATCACACGTGACCTGGCGCCCTATTTCAAAATGATATTTTGACCCTGGGGGTGTGTCTTGCTCGCAACCCCATATGAACAGCACGTGGGTCAGTCCCACTCGTAACACCACGGTGAATAGCCTTTCTGTTCAATGTGGTGTAGACCTACATTTGACCGTAACATCTGAGCCCACCATCTACTTAAATGTTTGATCTTCATTAATACTTTAGCCTTTTTCCACCGAAAAATAAAGTATTCTAATATAAATACGTCCAGGCTCTGAGGAAGGCGAAATCGCCGAAACGTCAGCCATCGACTAACAACAACAACAACGACAACGAAGACTTATACCAACCTCACAGCAGCTAAAGAAGATCAGTTTATAAGATCATAAATAAATATATTAACTATATATGCTAGGATTTATAGGAAGTTGGTCTTTTCAGTTATTAACCCTACAAACATTCAACAACATTGAGCTAATTTCATCAAATGGCAACTGATACCACACTCATAGTCGAAGGACTTCGTTAGGTGAGGAATGCGTGACAACTATTGAAATAATACATATGCTGGTACCTAGAGAATAATATATGAAGCATTTTTGTGAAGCTAGATAAACAGGTCTTTTTCAATGCACCAACCAGTGTTACACGAATCTACGTCCTCAAATGGTTATCGTCGACAGCAGCAGTCCATCATCAGGCCACCACAGTGGTAAAAGCAGCCATTCTGAATAAAATGCATTACACCCAACTCATATCGAGCATTAAGTTTCAAACTTAGAAATCAATATGAATGTAAACACCTCATGAACCTTATCCTTTTCATCTGCTGGAAAACACGTCTTCATATCAGTAACGTTCGAAGATAAACACGTCCCTGCTATACAAAGACGATTTCTGACAATGTCTATCATTGTGGTCTCTAATCCTCAACACACATCCAGGATACAGTTCTGGGTTTGTTGCATACTTCACCAATTAGCTAACGCTGCTCATTTCTAGAATCTCTGTGTTGCTGGAAAGCTTCCCTAACCTTTCAGATATTTCAGTCCTCTCTGAGCTACTACCCATATTTTCGCTGTTAGCACTGCTCAAGGTGTGCAATTGTCAGGACAAGCAATTTTGATAAGCTGTCCTCATCAAGTATCTTTACGTAAAACAACGGAGCTTGAAGTAACTCTCATTTATGCTGGTCTGTGTTGTATTCTATTGAGAATAGCAGCTATTTCCAAGAGTTCGAAAGTGTTTAGTACGGCTAGAACAATGTGCCTCTAGAGAACCAAGGATATATTTCGATATGTTTGTTGTAAAACCGTTAGTCTTACCATTTGCTGTAATGCAAAAAGTAAACCCGTTATCAGTGAGACGTAGCAGTATGCTTCCAACATAACCATCCAGGAGAGCATATGTGATGATGACATAGGTGCCATCGTTTTAGCCATCTAGATGAAGCAGAAGTGTGGACAAAGACTGAATGACACTAATATGGAACATGGATGAGAACCTGTGGGCGTACACCAACTTCAGGATCCACGAGGGATGGCGAAATGTTCATCAACTGTGTTAACCTTGTTTGTTCTCCACTAGTGTTTCGTTTCTCAAGTTGTACGAGGTGAATTCGAAGTTCAATGGAAATGTACTTCTTAATTATTTCTCGCTCTACTACGTTTTGTAGCATTTAAACATGAACGTTTTCTCGACTCTCAAGTTCATTAACTTTTACAACATCAAACTTAAAAAAGCGCTTCAATGCTTGCATTCATAGATATTTGTCCTGCTATTTAACAGCTTTCTTATTTACAAATCCCAGCATTTTCTGAAGCTGTTCTTTTATTTTTGCCCTTCGTTCTTTCGAAGGTTTTTTTAGAAGAAAACACTATTGAAGGAAACCTTTACAGATGGGAATCATTGTCGTCATTCTTATTTGGGTGCTGTACTGTTCTGTCAGCATCAGTTCGGGCGAAACATGTTAGCGATCGAAATTTATCATGATAAAACGCAAGCACAAGGATAGCACTGATACAGGGATCGACTCCACGTGCGTGTCCCAGTGGCGCCTCCGACCACTGCGCCACACGCACCCTTTCGACGTGGTAGTGCTGGAAAATTTGGGAGTCGGGCAAATCGGAATGGGAATTTTAAATTCCGCAAAAATGTCGACAATCAAAATTGAGAGAATGCGGTCGTATACACAGACATGTTCAAAACCAGGCTAATTGAAGTCCTCCTAGAGGAATCCACTTGACCTTGCCTGACAACGACTGTGTTTCATGGTTGAAGAAAAGTATGAGCGTCGATTTTTTCCAACAAGAATCGATTCCAGTAGCATAAAATCCCAGACTTCTGGAAGCAATGAATTCGCTGAGGGCATTTTTCGTCATCGTGGTTGGTGAAGCATTTTTCGCTCAGGAAGTTGCCAGACTGCTTGAGGAAGTGATAGTTGGTGGGCGAGTGGTGAATATGGTGAATATGGATGATGAATATGGCGGATGAGACAAAATTCTGTAGTCCAACTCGTTCAGCTTTTGCAGTACTGGTTCCGCTATGTGAGGCCAGGCATGCAGAAGGATTTGTCCTTTTCTGTTGACTAATGCCTGTCGTTGTTGTTTGAGTTTACGGTGCATTTCGTCGATTTGTTGGAAATACATCCCTGTAGTAATCGTTCCGCCGGGGTTCAAAGAACTGTGATCAGCCAGCCCGACTGCGAACTACCAAATAGTCACCATAACCTTTTTTGGTACTATTTCTGCCTTGGGAAGTGTTGTGGAGTCTGATCGTAATTCAACCATTGAGGTGAACGTTGCCGGTTGTCATATAGAATCCACTTCTTGTCGCCACTGAAGAGCAGCCGGCACTTCAAAACGGCGCTTCAGCATTATGTCCACTCTCCCACTCGGTACAAATGTCGAAATAATAAATCTTGAAAAAATAATGTTAGATATAGAAAGAGCAGACCTTGTGCTTTAAAAATGTCTTTTAAATATACATAAAGAACAAACAAACTTTCACTAGTATCACCTGTAGTCCACCTGTTCATCGAGTGACTCGAGTGGGCGCCAGTAAATCTTCCATTTATCCCTATCGCATGCAAGAGTGGCCCACTGGGTTCTGCTTGCTCTAGGAACTCGTTGGGCATTATAGCTTTCTTCTAGGAGAATGGATGGAAGAAGAGAGTGAACATTCCGATGTTTCGTAATATATTATTATTAACTATCCTGCAAGTGCATGTTCCTATGGAATGGAAACCCCCACAAAGTCGCTGAAGAGCCCAGATTACTTGAAACAGTGACAAGATCCAATGAAACTACCAAAATAAACGCGAGAAAAACCGCATTAGCATGAGCTGAAACAGTGATAAGAACAATACGCACACCGGCATTTTTTCAGAAGGTAAAAAAACTGCTCTTTCGAAACGATAACGCATAGATACTGAAACTTTTTTACAGTCATTCTATGGCAGAAAGTCGCCTAGGTAGAAATATGCAGATGATTATCGCATGGGTATCTCACGTAACACAAATAAGGGATGGGATCCGAAGCTCCGACCTGCGCCAACGATCAAAAATCAAAAATTTGCCGTTCTGTACGCCAAACTGTGGAAGATAAGGTGGGCGGGACACATGATGTGTATGAACGAAAACCCATGGGCAACAGCCGTTAGTGACTGGATCCCTCGGGATGTCGAACCCACTATAGAAATACAGCTGACTAGATGATAGACTAGGTCAGAGTTCTTCACGAAAACTTAGAAGAAAGGTATGACGCACAACGAGTTCCCAAAGCGATCAGAACCCTCTTGACTGCTCTTGCACTCGACAAGGACAAATGGAGGATTTACTGGCGCGCGCTCCAGTCACTCCACGCTCAGCGGGACGAAAGGTGATGCAGATGATACAGTTAAGGGATATTATAATTTTACGTTGTGCATAAACTGACTTATCAGTGTTTATTATTAAGTTAATTGGCTGAGTGTATTACGCGCCAGTTTGACCCTTCTCGGAAAAAGGGAAAATAACAACCTTGTGCTTGCTCATCAAGAAAAGGAGTGGATTATGTGAAGGCTAGGTGTTCTCAACGCGCTTCCACATAGCGTTTGGCTTTCCAGTCTCATCCCCACAAACTTCTGATATTTCAGAAATAATGCCCAAATGGATCTGTTTTAAATCTGAAATGTGAATTACAGGACGCGTGCAGCGTGGTACCTTTGGGTGTCCCGTAGTGCACGAACCGTCCTTGGTTCGATCCTGCACTCCGAGTTTACTAAGCCTTCCATCTTTCCTGAAACGACAAATTTGCACCATACATATCTAGGAGGATAGCAGCACTCAGATGATACAGTGCCAGGCTACCACGAGTCATTGTATAGCCGAGATAAGTATTCAATGACCTCTAAAGACGCTTGATGAATTCGAATTCACGGAGCATTCCTTACAGACTGATGAATGTCGACAGCTTCATTCTTTACTCGAACTAGGGCGCACGAAGTACCCTAAAGATGTTATGCATTATAAAGAGTAGTGCGTGCTTATGCAAAGGTTAATCGTGGGAATTAGTAGTGCATATAGTTGAAATCCCATTCCAGCTTTTCTTTTCAAGTTTTCCATCGCTCTAATGTCAATAACCTGCTAGAGTTGTCTGACAAGAGCTCGCTTGATGCACAAAGACTGGTGATTGATGGTGCTGAAGAAATGGGAACGTTCTGGAGTTATCTTATGATTGCCGGAGAACCATCTCAGCCACCGATCAAAAAAAAAGTTCGTGAAGAACACAAAGTTCATTAGCAGTCGAACCCAAATGCAAACCAAACATTCATCGATTCGAGAGAGCGAAAGTCTTGTAAACAGTAAACAAATAAGAACGATTCCTAAATTTTATAATGTTAGCATATTCATTGCAATCTTTCCAACTTACGACACAAAATTAGTAAATAAAAACCACGCCTTTTACAGTTTACACATTATTACATAAGAACTACCACAGCATATTAGCCTAAAAACTACAAAGAGGTAGAACGAACCGTGTGTACCTAAACCGTAGAGAAGGAGGATTTGGCGTATCAATTGCTAATTATTTTAAAATGCGAAGAATATGATCCATTTTGCCGGTTATACAGTCAAAATATATGCCTCCAATTTTGCTGGACTCTAGTTGATCTCTCTGGAGTATTTGCTGGATAATCTGTTCCACTAGTCGACTAGTACTTCCCTTTTCTTCCGCCCTGATTCACATCGTCTCTGCTTTCCTCTAAAGTGGGCTCTCACCCAAGGAAACACTCATACACTGTGTGTATAGCTGTCTTCCTTGCTTCAGCAATTCGTCCATCACCTGCCCTCATATCCACTTCGCATCATGCCTTTTGCGACATACCTCATGATGTTGCTTGCATAGCCTTAGTATGTAAATACGTGTTTATACAGTATATATGCTAGTATAGCACACTTGATTACCTCGAATTTGTATATGTGCGTCGTTATCATACGGAATGGGTGAATGTAGAAAGCAGCAATACATAGTGATGACAAGCTGTCAAACTACGCATCAAATGCTGAATGTACCGTTCCTGTAGATGAACAAGGTTTTTTTCATCCACACAAAACAGTTCGAAGTGTTCCAGAAGCATGTGACAACACAGAGGAGAACATAACGATATACAGAAGATAAAACGCACAGAAATGAATGCGGAACTGCGTTGAAGAACCGAATCATAGAGCAAAAACACGAAAGAGGGTGAGATGTAGAGGACACGCATCGGTATGCCGAGCTATGAGCGAAACTTGGAACCTCCAACCAAGTCCCTTTTTGCCTCTCATAGCCATGTTTTATCCTGTTAGTACCATCGTACCATCAGCAATCATCTGTAAATGAGAATGATCCGGGGAGCACAAATCGTCGTTGAGCCCAGTCGATTTGGGCTCCCCAGATCAAGCCTACTGACGGGCGACTGCTGATGGCAAAAGATCGATAGGACTAACTGAGAGACATGCGAAGCGAAGGACCCGCATGGTGTGGTGGTGAGCGCTTTACTCCCCGGAAAGGACAATAGCGCGCTCGTTCCCCACCATAGAACCTGCGGTCCAGAGAAATATTTCAGCTTCATTAAAGTTATACTTTGCAATATGTAACCTTCCATTAAAAAGAGTAGGCAGTAAATAATAAGTTAAAATTGAGATGGAAGAAGTTGAGGGCAACATGTTTCGACTACTGAAAAACCTTCCATTTCTCCAATAAATTAATCAAAACCAGGAGTGCACCCTACTGGCACAGTGTGAAATTGCATGCATTGTGGATGGAAAACCCTGTGTCCTGGGGAGGGGAGAGTTTGCCGTTTTTTACAATCGACTCAGTGTTAATGATGATAATTAAGAAATTTACCATTACGGTAGCAAACTAAGTGTTATTTATATATGCAACAGCTTGCTGGTTCACAACGTGCGACTGGGACCATCACCAAGATGTGCACCAGAAATGGTCTAGATGGTCTTTCTAACTCCTTTCAAAGGTCTCAGTCCACTCAGTTTCAGTCGTTACAAACATGGACATGGATGTAAAGTAAACAACGAAGGAGATGTGCCGAATGGGTGCCTGAACTCAGTATTTTGCTCTGATCGCTACTGATCTAAACAAATCCATATGCAAGATCACATACGAGTGCGGCCATCGATCGTCGTATTGTGCCTTCCCCCCCACCGTCCCGTCCTTTCTTACCACCGAGACATTCGACGTACCACAAGAGGCTTCCTGTATATTTTTCTTTCAAAATTTACCGGACCAGTAAGTTCACCGTTATCTATAAGAAATGATAGAATATGATATAGGATATTGATTTAGGTAGGTAGACTGATCGATATAGAAGAATTATAATGGCTAAAAATGAGAAGATTCTTTTGTTTCCGAATTGAGAACTACATCCTTTGTCATGTTGTTGAGGTCGGGACTAAGTGGTCTACTCTATTTGGTCTAAATTTTCGAGTTAAATGTCGTGTATCACTACCAAAATTATTCAGTGTGACCCAGAGTTTTTGAAGTCGGTCTTCAGTCGTGGAGCCTAGGTGCACCCTGCTGAAAGGTTACACATGTTCGTCGTTGAAAGGACGTGTTTAACCAATGCCTTGATTGTTACGAAATTATGGCCGGACATCTTCTACATTTGGGCAAGGCCGTAGGATTCAAGAAAGGAAATTGCAAAACTATCACACATTCAGGTTTCCTTACCGCTTTATCCAAATTTTGGTAAAATAGTGTTCTCGACAACATCAATGAGGAATATGACTGCATTACTTCTAAGATGATGTCAAGAAAGCTGCTAGCTTACAAGTAACCAAGGAGCACCACTTCAGCAAGGCAGAAGTTGCTTTAGCATCGCAGAGATGTACGAACCGCAAGCTACCAACTAGCGTTAATTGGCTATATCGTGTAGGTCGCCCTTCTTGAACAACAACGCGGTCTTGCTGGTCTTCCACTCCAAAACCAAAACGCGAAGACCATTAACTGTACAAATGGAGAAGAACTGCAGTACTGAGTAAGGTTGGTCGAAAAGAAGATAGAAACGGCTGTAGAGATTTCGTCAATAACAAGAACAAGATGATTGATACCTTATAGTCAAATAGAGCAGCCTCTCTATTCAGAATGATAACGGACGAAGTCTTTCACTAATTCTATTCTGAGATATCGGGCAGTTACATCCATCTTCCTCATTACTATGTAATGTTAGAAGGTATGGAAGTCTCATGCCAACGATTCTCCCATCTAAAGCTACCCTATAGCCGAATGGAAAGAGCAGGCGGCTTAGAGATGTTACAAGGGCATCTAGCTTGCCAAAAAAAAGATAACGAACAGCGAACTCCGGGCCCATTTCTTCTACTCAAAGTTCTTCGTTTATTAATAAACTTCATAGGTGAATAAAAGCTACAAAGATACATTGCGAGCAGCGCATAAAAGTAGTGTGTGGAGTAATGATATCGGGCGGGTGCCGTTTGAGAGAGGAAATCCGTAATCCAATGCTAGTGATCAAGACGTTGAAAATAGGTGCGTCGGATTGTGAATATTCATAACAATTTCTGAACAAAATCGGTCGGTGAGTGGGACCCACGGAATGTCAAACCGACAGAGAGACGACCAACGACGAGATGGTGAAGCGATTTTTTTACGACGAAACCTGGAAGGAAATGTTGTGCACTCTGAGCAAGCATGAGCCGTAACACTTCTATATTAGTTTCCAGGTTCGACTTTCTATTAACCTCGGCATTGGAATATGAATGCGTAGTTTTCTTGTTCAGCAATCCCGAGGTTGTTATACAACATACATTTACTTCCATATAAAAACACATAATACAACAATAGCTGACGTTTCGGCAGTATCGCCCTCTTCAGAGCCTGGAAGGGTATGCTGATATACAATTTATTAGGCCAAACACTTCAATAACACTTACAGTAAGATGAGAAACTTCATGGCAATTGCATGATCAACAGCTTCTCGAAAAACTCATCGCTTTTTTATATGACTTCCAATGAGTAAGGTTAGAACAGCTGATTATAGTCGCATATGGGTGATGACTGCGCCACCCCACATCAGAAATTGATCCGAAGATACGAGGCCAGGTCGCGTGTAACCTCTGGGCATTCCTCCCTGCTATTCATTTTTAAAAGAGGTTCTGGTGTTACTGCACTTTTTCATCTTTCACCGACTCTTTTTAAATCCATGGAATATTGTAAATGCAGTTGTATAACAGCCTCGCGATTGCTGAACAAGAAAACTACGCATTCATACTTCGATATTATTTCTGTCCCTCTGTTCAGTTCACTAGTCATGTATTTTTCTGTCGCTCTAAAAAGTTTTGCTTCCCTGTTCTACTAGTGCCACCATTGCTGTTAGCTGAAGTGCAGTAGGTTGTATGCTCATCTGCGATAAAACGAAATGAAAAATAAATGAAACAAATTTTAAGGATATAAAGAGATTAAAAGGGCGCAGTGGGACGGAGGCGCCCTGCAACACACACCAAACCTTCCAACAGTCCAGGGTTGGCAGATTGGCACCGGAGCTGTCTGCGAGGATAGCAGCAATGGTTCGATACATCGGTGGGCCACCGCGAGTCATTGTAAAGGCCAGATGTGCATTCAATCACGAGCACACGATGCTTAATAAAGTCGAATGCGTGGCGCAAAGGAAAAAACATAGTTGTTGAAGAAATGAAAAGACGATAAAGTGGATATTTACCGAACTATTTACGACTACTGCGGTTGCCTTATTAACTGGTTTCACCTGGTGAGCATTCGTCATCCAATTTCTTTAGAAATGTTTTTTCTTTTCCTTATGCTTTAATCACGAAAAAACCCGGCCATGACACGACCATCGACTGCATAAACGATTCTAACCATCGTCTTCAGGTAGGTGCCCTTCCTGGGACCATTTGAAAGTGGCCTACACTTCTGGAATCGACTTAATTCAATTCTCCACAAATGATCGGAATATCTACAGTTTTTCTAGGAAAACTTGTCGTTTCCGACAAATTTATGGCACTCAGATGTCTGGTCTAGTCAGTTTTTCTTTGTCTACTTCAACTTCTAGCTATCATTGATTAATTATTACGATTCGGTCAGTATGACAACGATCGTAATTCACCCATGTCCTGATCACTCTACTTGGTCGCTGTGGCGACGGCGTCTCAGGCGACGAACAACACTGCACCCCTGTTGACGTCAGCATCTCTCCAGCAGTTCGGGAGCTCTCCCGAGTGACGGCGACCTCGTCCCTGTGGCCGACGAGTATTTCGTCCTCATTGCCTCGTACATGCGTCATCCTTTGGTCAATCAGTGGATGTGTCGTTGGCTGTGATTGTAATATCGTGTGTAGCTCGTTAAACTGACGAATGGCCCGTCCGGCCAGAGCGTGCGTCCCGGCTGAGTTCACTCAAATGCGTCCGAGCAAGATTGTAAGAAGACGCATGTGACTCTGGTTCATTTGCATACTGTTTTTATTTCCCTTAGAATAATTTATGATGTAAGGAAAGAAAGTTCTACCTGTTAATCCTGTGAAGTGGCCCTGTTTAAGTGTTGGTCTTCGATTCGTGACCATCGGTGTGTCCCCGAAATATTTACAAATGATCAAAATGATCAATCACTAGGTTAAATTTTAGATGCTCTATGTTGTTTTCTGCAAAAGTTTGTCGGCATGTTAAGATTCTATGAGGTCGTGCTGAGTTAAAGCTCTATTGGGGTACGTTGTTTGTAGTTTAGAGCTAGATCTTCATTTCTAAGCGTATGTTGTCAAAGTGTCTACACACTCACATTTCGAGAGGAATGCGAGGAACTAGGCCTGCAATATTTTCGTTCACGCAAACCTATGATTTTCTTGATATCTACTCTTCGCTTTACTCTATCACCATCTGTATCACCTTTAATATTCGAGTAGCTCGTAACCGGTTACCTCATTTTGCTCAAGGAACACGAGGAGCATTCATCGTAGGTTGGGAATGTGTGTGCACGTAAAAATCTAAGAAGAAACCCAAAATTTTTCCTAAAAAGCTTTAATAAGTGTAATTTAGAGCACACTATAACTCGACAAGCGACAGGTGATTGCCTTCTGGGCGGAATTCGTAGAAATAAAGCGTCCCTCACTGTTGCCGTTGCTCTCAAATGTGACTTTCAAGCAATCGAAGCTGACGGGCGAAGAGCTGGGATCAGTTGCTCCTTATTATGTTTCTTATTTAATGGAAAACCCCGTTGCATGCCAATATTACAATAACTTGAAAAAAAAGCTATATTGATTCCATAAACATTGAGAAAAAAAAAGCTATATTGATTCCATAAACATTGAAATCTTTCAAGTGCTCGGTTTCTGAAAGCTTTCTAATTCATATTTTCTTACAAGCACTTTCTGATCTTATTACTCCTGCCTGTCTATTAGTGATAAATTCAAGTTGCCAGAAGCCTTTAAAAAGATGAACTTACTTTAATACTTTTCGACGGTATGTATTGTTGTTCTTCGTATTCTTGTTGAACAAACGCGAGGTGTTATTTTTAGTCTTTATTCACGAAGTCCTCCCGCTCATGTCTCTGGGTCCTATGCGTGCCTTGTGGGGTATTTGGTTTACGTTTGCCCACTAGGTGTTCTTTTATGCGGACACAGACATTTAGGAGAGAGAACGAGGACTTTGAGGTACGTGTCACGATCCTCGCACAGGAGTCGAAAACACAAGCGCGCAAAACACTCGAGGCGTTCTGGAATAATTTAAGAAATCCGAGAATAAACCGCAGGGAAGAATGCCTTGTTATCACGCGTGACAGTGGGCAGCATATAAACCTGCTATTCTGATGGGAGGGGCACATTACACTTCCATGTGAATTCTGTGCGGTTGGTCTCCACGCGACATAGTGTGCAAAGCTGTGTTCATTGTGATTGAACTCTTGGTTTAGCGTTTTATCTGTTTGATTATGGAGGTGATTCACCGAATAGATTGCTGTCAGCTTGACCTTTCCAGGCTCTGAGGAAGGCGAAGTCCGTGGAAACGTCAGCTTATTTGTGAATAAAGAATAATATCAACACCTCGCGTTTGCTCAACAAGAATACGAAGAATTACTTGATCAATACCGAGGTTAATAGAAACTTGGTCGTGGAAGTTACTTCTATTGTTGTTGTCCCAACGTTTATTATAATTCACTACCACGTTCTCTGTGTTGGCGAATACTGTGATTGACATCTTACCTACTTACTTGGATACTTATATGGCCCGTCCTTATTGGTTGTGCGGGCCTACTACAACCTCCATTTTTTTGGAGTTTTGATGGTTTAGCCAGTGTGGTTTCCTAGAGTCTTGGGGTCAGCCAAGACAAGGTCTGACCCAGGTCGTCACCACCACAAGCAGTCGCCGCCATTGTGGATCAGAGGGAGATTTGCCATCATGAGACTAGTTTGGTACCAGGACGGTGACGGATCCTCGTATTGGTTTACTCTCACCTTGAGTTCCTGATGGAAACGCCGGACTTCTTCTAAGCTTCGGAAACCCTGCCAAGAGGATGAATCCTCCGCTGTGCATTGCAGCTCGACCCTTAAGGACATCTCCCGGCTACGATGAGGCGGTAAACCGTTGGGAGGCGATTGACATAGAAATTCCTCTATGAAAACACACTTGTATCGTTTTAAAACTTGATTTCGTTTAATTTTTTCAAACTAAAATAGAACTGAAATGGAACCAGTGATAAATGGAAGAATGATGATTATATTGAAGATTACTGGATTTCAAGGTGAACTGATTTAGTCCGCCTTCTCGGGGACTATTTCGAATGCTTCGGATGTCCACTCATTTTGTATCCTTTCTGGGCCACAACATTGGACCAATACGTACGTCCAGTGCTGTTCTCCTAGAGTGAAGCGCAATAGTCGCAGTAGATATGCAGATAACTAAGTATAACTGGCTGAGTTGTCGATTACTTTAATATTGTTCCTCTAGCGTTTTTAAACTATTGAATGTCATCAACGTCCCAGTAAGTTGCATTTTTTCACTCGTTCGTCGCCTTTTACTGGTTTTTTACTCTATGGGACTAGTTATGTACGTGCATGAGTTGTGGCGTGGTTTTATTGCGTCAGTCTTCCTCACAAGTATTGCGCATGAAGTACTCCTGTAGCACGACTGTTGTTGCAGGACATTGATGGGTATGAGATACAGTGTGAAGGAATTCCATAAGTGCTTTGACTGTTTTTAGATTGAGCGGACATTCTACGTACGTGCTCAATAATGTACTTCCAACTCACTTCTTTTGTGTATTCCATACTGATGTAGAAATCACGTCGGTTTTGTTCGGTTTCTGGACTTTCCAGCGATTAGTATCAGCAGTGTGAGCTCAAGCAATAACCATTGCTGAGGATCACCACACAAAGAGGAAATTTTCTAAACAGGAAGCTAAGGTTTTTAGCCTCATCGAACAGTTCGATTAACATCAGCTCAGGGATGGCGAAATTTCAGAGGCCTCGCTAATTTGTTCTTTCACTGGAGTCTCACTTTATCCTGTCAGGCTTCTACGAAAAAATCAAAGGAAGCGAAATATAGAAATCCGATACGTATGTGTGGTATCGGAAATAATTCCATTAGTTAAGAATTATTAAAATTTTAGTTTATTTGAGGGATATCTATTAATTTCTTCGTACACCCGTTATTTATAATTAATATTAGCCTACTGATATCACATATGAGAGGAATAGAAGCTGACTTGAAGACAACAACAGGAACAGAAAAGTCGTTCCATGCCGAATGCAATTTAGAAACCTATTTTTTCTTTTCTTTGTCTTTGTCCAGCCAACTCACGAGTGGTTTTTTCATTCGCGGCCGTAGTGACGGGATTTTCTTAGCTTTTTAATTCCAGTGGATATGTGGATCAGTGGATGTACACAGCGCTTTTCAATGCCAGTTGTTGTCGGATTAAAGTCATTTGGTCATCGCAGACGTATCACAATTCTTCGATTTGTCCACATTCCTCCTCTGTCTTCATCTCAGCTCGATGACCTTCCCAAAACCATCTTCCAAGTTAAATTGTTCATCTATGCCATATGAGTCTACATCATGCGTTCTTTAGCGTATTAGCAACTACGAGATGTTTTTGCCGCGCACGGTATGCATTGAACTGAAAGCGCACGTCTTAATCTGCTCCTCTTTTCTTTCCCGACTTAAGTTGCTTCGTTATTACTAAGCCACTGCGTAACTCACTCAACAGGAAAAACAAGGAATTGCTGCGCTACCAATGCGTTTATGTTTGTGTAGGAATAACATTTTAGTAAAATCCTCATTTATAGTGGTCCCACCATGAAGATCTCTTTGTACACTCTTCACTAGCAACAATCTCTGGCCGAACGGTCGAATTCTCCTGAAGATGTGTTTTTAAACTGCAAAATTTTTCTTTAAAGCTTTTCTTGGTCTTCTCATAGTATCGTTTGCGTGATGGAGAAGCTATCGATTGATTACAGAAAAAACGCCAAAATAAGGAGTCGAGAAGAACGTGCTTTGAAATCGATGCATTCGGTTGCCAATGTGTTAATAAAGGTTCTTTGTTGCTTTCAAAAATTGCTGCTATGAAGCAGAACCATTTGGATTAGAAAAAAGCTAAACGTTTGTGTCTCAAGTCTATCTAATGCATCTTTCGAAGGAAATAAAAATCGTATTAACTCTGGTTCTTAAATTCTGTGTTAATGTCGACAGTGGAATTAGCCACTTTCGCGACACTATTCAACCCTATTTGGGACAAGAACCTGGTAATTTTCTATTCACTCGCTAACACGCTCCAGCTTCTTTGCATACAAGACTTGTTTACACTTATTTATCGCAACAACAGATAAAGTACCTGTTGCATAAGACGAATCCGCGATAATTCGTTTCCAAGGACTCCGGATCTCTCAGTACATGGGGGGTTATGCGCATTGGTTTGAATGCAGGCCGCAATTAATGATAGCAGACACCGAAAATCGCGAGTTGCCATTCTGCTAACCTAGTGGGCAGTTCTCTCTAGTTATAGTGAAAGTGTTGCTCGGTCTTCGTCCCATAGTCGCAAAGCGTATTCGTCATGTTCATAATAAAGGAAATTTTCCTATACATGATCAAGCCAAAATGATGTTTTCCGGATAATTCGGGGATGTACGGAAATGTTTCCAGGTGACTGCTATTGTTGTTCTCATTTTACTCAAGGTCAAAATGGCAATGTTTATTTCTGACATAATAATATTGTTGAAAGGCGACATTAAGGAGAATTGGATGTATAGTTTGGGGATTTTCTAGAGGCTTCTATGCAGGTTTCTCACTTATTCGACATTCACGCGACTCTCTCCTACATTTTCGCCGATGTCCGTCTGACCGTTGCAAGCGACACCGTAATAAATCCTGCGCTTCGCCGTCCACCGGCAACCATTCTTCAGTGTCAACGTCCTCATCGGACTTATTGAAATCCATCCGTGGTGGCCATCTTTCCTTACGCTGATTGATGATCGACGACGTACTGTCTCTAAATCACCGTCTTTGAGTGAGAACACTGCGCGAAGAAAAACCTTCAGCAGCACTTTTCTCCAGTTCGTGTTCGTCTTTTTTTTCAGGAATGTTCTTTATATCTTTGCTACGGTTTACTATGAGCTTCACAGAACGTTTTTTTAAAAAAAGTAGGAATTCTCAGAAATGACTTACTATTTACCTCGTCATTGATCAAAAGTTCGCTGTTTTGGCTTTCACTGAATCCACTATGTATGGAAAAGCGAAGAGTTTTATGTGAACTTTGTACAGTTGGCCTCCTTGTGGAATATTCAGTAGAAGACTCGGAGAAAGCGGCTCTGAAGAAAGCGCATTTCGCCCAATCGTCAGCTTTCGTGGATAAACAAGTAGTTTAGTAAGAAACGAGGGTGCGTGTGGCGCAGTGGTTGGAGGCGCCACTGCGACGCGCACGTGGAATGCGCCCATGGCCCACCAAGCCTTCCATCCCTCCGGGGTCGGCAAATTGGTACCAGACTTGTCTGGGAGGATAGCAGCACTGCCTCGATACATTGGCCGGCCACCGCGAGTCATTGTAAAGGCCAGATATGCATTCAGTCATCTCCAACGATACTTAATGAAGTCGAATGCATGTCGCATTCCTCAGGGATTGATCAACGCCGAGAGCTTTATCATTTATCCTTTTAGTAAGAAACTAGCTTGTTCTCTTCAAGAAAGCTACGATTATCATTAGTATTGGAGCAAAGGGTCAGAGTGGCAGGGCCACTGTTTTCCTGAGATGCTAGAATATTCTTCATCACATCTTAGTCATCGGCTTAGTTTTTGAACCTCTTACTCCGTTTCGTTGATAATCACTAGTTCAACTCTAAAATAATGCCCGTTGGGTTTAAAAATTTGTACATTTTTAGCTGGTATTTAATCACGCATTTACACCTCTTATCATCGAGAATTCATCAGTATAATACACCATTGCAGGTGGTTTTTCTTTACCAGGAAATCGCTGTCCATTGACGATCGCCACTTTGAAATTCATACATTTTATCCCATAGAAATTTGATTAGTCGAAATCGGGCATCACTGAAATCTATATCTCCTTTTCAATGGAGTCTGAGCTTTTCTATTTTACAACAAAGTGCTATTATTCTATAGTCCATGAATCCTCAGAAAGCTTTCCAATAGTGCTTGGGGGTATAGAGAAAAGCCTCGAGTCTGAAGTCGCAGTTTTTCCAAGACCTTTAGTATGAGTAGAGTAACTAATGTTATAGTGTTGGCATACAGCAGAACCGGCTTTTTTCGGTTAATCAATGTCTGAGGCAGATGTGGAAGTTCTTGGTGCATTCCGTATTCTTTTTCCTCTTTTTCTTATCTTTTTTCAACAACAGTTGTTGGCTGTAAGATTTTGCCGGGCTTGAAGAAGTAGATGATTCACTCTGCTGAGTACGAAAAATTATTCGTAGTCTTTTTTTAAATGTCGTTTCTGTGCTTTGTTTTTGTTCCCCAAATATTGTGAAGAACGTCGTGAACTGTCCAATCCTCTTTGCATGGCGTGACTTTTGTTGAGTTCCAATCAACTTTAGGTGTTCCGATGTAGTTATTTCACTTAAGCCTAGTTTTTTTCTGGTTCTAATACTACCTTTATTGTTGTACGAAGAATTACATCAATTAGCTCTTCATGTGGTTAATTCTTTTCCATCTTCAAAGGTTTGCCCACCATAGCGAGGGTTCTCAAACCAACGTTGTGCCAGCGCCATCGTCAATCGCATTTGCTAACCCACACAACATTAATGAGAGTAGGAAATTGTGTTCTTAATCTTACAACCGAGTTCGAACTCGAAAAGAAACTTATTTACCATCTCGTTTGTCGTTTAGACTTTCTAATTTTAAATAGCATACGAACTGAAATAAAAATTTATTCAACAACATGGAAATTAACGTAAACTTTTAACAAAAAAAAATGGCTCCTGATGAAGACATAAGCATACAGAAAATTCTTTCAAGAAGAGCGTCGAAGTTTGGAAAGAGTGCTCCGACGTTAATTTTTGACCAGCCAATATCTAATAAACGAGTAGTCCATACTCGTGAACTAAAGCTTTCTGCATTCTTTTCTTCAGATCTTTGAAAAGGATAAGAGATAAAACTCTCGTCGTTGATCAATCCCTGAGGGATGCGCCATGCATTCAACTGCATTAAGCATCGTTTCGAGGTGATTGGATGCATATCTGGAGTTTACAATGACTCGCGGTGGCGTACCGATGTATCGAGCCAATGCTGTTACCATTCCCGGCAATTTGCCGATCTCGGAGGGATGGTAGGCTTGGTGGACCGTGGGCGCGGAGATCGATCCTGTGTGTGTGTTGCAGGGCGCCTCTGACCACTGCGCCACACTTGCCCTTCAACTCTTTAAGTGCCGTATTTAGATGGAATCTTAAGTCCTTAAAGAAGAATTCACTTTTTTTTTCGTCAGCAATTCAGCTGTTTCTCACCTCTTTCTGCCTGTAACTTCCGACTTCGACACTTCTAATTGCGCATTCACATTACCGCGCACTTTAGAAACAAATGGCGCGATTACGGTAAAGTTCAAGTCCCACTTGAAATACTTCAGCACTACTTTTGATTTATATAGGCAGGCGACATAACTTTTGCACGCAAAGAAGCAGTAGTTACCAAATTACGCAGCAAACCATGCTCTGTGTAGAAACCACAAGTATTCGAATTGTTTATGAAATTTTGTAAGAGATCCGTGCTAATTCATTCTGATTGTTTCTTTGACCGCAAAATTCTTTGTGCTAAACTTTCAGCGATGTCAAAAGCTGACCTAGATTTTATGTTGATATGAATGACTAGTATGTTACTTTGTTGTCAAGCGAAAATGAGGGGCTATCAAACTTTTTGTGAGCCACTGAGACGAGTAAAGTGGAAAGAACAATGCACTATGAAGAACATCGTAGGCAATGTGGTGTGGTGGACCTCAAGCGCCTCGAATGGGAGCACTGTGACTCTGAAGAAGTCGTTGGTACCGATAATTTTTCCATAATACATATTTAGCGCGGCGACGTACGTGTTACCAGTAGAAATAGGTCTTGAAATTTTTCTATTAAATTGGTGTCCTCATTCTTATTGTTGGTGGAGTCGTCAACAAAGTGCTGTCTTCTTCTCGTCACAGTTAACAAAGGCGGTTGTTGTTAGAGCGAGTTGTTTCTTTGTTTGAATCACGTGACGAATCCCTGCCTACTACAGTACAGACTGGATAGCGCAGACCATTGATGTTGTGAACGTGATGCTCAAAAAGTTCGTCTTACATTTGCTTATTTTCACAAATTACATCTACAGTCTGAGATTGTTACCATGACAATCTAAACCGGAATATTTCCTTCAACGACTACGTCTTATGCTAACCTACCTCGCCACCGTTCTTTAATCGCGATCTTTCGCAAATTTTTGACAACAGCAACACAACCTTTCCATTTTTTATTACTGAACTAGTACCTTCAAAAACATTGTGAGTTAAGGGTGTGGATACTAAACTATCATTTAAAACGAGACGTCAGCAGAAAAACATTAAACTAGTTCGCTTTTCTTTCAGGCTTATAATTGAAACCACTCAAAATTTGTCTGAATAGGGGAAATAAAAGTCATATGTGCCTAAACAACATAAAGGGAGAAATATCTGCACCACTTGTTCATTTCGCTGACAGATAGAGAATGAGGCGCTATCCGATTTTTTCTGTTCAGGAACAGTCTTCCCTGCTTGCTTAAAGCTTTGGGTAACTTGCGGTCTAATCAGATTAACGGAAAAGGTCACATCGTGATTCGTAGACATCGTAATAGTGCCCATTTTGTGCTAGGCTGCTAACCCTTAACCCTATCTTTTTGTACACTTCCCAATTACATTGCAAATGCGAGCCATAAGTATTCCATAAAATTGTGTTGATTCTGTCCGTCGACCTAACAGCTGTCAATCTATTTCATATTGCTGTTGAAAATCCAGGGCTGGCGAAGCAATATATTATTCGATGGCTCGTCACTGACGTCAACTTCCTCCTCACCCTCAGTTCCACTTTATCCAGACTATTTATCTTTAAGTGCCATGAAAGATCCCATAAGATATTGAGTTCGGTATCTTCAATTCCTTGTTCAGTTTCAATGAGCGATCAGTACAAGATGACGTTCAACTCATTTACCGCTACCATAGTTGAAACAAATAATCTACTTTTGACGGGTTGTCTTCATCAACAATGATAACCTCAGAACTTTGTTTTAAATTTGTAGAGAAACAATTGTTTCTTAGATAATGAAAGATAATGACACATCAATCGTATGAATAATTTTGATCGCACTCACTAAAGATGGTAATTTTACAAAATTGTTTAAAAATTGGGTAGAAAAGCATAGGATATATACTCGGGGTATGGAAAGCGCTTTTTAAGAAGAAGTGAAAAGTATTGGCTTACAGTGAGAGATATAGAAAAGATACAGTTGAATCACATTGGAATTTCACTTCGGACCACATGCATAGTGTTCGACTCATGTAAGATGTGGGAAAAACAGACGCTATAGCAAAATTTCCTTAGATGAGGTATGATGACAAATCCGTTAGTTACGTGACGCTATACAAAACTCGTGTTTTCTCGGATTCCATGAAACTTCTGACATCTCCACTAAAATGAATATGATTTGTTTCTTGACAACGTGGCATCAAAACAAAACCAGTTATTGCAAACAGTGGGTGTATAACGAGTACAGTCACGCATTGCAAAGGCCTTTGGAAATGTTTCTATTATCTTAGAGTCGTAGAATTCGTGCACAACTAACTCTGCTGAAGCTAGCCTTCAGTTCTGAAGTGGATGATCGGATATGGATTGACCGACGAGAATGGCGAAAGCTGTTGCGGTCTGCGGTCGAAAATGTCGGATTTGATTTGTGGCCGACTGTCTTCCCGTCAGTGGCCTTGACTCAAAACCAGCAGTGGCATTCCGCCGCCCGCCTCTTTACCTCGAACTGAGCCGTATTTCATACGATGCATCACTTGAGTGCGTCTGGTCCCGTACACCATCTGCCTTAAGAGGCCAATGTCCGAGTGTGTCACCTTCACCAAGGAAGAGACGATAATTCACCGGGCTCCTCCGAGTGGCTTTGGATCGCGAAACACACTGGCATACTGCCGTAACGAAATGTTTTTTTCGGGAAAAAGTGGCATTCGCTTTCTGGAATCCAACTTCATCACTGCATTCGCAAGGACGCAATTCATTCCTTGAATGTCAGCCACTTCTTACTGAGTAGAGTACTTGAGGACTTAAGGACTTGACAGACCGGCAGAAGGTACTGGGAGGTACCAGTAATGACGAAAAAATACGCAAAATGAAGACGATTTTTAGCAAGAAAGAAATATTCTTGGTAGGATAGAAGTTGGCACCTTGATTTCACAGATTTGTAGATTACAAAAGTTCTCATCGCAATCGATAAAACCTTCACGAACAACATTGAGTTTATCTAGAGCTAAAGACTGGGTTATGCAACCTCATATGTGACTCTAATAGTACAACTTTTGTTTCCTAGAATATCTTAGATGGTTTCAGATAGGCGATTACTCAAATTTCTCTTCAAAGCGCTACATTTGCAAAGCTTCTTTCTTTATCTTATCGTATTTTATACGATACTTCTTCACATTTTGCGTGATTCACAGCACTTCTTCCATTTGGTTCGTTTTTTTGCATTCATCGTCTTCAAAGGTTTTCGGATTTCAATGTTAATTCGTCAGCAATATGAGATTTTTTTCTCTTTCATGAATCTCGATGAAGGCTGGTTAAGCGTAATTATCTTTGGAATCTCGGAATGATTCTGCTAGAGCGCATCCAAATGTTTACGAGGCAATTGCTGGATGTTGTGGATTGGAGGGAACTCTTTGCAGACAAGTCTGACACCGGTTTGCCGACCATGGCGGTATGGAGGCTTAGTAAGCACGAGAACCATGACCGAACCAACGATTATCTGTATCGCAGAACATCGCTGATCACAACGCTCCATGCACCTTTTTGTAATGCTCGGCAGTTTGAAATTGTGGTATTCTATATACTAGTATTCCCAGACTTGTTTGGTAATTTTCCGACTTAGAGACAATGATTGGTGAGCACGGTGAGTGGGATCGAACTAGTGACCTACCAAGTGCGTATTGCAAGGCAATTCTTACCATTGCGCTGTAGTTGACTTTTATCTTTATACGGAAAGTGCGCTTCATTGCGGCGTTGGTTCTGCAAATATGTTAAATGTTGCTCTTGAACACCACTGATTGTTTGCAGCTTCATCGTGGATGGGAGCCATCTGGTATCGAACTACCCTTACATGCTCAGTCACTACTCAGCGATATTCACGAAGTTGTTAGGAAGGGTGTTTGAATCCGCCGACAGGATGGCTCACCAAAGCTGAGAAAAACTTCTACAGTTTTGTAAGCCCGTCTGAAACTAAACAAATTCCAGGAGCTGTCATCATGTCGTGTGAAAGCTAGTCGGTTAGTTGAGCCCACGTGTACCCAGAATGCGTTGGGTTTACGTGGTACGGTATATCTCGCAATTGGAGGTTCATACTGTGTTTTTTACAACCACTGTTTAGCATTAGAGAGTTGAAGGGACTAACACTTAAAAATTGGACATCGAACAAATTCAATCTCACTATTCCTACTTCTGCCATTAACCGACCTCGATACTTAAAATAATTCATGGCAATCACTTATCTTTTCAATAACGAATTTCCATTGCTGTTGCTATACATCACAACAATGAATTGAAGGTTAGTAAAGAATTTGACCAGATATTTTTATGGGGCTTCAAAATTCGCCATCTGCGGACGTCCCTTGCAATGGAGTTTCGATCAGAAAGGAAGGTAGAAAGCTGGTCTGTTAATTCGTTAGATGGAAGTGTATTCTTGGTGCAAAGTTAACACTTGTTTTACAAGCTTTTTTGTGCTTCCTGTTCACATTAGACTACGTGAAATTTGATCTGGAATATTACTGAACACATTTGATACGTCGCCATTGTAAATGGTGACCATGAGGTTCAAAACGAAAGAAAAATGAGTTGTTGTTCAAAACGAAAGATAAATGAGTTGTTGTTAATAGGAGAATAGTACGACAATAGTAGAATTACCCTGTGTGATGAAATCTGTCGAAGACAAGAGTGGAAGCGATAACTGGACTGGCTGACTAAGTGTTTTGATAGGGTCCAGGTGACTGCGTGGATGGTGTGAGCTGGCAGACGTGTGATGTCCTTCCGAGTGATCGTCGGTTAAGTACCGGTGCTGATATGTTAGTATCTTTCGCTCCCTTATCAGTAGGATGTCTATATATTTACCTTCTGGTCGTTTGCATCGCAACGCGAATCCCTCGGCCAGAAACTTCACTTCATCTACATGTTCATCGTACTCGAAGCAACACACTAGTGGGCCACTGTGTTCAAATTCGCTACTGGTTCACGTAGTGTATAATAGATAACTTACTAACGCTTCCAATGTGGATTGAACGTTGCTTTAATGTTCTACTATTTCTACCTGCAACTGATTATATGTCCTGGAAATTTGTGAAATCTCTTGTGGGACGGAATTCTGCTCAGCTTCAGTTGAACTCGAAGTCACAGTGTGGCTGTTGGATACTGCGATCAATCAGCCTTCAAAACGCGGTGAAGATCTTCGCAAACATGGCCTAATAGTCATAATTCGACCATTTATGGCCTTTTTTTTATTCCGGCATCACATTTTCGTTTACCAACTTATCGGGGCAATAAAATTACATTCTAGAAAAACATAGAAAAATCTGAGGTACAACGCAGAAACTCAAAAGTGAACCGAAACAAGATGAACGAGATGCATTAGCGATTTCCCTTTCAATGGCTTTGAGTGGCAAATTGAAGAGGATCATTCCCTCCATGTCTACTTTTTGCACCTTTTTTCTATCTAATGCCATTCACAATTCCCTTAGAAAACTTTATTCTTTTTTTCACATCACGTGCTTAGAGACAGTGTCGCTGTATTCTTGTTCGTGTTATTCGAGACGCCACAGTACTGTCATATACCGTTTGCACAGCTGCATTTCTTAGCGCAGCTCACTGACGCTTCACCCAACCGACGAAAGTGCAGACGGCCTAAGAGCTCGCGTGGTGCGCCGCCAGTTTGTTGATATCGAAAAGCCTTCTTTTTTAGAATTCATGTCTGAGCAATCTGATAACGGCCAACTCACTCAGCGATGGCGTCCTCTTTTTTTCGTAAAATAACCGTTTTCGTTGATAATCCTTGCAAAAAATGGGCGGATATCACAGTGGTAGTGATGTCGGTCGTCACGAGCATGGTGCCAGGTCGATTCCGCTCCGAGCTCACTAAGTCTCTCATCCCTCCGAGGTCGGGAAGTTGCTACCGGACCTGTCCGGGATGAAACCACTCTTTGCAATCCGATCGAGGACGATCCAGCACGGCTATCTCAGGATTTCAGGAAGAATCGAGTCGACCAACATCCTACGATGTTTGAGATGAAATGAAAATCATCAAGCAGTAACCGAGACCACACGTAAAAGTTGGAAGACCTTTGTTGAATGGGGAATGCGAGGAAGCGAATTGAATGTGGGAAGTGTTGGGATCCACACAGATGTGAAGACGGGTCATATAAAAATAAAAAAAAATCTTTGCAAAACTGCTTGCTGGGGATCGATGTGACAACAACAATGAGTTAACAAACAGGCGATGTTGTTGTTATACCATGACATACTTGTGGTGGAGAAATTTTTCCATGCATGAATATTCGGTGTGATGTTCACAGCTCATTGCAAATCGGGCATTCTCTTCTGAATGAGTGATTGGGAGAAAGATTTGCACAATTCGTTTTCCCACGTCAAGTGTGCTCCGTGTCATCCTGTTATCATCGCAGTTTTTCATTTATCACCTTTATCATTTGTTCACCCATCGAGTGATCGGACGCCAACAAAGTCTTCATTCGTTCACGTAGTGTGCGGAAGCTACTTTATGTGTTCTGTTCAGTTGATAGACACAATGAGCAGTACATTTCTCATCTAGGATGTTCGAAAATAGGCCTTACCATCGAGTCGGAGGCAGTTGTCCTGGTTCACGCAAACATCCCGTGGAATCCAGTTTCCGAGGGCTCTTGTCTCGTGGTTCTCGTTGGAACGAACCCATCAACTGTCCAGCTCAAATGATCTTCGACTCCTTGCTAGACACGTTGATCTTCGATCGCGCTCTTTGGTGGAAACTGAAGATCTCTTATTTTTTTGCGGGCACCATTAGTACTGCCTTTTCTATGGAATCTTCAATTTATAGGAACGCAAAGGAACACTTTTAAGTCTAAATTATTGTACTGCGGGTTATGTTCATTTTAATTATGGATTCTTCTGTTGTCTAGAGAAACACTCAGGAAATGTGTTGCCTGTCATGCACACAATGTGGACAGTGTCTATGCTTGGACTAAAGAATGTGCGGTTGTGCTTAAGAGCACCATTACAGGTTAACAAGATGATATGAATGACACCAATTAGCACTTTAGTCCTGCGCTATTTGGCCGTTAGGGATTTTCCCAGCTATAGTTGTTATCTTAATAAAAGTTGTATACCAATCTTGTGCTACTTCATTCATGTGGAAAAAAATTATCATTGTTATTTTGATTGTGGTCACAGTAGATTCTGGATCTCATTGTTGTTGTAGTCTCATGTTATAAGGACATTTCTGTGCTTGAAATCAAAGGCCAGCACGTCTTCGTGATATTACAGTTGGCCTTGACATGACGGTCTTCCAACTGTGTGAAAATATCTTCTCAAGCAGTAAGACATTTCCTAATGGAAACAGTGTTGTAACGCCCCTGATTACTAGAACCACATATGGAGTTCTACAATAACTTGCAAACTAATTTTCTAGATTAATTCTGCAATTTTCCACCTCGAATTTTTGTGAAAGCGAAGCGCTTTAATTGTCAGTGGTTTCAACCACTTTCAGTTCACGACATTAAATTCACTCTCAATTCAAACTAGTTACTCATCTAAAGTCTCCTCACAAACCACAGTTTAAGTTTATAACACTGAGTGATGTTTTATTGTATGAAGTTGACCTCAGGTACTTTTTATATATGATCGTAGTTCTAATGAGGTTGGAAGGACTTAATATGACACCTGCATGAGCAGTTATGCCCAGGAGAAGCGCGCCAATGGCAAGCGTTGCATTACTGTTCCTTCCTCAGTAATGGAGTTATGTGTACAGTGGTTTTAGCGTCCTTCCCACGCTGATTTTCGGTGAATTTTCCTATTTTCCACTTCTGTCATGCCAATTTCCACTATGTATACAAGTCTATTGTTCATTTCTTCATATGTTAGCATGCTATTTCATTTCTGTCTCTGTTTCTTAATTAATGATTAACTCTTTTTGCTTCTCTCTTTCTCTCTCTCTCCCTCGCCCTTTCACTTTCTGAAACTTTTTTATCATTCTATTTTTGAAACACAGAGGTACCCAATGTTTTTTGGCCATAATGTGATGTTAAAGACGTGTAACTTTTTCTTGACCAATTATAGAACATATTCAGAGCCTTTCATAGAAGAAATATATTATGCTCAATGAATCCTTAGAGTGATCAGAATCCCTGCAATGTTCTTGTGCGAAAGAGAGACGAACTGAGACTTCACAAGC
Source organism: Angiostrongylus cantonensis (assembly GCA_009735665.1). Lineage (NCBI taxonomy): Eukaryota > Metazoa > Nematoda > Chromadorea > Rhabditida > Metastrongylidae > Angiostrongylus > Angiostrongylus cantonensis. The sequence goes on along the minus strand of MQTX01000158.1, from coordinate 412,158 downwards.
GGATGCTCGAGTCGGTCGACGACCAACGGAGTACAGGTGACTGTGGCCATATACGTCTCCATCGCAAGACTGCGTGAAATTTAGATGGCGAATGCGATCCATTGTGGAGACGTCGCCGTGCTTTCCACGTCGCCGCCCCGGCCAAAGTCGTGTCAACCCCGCCCATCGCCGAACCACTCGACTGCTAACAGTAACGCAGCCGTTTTCTGCCGCATCCACGTGTTGGATGTTCGTCCTCCCGTTTGTCACCTGTGTGAAAAACAGATTTCACGCTTCTGTGCAGAAACCTTGATCCTTAGCATAATCACTGTGCTAAGTACTTCATCAGAGGTATGCCGTGCTTCTGCACACTATGTGAATTCGTATCCTCGTCTTCTTGTGTTACTTGTCTCTAGAACGATTTTATTTCTTCGGTACTTTTATTGCTTACTTTTGTTGGATCTAATTGTGACCGCTTTCAGAGGCTCTTCAAGGAACATGTTTGTGTTCCGACAAGATGTCCATTGCCTACTCAAAAACCAAAGTTACTGCGGAGATTAATTTTCATTGTTCTTTTCGCGTTTCGATTCAGTTGAGCCGTCCGCATTTATTGGCGAAGTTCCTGCACTTCTTCGAGCACTTTCTTATCGGACTTTATTTGTTCCATATGTCGTTGATCGTCGTAGTTTTTAGCTCAACTGCCGCTCAAAAACTCCACCTCTTAGTTGTTCATGTACAATAGTTGAAGCGCATTTCATTTTCTACTCTCCTTGTTTATTCGTGAACCCTTAAGCAAATATGGGACAAAATTTTTATACTTTTAAGATCCTTAAAAAATCTTCATGCATTTCGTTTGTGACGAATTACGTCATCTAAGGTGGATGTGGGTTTTGGGGCAAATACACTACTAAATCTCTTATGAAAAGGTAATATTTTTATTGCTAGAGTCAGCACCATTGTAGCTATTTTTCACGGCACACCCTCGCCTGAGAAAGAATAGACAGTAAGTAAAAAAGTAATCAATACCTATTCATTTCATGTCACTTGTAAGCATTACTGAGTCACACCTGCTCACCTAGACCATTCAATACGTCTTGTGTTAATTTTTTTGCCGTTGCTAAAATCTCTGGCAGACTTAGAAACGAGGCTAAAGAGGTTTCTAATTCCCCAAATTCACTCAGTTTTAATCGTAGTGGTGACGTTTGAACGGATTCCACTATGAGAGCTTTGCCAAGAAACGCAGATTTTCCTTCTTATTCTGGCTTATAAGTACCACCTATAGAAGTACTATTTACGAAAAAGGCCCATTGTTAATCTGAAGGTACTGAATCAAAAGATTTACTAGATATTAAGAGCATATTTGGCAAAAAAATGAAACGACGTGTTGATATGTTGAGTGCTTCTTAAACTGCTCCTCAGTGGGAACAGCTCTAGAGTTGCGGAGCTGTCCGGCTTAACATATATGTAAGCTAAGCACTTGACACGCCTCTAAAAGTGATCTTGAAGTATTTCTTAAAGTGTGTCTCGTTTTAAGTTTGTACTTTTTAAAGTTTATCGGTTGCCACCATTACCGTTTTATGAGCACCATCATGTCTTTTCCGTCCTACTTAATTTCCACAGTTTAGTCACTTCAGTTTTTGAAATCCAGGATTAGACTAAGGAAAAAAAGCGGTGAAAAATTATGTTTTATAAGCTTTAAGCAATTTTATACTTAAGGAGTTGAAATGGTTATGGTCACTTGCTACTGGCGGTGATTCGAATGATTTTTGCTTTAAATAGTAAAGTTCCACATGAGCTTGGCTACGTTTATTTAAAGTTGAGCGGTGCCAAACTATCATGCGTTGAAGTCAATACGTGTCATCACTGCCAGAGATTGCTTAAGAAAAATTTGTGCACTGTGTATCAGTCTTGTCTATTAAGGTTAGTTGCTCAGCTTTGCATAAATACAGTGTATTTATCATAGTTCTCAGTTTTGTTTGGCTTGTGTCTAGTAAGATAGATATAATTGGAAAAAATGTCGCTGTTAAAACCCAAATGGCCTCGAACAAAAGAAATGTTATTCCGTTCAGATCTTCTCAAGAGCTGTAGCCTTTGGAGCTTTAGGGGCCATTGTTATCATACGAAGTCGGTCAACAGTAGCTTACTCTCACTGGGAGAAAGTGAAGGAGCTTTTTTCTCGAATAACGCAACGTTGTTCCAACCGTGGTTTTTATGGCCTAGCGGGGGGATTCGTTGGACATCTGCCGATCATACGGAGCTAGCTTTTCGCTTTAACGAGATCGACATTGAGAAAACATGACAGCACATGAACGTATGGGACAATTGTGAAAGCAAAACAGTAGAAAAAGGAAACGGCCGAAAATTCACAGCCATTCGTTTTGTTCGTTTTGTTTTTGAAGATTATTTATTTTGTATGGAAACGTAGAAGTGCATTGAAGAAACCGTTTCATGAACAGTTTTATACGATTTCCGAGCTCTTTATTCTCTCTCTGTTATTGTCTTTGTCATTTTTTATTGTCACCACCATTATGATTACTTGTCACTAGGTTTATTTGCCTTTGATATAGCATACGCTTGGCACTAGGAAGTGGAATCGTTCTTCAGTCTGCTACTTCGCTGTACAGGTGTTCCTACGATCAGGTTTTTTCTTAACGTTCCTTTTTCCCAGTAATTGGGTTATTCATCTTCCTGTCGTCGTCCGCCACCACCACACCACAAGGTCGTCGTCACTATCGTCCTCGGTGAACCGCCTTTTTGATTTAATATGTTTTGAATGCGTAATGATTTCGTTTCCAAGTTTACTGACGTAGTGCCCCAAACACCTTGTCGAACAGAATATGATATCCTTTACTCGTTATATCTTTCTTAATTTCAAAAACCGATTTCCTCTCAACCAAGCAGAAGATGTAATAACCTTCATTCGTAATACTGTTCATTACTATTGCTGATATTATTATCATTATTATTACTAATATAATAACAACAATTTTATTGTTGTCAATGTGATAATAATAATAATAATAATGTTGATAATAATAGTAATAATAATAATACACACTTACTTGGATGGTTGGATGGCCCATCTTCATTGGTTGCGCGGGCCCAAGCATAATTTCGCTTTTCAGAGTTTTGCTGGTTTAGCCACTGTGGACCCTTGGAGTTCCGTTATCAGGCAGGCCAAAGTTTACTCTAGATCGTCACCACCACAGGTAGTCGCCGCCCAAGTGGATCAGAGCGAAATTTGCCACCATGCGACTAGTTTGGTTCCAGGACGGTGACTGATCCTCGCATTGGTTTACTCTTAGCTGGGTTTTTTGACGGAAACCCCAGACTCCTCAGCTTGTGAGACCCTGCCAGGGAGATGAATCCACCCACTGTATATCTCAACCCTACGCCCAGGACCACCTCCCAGCCATGATGAAGCGGTAAACCGTTGAGAGGAATAATAATAATAATAATAATAATAATAATAATAATGAAGGATAAAAAAGGATAAAGCTCTTGGCGTTGATCAATCTCTGAGGGATGCGCTATGCATTTAACTTCATTAAGTATCGTTGGAGATGACTGAATGCATATCTGGCCTTTACAATGACTCGCGGTGGTCTGCCGATGTATCGAGCCAGTGCTGCTATCCTCCCAGACAAGTCTGGTACCAATTTGCCGACCCCGGAGGGATGGAAGGCTTGGTGGGCCATGGGCGCATTCCACGTGCGCGTCAGAGTGGCGCCTCCAACCACTGCGCCGCACGCGCCCATAATAATAATGACAATAGTGATAGCAATATTATTAACAATAACAAAAGTAGGAGTAATAATAACTATTATTAATAATAGTTAATAATAGCGATCAATAATAATTATTAATAGTGATTATTAATAAGTGATCAAAATAAATAGTAATAATAAATAACAGCAATATTATTGGCAATGGAATATTGTTCACGCATCACGGTTTACTGTCTCGTCAGCTGAAAGTTTTTCTGGGCGTTGAACGTATGGCTGAGATGTTATTGTTATTCTTTATTCACAAATCAGCTGACGTTTCGGCGGACTTCGCCTTCTTCAGAGCCCACTATTCTCCTCCAGAGGCGGTCCTCCAAATACTGAGCACAATGGTTTTCCTTCGTCTCGCACTTCTTCCACTTGGCGAACATCTGGTTTTGTCGGCTTCGTAGACAGGTGTGTAGTATTCGCAATTCGATGTCCAGTACTTGGTGACTGTCCTCTGGTAGTCCTCATACATCGTGTAGTCGTCTTCGTTTGATGAAGTTTGGGACGACTCTGTGTTTTAGACAGCGGCGGAGAAAGTGTATAGCCTGTCGGGCTAAGACGATCTTTTGCCTTAGTGACAGTGCTTCTTTTACAAGTCGGAAGTATCTTACTGGTACATCTTGAAGTAACTTCCACAACCGACTTTCTATTAACCTCGGCATTGATCAAGTTTTCGTATTCCGAAGGCGAAGTCCGCCGAAATGTCAGCTTATTTGTGGATAAAGAATAATAATAACACCTCGCGTTTTCTCAACAAGAATGCAAAGAATTACTTGATCAATGCCGAGGTTAATAGAAAGTCGGTCGTGGAAGTATGGCTGAGAGTTCTGTTAGCAGGGCCGTCTATACTAAGAACGAGCTCTGCATTTCCACGCGGAAGCCCGCGTAAGTAATGCTGCCCATGAAGGAGCGAGCATGACTAACCGTCCATGGCTAGGTTCTTTCCAAAAGCACTTTTAAAGAGCATCACAAAACTGGTTTTTATATGCTGCCATCCTGGAGGAAATTGCTGATGATATGAAGGAATTTGGGAAGGAAAAGTTATTGACTACACTAACTGTATTCAGTTTTGCATGGCGTGTTTCAGGCATAGCATAAATCTCCTCAATGTACTTTTTCCGCACTTCATTTTCTTCTTGTGTCTTCAGTGTTCATCGTGGTTGTTGTTGCTTTTTCCGCTGCACTGGGTACACATGGAAATAACTCTACTAGAGGACATTTTGCAGCGTTTACGTACTCAACATTGGAACTACACGGTCGATTATCGTACAGCCGCTAGCAGGTAGATAACAACGTACATGTAACGTGATAGCTACTAGTGTTGTTTTTCAGCTCGTCGACCGTGTCGAATGGGCCGTCATGGATCACCGGGCAGAGTTGTGGAATGTGTCGTTGTTGCCCCATTTTGGTGGGGGTGTCCCTCTCGTGGAAGTTGGCAGTGTCAGCTCGCTAGCTGCTGCTGGCGACGAAAGCGAACCGTTGCTAAGGCTGTTCTTCTCTCCTACAATAATATCAATTTCCACATATCGTCTTCGAAATAATGGTCATTTAGTGCAACTGCCTGGAAAACTTCAATGTTTGCCCTTATTTTTCGTTAGGAAGCAGCTCTTAAGCAGCGGTCTTAAAGCTTTAGAAGAAAATGCTTTTCATTGTTTTTTGCTAAATTTTTTTCGTTGTAAGAGTTTAGAACTTTAAAGGGTTCATTTTTCTGGCGAAATAATAAGGGTCGCTGTATTATACAAAGTGCGCCATCGTGGAAAGCAAAATTTGCTTTTGATTTCAGAAATGGCACGTTTGCTCCTGGATAGCTGCAGCATCAACAGATTGTTGTGCTTAGTCCATCATAAGTATGAGAGTTGGTAAACGAAGCAGGTCATCGAGAAATTCGAAAAAAGTGCGTTGGCGAGATCTGTGTCGAGGGAAGTTTACCTACAATCATTGAGCGAAAGTCTTCGAAGGTCTAGTGCAGAGTGGCTCCTTGTCGTCCGGGTTGTATTCCGTGGGACAACTCGATGGCCATCAGTCTTTGAGAGACGCCTTCGTCCCGCTGACCTCTGATGAATTTGTGGCGGTTCGCGAGCTGCAAGTTAATGGTGCTTAAAGTATGCCGCCGTTGTATGTTTGTCCACATGAGCAGTGCACTTCGGCAGTGCAGAATGCTTTTCCTAGATTGCCAGCTTTTGAAGACGGAGTAGAATACGGGTCACATTGTTTGCACGCATGTTCCATTTTAGACTAACTTTGCAAGCTCATCTTAAAAGGCACCTTCTTGCTATTCAGCCGGTTAGTTCCTCTAAACTGTCTTGATTTCTTAACACATTTGAATAATCAAGAAAAGAATTCGGTGGAAAGAAAAAAAAACCACTTGTCAACCACCAACCACAATATTTGTTCCACTATATAGTTTTGTGCTCCAGTTAATTTATTACATGCATTCCCTTCTTTAGTAAGTGCATCAGCAAACTTTCCATCAATCCATGTTGTGTGTCAGAGTTTTCCAGCAGGTTCTCTGAACTAGTAGGACATACTTGACCATTGGCTTTGTCACTCCATGTTTGTACAGTTGACATCTCGTTCAACTTGGGTGTTGCTGTTGCTTCGGTGTTCGTAAACTTTCGCGCCGATAGCAATAACTGGATCGTTAGTAAATAAATAGAATGCATATCGAGAGCTAACTAGCATCCATTCTCTCAATCCCAGTAATTCAATTTTTAGATACTTGCAGATAGTTCTGTCGCTGTTTGTTTGTGTTTTTCCGATAGTTAAGGATCGTCTACCAAATCGCCGTCGATGTTCTGTTCATGAACGTGAACTCGCCAAGTCGAATTCCGAAATCATTCCTTCATTCGCCCTGGTCACTCTTTCCCTGAATCGCCGTGGAGACGGCTAACGGACCGCGAGAGATCTGAGCGGAAGGCAGCAGGCCATCTGCTTGGCTGTCAGCTCGCGGCGGTGTATCTGTGTGAATCCAGTGATTTGTGACCAGTCGCCTAGCCAGCCCTCCATTCGTTTTCGGAATTCGATAAGTGTTTTTGATCTGACCTCTGACGAATCGTCCTGAGTAAATAATGGGTGTTAGTCTCATAATAGGTATCGATTTATTGTATTCACAGTTTTGCGTGCGTGAATCCTTTAGTAATCAACAATAGCAAAATTGTTATTTAAAAGTAGAATTCCTGACGTACGATGCTTGGTGGAGCATAAATGCGAAGGCTTTTTCGTAGATACTCACAAAACAAAATTTTTTTTGCTACCATCTCATGTGAATAGATTAGTCGTATTTTCGGTGAGCCGTGAAACGCTATTGGTGGAGATATCAAGGCTAGAAGGATCCGAACCGATATTTACGTCTTTGAGTAAATTCTAATATACGATTTAGGTCTGAATCTTCATATTTTTTGGCTTGGTATATAAGTCATCGTTATGCTAATATCAGAATAAAAGCTCTTTTGTAATGATAATCACAATTAACTAAACCACAAGATAGAACAGGCCTCATTCCAAATGCTGTTTGAAATTTCCACACTCTAAGCTCAATCGTTTTCGATTTCCAAAAAACCATAACCGGTTCTTTCATTGAAGTGTCCCGCACCGATCATCGTTGTTATTGTTGTTGTTGTTGTTGTTGTTGTTGTTGTTGAATAATGTGGGCGTGCCATTCAACTGATGAGGTCGTCGTCGATGGATGGCTGTTCTGTGTTGCTTCCAACGACGACGAGCACGAGCGTCCCGTTCTCCCGCTACACTTTACAAAAACAACATAGTATTTATCAATTAATTTTATTTGCATCACATCGCTACACTCTGTTATCGTTGCAACCTGACGATATATTGCTTCAAAGATGTGGTTGATGTTTTTAGTGTAACATCTTGTTCGTTTAGATCGAACGTTATCCAAGGTGTTGATAGAATACTAAGTAAATATTTACTTTTACATGTAAAAGGTATATGGCTGAAGACTGAAGAAGATGACGATAAGTAAGCGGTTGATGGCAATAGTCATTACGCTGCTGCGCACTTCCACTTTACGCCATCGAAGTGCAATCGTTGTGATTTTCTTCAGTTCTTCTTTACTTTCATCTCTTTCGTTTCCTTTCTAGACTTGCTTGTCTTCGCCTTTTTCTTCCGTTCCTAATTATACGCTTTCGTGTATTTCAGTGTGGTCACACACCACTGAGCTATCCATTAGAGTAGCGCGCAGTAGTTCCCACCGGCATGTTTACTCTTACCGCCGTCGTCGGCATTCCTTGTTTGGTGTTTTTGTCAACCACTGAGAAAGCATGGATTTGAGCCGCTGCTTCAAATTATTCTCACATCAAGGACACTTTGTTCCGAATCTTTATGTCTACTACTGCTAATTCGTAATCCATTTCGCTGGTGAAAAAGTAAACACTCGACTACATCTCCTAAAGTAATTAGCGTTTACATGATTACAGAATGTGAGTTCTCATTAAACAATCTTCGTTTGTTTCCGGAGAAGGCCAAGCCTGTCGGTGTTTTTTTGTGTTCTGCTATTGTTTCCCTAAATTTCAGAACTAACACAAGAACACTCACGCTTTCTCTCGAGTTATATGTCCTTCTATGAAAACTCTTGTCATACCAGTGACAGCACCATGACATAAGCCGAATGAGAGCTTAGAAACCTCAAAGTTGTTGGCTATGTACGAACCTGTCGCATCGAAAAATCGAAGTCGAAATCTACAACGTGTGGTCGATGTCCTACTGCTTAGACAACTGTGAGTGAAAATGAAGCTGCCAACTACACCAAATGAGGGAAGTATGAATAAAATAGCGCATAACTTTTGGGAGCAAATGCTCAAAGTCAATCGTATCGATATCGTTTCACGACGAGTACAGTGGAGAATAGAAGAGATCAGAAGAAATGTTGCAGCTATACTGACTTCGATGAATGAAATGTAGGATACCGTCCTGCCCTCTTGTGTGAAATCTCAACTGTTTAGTCTTTTTTATTCAAATATGATTCTCGATGGATGGGAAGGAAAAGTAATAGCATTCCTTGTGCTTAAAGAAATTAGAATTTTATGCTTATAGAATAACAGGATTATCCGGCTGTTGGCAACGATTTGTGTGTTCTCACGCATTTTCTTTTGGTGAATAACTCTCGCTATGAGGTGAGATATTCCTGTTCAAGGTCAAAGTGTGGAGTAACTTTCGACCACACGATTCCATCCAGTGAAAATGGTACTTTACGTGTTAATTAAGCTATTGTATACTTCATTTTTTTCGTCTTAGGTGGAGTTAGAGAGGCAAAATCATATTAGTTCGTGAATCTTATTCTTACTTCATCCACTTGTTCCCACTTGATAGTCTCTCACTTTTCACCAAATTTCACTTTTTTGGACATGTGATTTTTTTTTAACATTTCCAAGTTGATGGTGGCCAAATTTCCACGGTTTTCTATTTGGTGACTCTGTTTTTGTACTTCCTAGATAATTTCACCTAAGAAGGAAGAAATCTTAGTGAGTTTATGAAAATAGTGGGCCGCCTGGAATGATCCCAAGAAGTTACTGTGAAGGACAACCTGAGGAGGCGATTGGGTTCGACTGCGACAGGTGGCGGCCGTTACGCGTCCTGGTCCCATTACGTGCCGCTGTGAGTTTTTTAAATCTCACCTGCCAAAAAAAGCACGGAAATGACGCTACGATTTTGGTCGCTTCTTTCTCTCTTTTAGTTTCTCTTAGATGATCGTCGAGTTGAGAAATACGAGGATTTTTCTTCCATTCGAATATCCAGCGCTTCTCACTACATTCACACTCGTGGTACTTGCTGCGGCGGTTAATTATGTTTTCATATAGAATACTCGATTGTTATTGCTGTTTAATTATTTCAAGCGTTTTGTTCTATTGTCTTTTCTCATACGTCTTCCATGTGCAAGGCATCACCAAATCATCATAAGCTCGATCCTCGTCGAGGATCTTCAAACTTTGCTTCAGCAGTTAAATAATCAGCTTTTATATTTGACGTAAACTGAACAGTTGATGCTTCACATAGTACGTAATATCACAATTATTATAATTAAATGGCTCGCCTCTAAGAAAAATTGTATCAACTGCGCCACATTTTCCATTATAATGATACACTCCCAGTTGGGAAAATTTTCCATCATCGATACAATCACTGGAGTCATGGGAAACCCGTGCCAGGGTCGTTCTAAGTTCGGCATCGCAGTCAATTTTCGACCATCTGGATCGCATGCGGTTTTTGCGAATTGGCGTCTTGAATTCATTCAGGATGGTGACGATTCTCGACGTTACTTTACCCATAGCATTATTTCCAGGTGTAGATGCAGAAATTTTTCTCAGCTTGTGTGGATTTTGTGAACGACGAATTCCTGCTATACCCACATTCCTTACAGTTCAGTGCCCAGAAAGCTTTAAATTGTTGGGGCACTGTTCTTAAAAAGAATTTCACAGATGCATAACCACACAATCACTGTGGTTCACTGTGAAAATAAATATATATTTCACCTGTACGACTTGTGTGGGACAACCTTCGGAAAGTCCCATTTCTTCTTGGTGAGTTTGTGCTGTCGTGTGACTGATCCCTTAAGACATCATGTTTGCAGCTAGGGTTTACGTCCGTGTCAAGAAGACCGCTGTCCTCTAAGGCTTTCCCGTCCGGAATTCGATATACGGTAGATGTGCGTGACACAGCCGCAGTCTCTTTGTGTGATCAGTTGCCCAGCCAAACTTGCCTTCTAAGAACAGTGTTATCCACCTTCATCTTCATATACATTTGTTTGTTTGTTTGTTTGCTTGCTTGCTTTGTTTTCTTCCTCTTGTCTCGAATTCCCCTCTGCATCACAATTCTGCGAGATTGACAAGCACCCATTGTATTTTATTTTCTTGAATTTTTGCCTTTCAGTCTGCATTTCAAAGAAGGTTAAGGTTTTCTTAATGATATGCAGATCGCGTTCTCTTAGAGAATTTTGAATCAGAGGTGTTGATTATTTTTTCTCGCTTTGTATTTGTGTCCAGTTTTTCTGGTTTCATTCCCGTTTTATGGAGGATAAAGGACCGTTTTGACGGTATCTATTTATTTATTGTTGTGCTTTTAAAATTCCAGGATGCTTAAATATCAAGTGAGAGCGGTCAGTCGACCGTCAGAATACGGTAGTCCGTCATCGTCAACTCATGACACCACACTGACGAGCAGAAGCAATTCATTGGCATCGCTAAGCTCAGTGGATAGTGCAAACTCAGATGGCGACTGGGTTAGTAGTGAATGGAATTCAATACTCGCTCACTCATTTTCTCGAACATCCAGCTGTCCAGTCACTCGTCCGATTATACTCACTAGCGGGTTTTCGAGCTTTGGTCAATTTGTATACTACTGCTCATTATCAGTGAGTAAGCTAAATATCTGCGAACGTTCAGTTGCCGCAAGCCGAGAATCTCATTGAATAGTTCGTTAACGGTGACATGAATCTTTGCAATTGCGATTAGTGTGCTTTTATTTTTTATTGAAATTTTCGGAATACGGTAGGTGAGGATGTCCGCGCATGTCGAATTAAGGCTAATTCCTTGATGCCGCCACATAACGGTAAGATTATGCAAATCACACGATTATTCAAATGAGACGTCACGGCGGTGATGTTCGGGTGGGGTGGCGCACGAGAGTTGACGTGCTACGGCCGATTTGAAATATTCAGTCAGTCCTGATTTTCAGGGAACACTGCGCGTCTACACGAATAATGTGAAGGCATGCACCGATTACAAGACGATTCGCTTGTCCACTCAGTGTACGTCGCGTTCAGTAATCGATATCGTACTCAGCAAATTCAAGATTTCGTGTCGTGATACGAATCTGTTCGAGTTGTGGATGGAGGTGTGAAATTTTAACTCTGAATATTATACGTGAAAAAATCCGTTTGTGAAAGATATCTGGCTATTAGTTCACTTGTGCTCTTAACTTTCATCACATCACTTATTGGCCTAAGAATGGCATGGAGAAATTTTCCAAACTCCAGACATGTTATAGTGGTTTGTCTTTTGGTAGGAATATCAAGGAGATACATAAACTCGAACTGGAGCAGTTTATTTATAGAATATTAACCTGAAGTTCGTCAGTTATTAAGTTACAGGTCAATGGTTACTGGTTGAGAAGAGTTTAATAGGTTGATTTGTTTAGGTGACAACCAAGGCCAACGGCAAGCCAGTGCAAACGATTTTGAGGCTAGACCATACTGCCAGACCGCTTGAATTGCAGAGGTATGTTGTAATTGGAGAATAAAACTTTGCTGAATAAAGAACTAATAGTGGGACCATGGGTATAGCTTTGTATAACTTTCGAGGGGGAAATTTACTTCATTGCGAAGAGGAAACCAAGACGATCGTGAAGAACCGTCCAAAGTAAATTACGGAACGCTTACTCACCATCATCAGAATACCGAATCGACTACTTTTCCTTACAGGTGTCATCCAGCGAATATGTCACGATTTATACTTCACATGACGTCTGATGGCACACTTGTCAGAATCTATGACCACAATATCTCACCACAGGCATGACCGTTTTCAGCATTTCTTTCGTCAATTGCGATTTGCCAGGAATAACTGGATTCACTACTCGTATCCTACTTGTAAAATTTATTAAAAGCATTCAAAATAAAGAGGGTTTCACAGTAAATGAGCTTGAATTAAGAGCAGCAAATTTACGAAGTGTCGATGGAATCGTGGAACTTTCTATTGTTCTCTTTCTGTTGTTCCTTGTATTCTAAAATATTTCCGAAGACACATTCGTTTCTAATGCAGTGCGCGACGTTAGTTTACAGCGTCAGTTCCTTTGGCATTGCCCAAGGGTCCTTCCTCACGAAAAGATTTCATCTGAAGAGTTGCAAAGTGTCACATTCCGTTCAACAATTTGTTCAAATATTCTTTGGCTCAAATCACTAACATAACCATTGGAGCTTTTCAGTAGCTGCGAAATGTTGACCAAAACTATGTTGGCGTAAACTCTTTGGATGACATATAATATTTTGCGCATAGTCCTCGCTTGTCTGTCCAGCGTCATATTTCAATACGTGAGTGTAAGCTGAATAGGAACGTTGGGCGATAACTTTTTCATCAAAGCTGATCTCCAGGGATGGATTGAATCGATGCGAAAGCGGCGGTCATACTATGACTTTTCCATTATTAAAACAGATCTGAGCAAAGGAATTTTTGATTGAGTCCTTTCAAGGATTTATGTCTGACACGTTAATTTTGGGGTTTTTCAAGTTCTGATTTTAACATTTAAGGTTTAGATATTCTAAAGCTGTTATGTGATATTAGGCAGCGAATAGGCTATTTTTTTTAGTAGATACGCACTAACTGTCTTCACCTGTATCACCTGTTTTCCCGTTGATCGTCGAGTGACTCGAGCTGGCGACAGTAAATCTTCCATTTTTCCCTGTAGCGTGCAAGAGTAGCCCAGTGTTTACGTAAAGAACTCTGACCATCGGTTCGGTGGTCTTCCTACAGCACGTTTGACATACTGAAGTAATCCAGTCACTAACCGATCTTGCCCATCGGTTGTCATTCATATGCATTACGTGTCCGGCCCACCTTATCTTCGACTGTTTGCCGTATAGAACGGCATCTTTGTTTTTTGATCGTTGACGCAGGTCGGAGCTTCGGATCCCATCCCTTACTTGTGTGAAACGGGATACTCCTAGCATCGTCCTTCCGACTGCGCGTCGTTCGATAACGCTGAGTGTTCTCTCATCCTGCTTACACAGCGACCAGGTTTCTAAAGCATACGTTAGGGTAGGACGAACCGTTGAATTGAAAAGGTGGGCACGGAGTAAGGTGTTCTTTGTTCTCTTCACTACTACCTCGATTCTCTTGAAAGCTCCCCAAGCCACACTGTCTTATGGTCATGAATGCGTCATGCCTGGATTCTTCCGAACCAATCTTGTTCACCTTAATTCCTCTTCTTTCACATACTTGATTAATAAAAGATGCACTTCAGCTAGAGAATCAGGGAGATAGAAAGGACAGGGTTGGAGAAAAAGTGCTTGTTTCCCGATGTTTAATGTTCGAAAGTTTCAAGAGTTAGTCAGCTTTAACGCTTCACAACGGCCCCTAAAATGTTATCCTAATCATTGCCATTGACTTTTTCAGTCATGGAACAAATTCGCGTTAGTGCAGTCGATTGCAGTCATCCACTGTGATGTAAAATGTCCTCAAACTCATATAAATCCATTGAGCTCTCGAAAGGCGCTTATTCCATTCGATTGTTGGTGAAGCTTCAAAAGGTGAAACAGAAGAAGTTTGTATGAATATGGTTAATGTTTTGAACGGCTGAAATTTTTTAATGGGACGTTAGCAGTGAATTGAAAAGGTATGCTGAGCAGTTGAATACTGAATGCATGGAATGAGGGCTAGTGCGGACTTTCACTCTTCGGATACAAAGACTCATCGCTGTGTAAACACGATGAAGAATAACGTTCTCGGCGTTGATCAATCCCTGAGGGATGCGCCATGCATTCTACTTCATTAAGCATCTTTTGGGAGTCATTGAATGCATGTCTAGCCGTTCCAATGACTCTCGGTGGCCTACCGATGTATCGAGCCAGTGCTCTCCCTCTATCCTCCCAAACAAGTCTGGTACCAATTTAGCCAATTCCGGAGGGATGGAAGGCATGGTTGGCCAGGGGTACATGGAGTGATCCCATGTGTGTGTTGCATAGCACCTCCGAGCACTGCGCCACACACCCAACATTCGCTGCTTTCATTCCTCGAATACAAGGACACATCACTCCGTAGCAGGAATAAATTTCAGTCCTTTTGTTTCTAGCTGTTTAAAAAACTATCATTTTAAAGTAGAATAGCGAAGAAAGGCTGAAATCCGTTGGACGGTAAGCAGATGAAGTTCCCATCACATGCATTTTTAAAGCTGTCATAGCTACAATGTGAATTGACTTTAATACATATTGTCCCAGACCGTCAATTTTGCTACTGCATTCGCTGTATTCAATCAATAGTTTATTGTCAGATGTCGTTCATGAAGATCTATCCTCTACGTTTAATAATTTGCAAAACGCCTTTTTTTTTCTGGACAAAATTTTCGGCACATACTGGGCGCGACGAGAAAATTGGGATTGGCGCAGGGCAGCTGGACCACGAAATTAGGCTTGGTCGCATATGTGTTGACTAATTAAGTAAATTTCCTTTATTCGTGTGTTTATTAATTTAGGGAGTCTCTTTTTCGGACATTGACGAATAGAGACAGATCGTTAATTCATTAGTTTATTTAATTGCATTTTAACCGTTTATGTTGAAGTGTTTGTCGGCTATTTTTACACCTTTGGATAGTGGAAGTGAGCAAACAAGCACAGGATTGCATTGTTGAATCCCTTCACCAGTGCCGATCATGCAGCCACCCTAAGGCGATCAGTTGGGATCATCTGCTATCCAACAGGTAACCAGCCGAAAACTCATCACAGAAAAACCATGGATCGACCACGCGGAAATGCACTTACACAACACGCATAAAGTTATTGGTTCAAAGGTAGGCGCCACATACAAGAAAAAGCTGCGACGTTGACGATTTATCAACATCCTGGTCCATAAAGGCAATAGAACGTAGATCGGCATCATCCACAGTCACTGGTAGGAGCGCGTGTGTAAAACAGAAGCGAGACAATCGGTAAAACAAAAAAATTGGTGAAAATTTGCTGTTTATATTACGGAATTTGGAGTTTTTTAACCAATTTGTAGCGTTTATATCTCAAAAGTAACTTTAACCTTCACCACAGGTAATCTTGCACAAATGTCGTTCAGTGGGCCGGCAAAATACAAAAACTACAAGCTTATGTAGCAGCGATGTTAAAGTGTTCGAAGGAATTGCCGATATCAGTGTATCCACAGGGACCGAACTCTCATTGTTTCGCTTTTAGTTATTGCTGGACCCCTTTTGGATTCTGAAGCTCAAGCAGTACGGTTTTTTTAACTTCACTGTATATACGGCGGTTTTTTTTTCGGATTCCGTCAATCATTGACGCAATTATCCCCTCATTCAGACTCGTAATGAGGTTACTCGTTAAACTCTTGGTGTTTATCCGGGAATAATCCCTCTCGTTGCTCTGCTCAGCATCGTCAACTGGGTCAGATTATTTGGAAACGATTATGCATCAGAACTGAGGACTGGTTTCCATCGGCATCACTGGCATGTGCCGCCTGTTAACGAGATGCCATCACACGCTTAGAATTATATCAGTTAACGTTTTAGGACAAACACCTATCGCATACAGACGATCACAAAAATGGTCTTAGTCGTTTTTTTCTTATTATTTTCTTTTTTTCTACTAAAATAACAAATAAAGAACGCCAAAATCAATGAGAAACGAATAGAGTAATGAGGGACTTTAGAAATAAGTTTAGGAAATTCGAGATCTCAAGAAATAGAAGTAAAACTAAAACTCTAAAGAATTCTGCTTCAAGTACGATAGTGACGAAAATTTCTTGACTTTGCTTGGCAGCCGAAAGCTCTAGTACAGTAAAGCCGTGCATGATTACGACTCTCGGTCACTAAACAGTGGATACAACAGAGCTTCCCACCCTGCGCAGTGGTTAGTGATTCAGCCTATAAGGGAGCATGGTTCTAGTTCAACCGCTTCCCCAACGCTCTCTTCCTATCTTCGTGGAAGCGGCGTAGCTCGGCTATTTCCAAGACTGTAAAGAGAACAGACTCGACCAGCATTCTGCGACATCTATAAAAAAGATGAAATCTTCAAGCAGCAACGGAAACCCTGCGAAATTTTGGAAGACCTTTGTAGACGATGAATGCGAGCAAAGCGAAGCGAATGCAATAAGTGCTAGGATCCGCACGGTAAATGTCATTATGGGTCTTACTTGCACACTCGCATGATTCGTCCTCGCTGGTTGCGCGGGCCCCAGCATAATTTCTATTTTCTCGCAGTTTTGATGGTTTAGCCATTATGGTTCCATAAGTCTCGAGACCATCCTGGGCGAAGTTTGTCCCAGGTCGTCAACACCACAGGCAGTCGCCGCATTGAGCAGAGGAAAATCTGCCGCTATGCGACTTGTTTGATACCAGGACGGTGGCGGAGTCTGGTATTGACTTGCTCTTAGCTGGGCTTCCTAATGGAATCGCTAGATTCATTTTCAGCTTGGAAGGCTCTACTGGGGGACGAATTTTTCCGCTGCATGTCGCATAATAAGAACAAACGACTGAGGTCATTTTGTGGTCGTCTGCATGTGACAGATGTTTTTCTTTTAACACTAACTGATGTAATTCTAAGCGTGTGATGGCACTTCGATAACAGGCGACACTTGCCAGTGAAGCCAATGGGAACCAGTCCTCAGTTTTGATACATGATCGTTTCCAAATAATCTGACCCTATTGACGGTGCTGATCAGAGTTACGAGAGGGATTATTCCCGGATAAACACGAAGAGTTTAATGAGTAACCTCATTACGAGTCTGAAAGGGGGGATAATTGCTTCAATGGTTGCCGGAATCCGAAAAATCGCCATATATACAGTGAAGTTAAGAAAAGCATACTGCTTGAGCCTCAAAATCTAGTGGTAGTATGTTGTTGATTGGAACAGAAATGAGTTGCTGGTGTTTATTTAGGTTGCCCTAATATATTTCACTATTCGCTACAAGTGTGCTGTTCTTAGAATGATTTAATAAAAAGGCACTTATTCATTACTTATTAGTATGCAACAACTGACTTTCATAAGGACTTGGGAAATAAATAAAAAAAGGATAAAGCTTTTGGCGCTGATCAGTTCTTGTGAGTTGCGCCACTCGACTTCATCAAGCATCGTTAGAGGTGATTTAATGCATATCGAGCTTTTGCAGTGACTCGCGGTGACTTACCAATATATCAGTTAAGTGCTGGTATCCTCCTAGACAGGTCTGATACCAATTTGTCGGCCTCGGAGAGGTGGAATGCTTGGTTCCTCTAGTGCTCGATATCGAACCAGTGACCACGTATATATTCGAAAGGCCTCTAACCACTACGTTGCACGATTCCCACGTGAGAAATAGAAGCGTAATTTTTTTTATATTTCGGCCACTACGAGGAATTAACAAAGATAAAAAGTATTAAAGAAGACTAGTTTTAATGCAAATGATCGGGAGCTGTAAATTATCGTACCTACTTTCTGCTTGCCTCCTATATCCAAGTGTTTTGGAAACTACTAAGAGAACTCGCCAAAATCAGTTGAAAAAAGAAAGAACATAAGAAAGAAAGCGTTTCTCTTCGAATGTGTCATAAACTCTAAAAATGTCATATTACTTATATTGATTACAGTCAAACTACAAATCACTTCTTCTGGCCAAGGAGACGTCGTGCCGTGAAGCAATCGCAATAGTGATGAGCTTGAACCGCAAGGAATTCGATGCCGAGTACGCTCTGTTCCTCACCGCTCCTGAAGGAGAGGCACAAATTCCGTCTGAGGTGGGTGATCGTGCTTATTCGGCTAACTGAATTTGAAATGATGTACCAGTGGTCTTCGGTTTGTAATGAAAAGGAAACGATTTTTGTGCTTTTTCACCAATGTCATATTTTGGCGCATCGTTAACTGAACTTACTAATTGAAATATATGCCATTGGAGTTTCACCAAAAGGTGAACAACTATCAATTTTCCCATGACAGGAATCGGATCTTCTAGAACTTAAATTTTTTTTGAGTTTTTCTTTGTCAGTTTTCGTGGTCGGCGCATTGGGTGACGCCATTTTTCGGCTATCACGGAATTACTGGGCGCGTGTGGCGCAGTGGTCAGAGGCGCCATGCAACACATACGTCGAATCGATCCTCGCGCCCATGGCCCACCAAGCCTTCCATCTAGGGTCGGAAAATTGGTACCAAGCCTGTCTGGGAGGATAGCAATACTGGTTCGAAACATAGGCAGGTCACCGCGAGCCATTGTAAAAGGCCAGATATGCATTCAATGACTTCCAAAAGATGCTTAATGAAGTAGAATGCATGGCGCATCCCTCAGGGATTGATCAACGTCGAGGGCTTTATCGTTTTGACAGATCACGATAATTTTCGGAAACTGGGTTGGATATGAGGGGTTGAGAAAACGACATGGTTTTATAGAGCACTTTGCGCTATCGTTATGGATCGTCAGTGTGTTATTATTTTTTATTTTTATTTTATTCATTTTATTTGACCTGTCTTCACGTCTACTGCGCTGATCCCAGCACTTCTCACATTCGACTTGTTTCCCCACATCCATCGTCCACGAAGATCTTCCAACTTTACGTGTGACTTCGGGTGCTTGATTGTCGATTTTCATTTCACCTTGAATGTCGTAGAATGCTGGTCGAGCACTCCTCCCTGCAGTCCTGAGATAGCTGGGCTGGAGCGTTCCGAATTGGATTGAGTCGGCCTGGAGCCTTTGCAGTTGAATTGTAGAGTGTAGCTTTTTTCCTAGACAAGTCCGGCACCAATTTCCCAGATCTGCAGAGATGAGAGGATCGGTTGGCCTGGGGAGGAATCGAACTAGCACCATGCTCGTAATGGTGGACATCACTACCACTGTGCTATCCGCCTCTACATGCTATAATTGCTTCATACTACTGTATACATAATTTATATAAAGATCATACCGGCCACAATATCCTGTTACATATGACATCTATAGAGGTTACGTCATCGCGTATGTGTTGAAACAATAAAGTAACAACAAACGAGATTTCTTCACACTGGGCATTGATATGTGATAGCTTTGTCGCTGAGATTTGAGAAAGCCTCATTTGCTCTATAAAGAAGAGGAAACTTGGCGTTGATCAATCCGTGGGGAATGCACCACGCATTCATCTTTATCAAGTAGCGTCATATTTAGATGACTAAATGCATACTTAGCCTAAACAATGACTCTTTGTGGTCTATCGATTTATCAAGTCTGTGCTTCTATCGCCACTCACCCCGGAATGATGAAAAGCTTGGTAAGCATTGTGCACAGGATAGATCCCAAATGTATCGCAAAGTGCCTCTAACCACTGCGCAACGCGCCACGTTTGCTTTATACAACGTTATTAAAAGTTCCAGAATCTTTATCAATAATTCCGATAACTAGAATTTTGAATATTTGCGATCGGAAGTAACAGTTCGGAAAAACTATGTACACCTCTAGGACGGTAGCTTTAAGTCTTTTCTAAATGAGTTCCGAGTTCTAAACTAGTTGTAAACATTATTTGTTGAGAAGTGGACAACAGTTGTCGATAAATCAGCACCATCAACAGTGGGTTAGGGGACGGATAGCACAGTAGTAGTGATATCCGTCATCACGTGCATAGTGGTAGTTTGATTCCGCTCCGGGTCAACCTCTCATTCCTCCGGGGTCAGAAAATTGGTACCGGACTTGTCTAGGAAAAAACCACTTTCTGCAGTGCAGTTGGGAACGCTCCAGCCCAGCTATCTCAGGACTTCAGGGAGAATTGCTCGATCAGCATTCTACGGTATTCAAGGTGAAATGAAAATCCTCAAGCAGCAATCGAAGCCACACGTACACGTTAGAACACCTTCATGCATGATGAATTTGAGGAAACGAATCGAATGTGAGAAGTGCTGGGATCCGCACGGTGGACTTGAAGACGGATCGGATCAAGTAAAATAAAGTAAAATAAATCACCGATGGGTTAACGGAGTTTATCTTAAAAACTTAATCAGTGTCTCGTCCTCTTTTTTTGTTAGACATTTTACCGCAACCATTCGTATAACAAAAACTGAAGAAAATACGTTTAGTCCCTTTAACGCGTGAGTGCTGGTGTCTTTTTAATGATGGAAGTCCTCAGTTTTTTGGCGAAAACCCTTCGACGAAGGAAATACTGATCTCTCCAAGTTTAGTTGTAACTCAAATTGAACTACGTAAAATTTAGTTTCTCTACTAATCATGCGACGTTTTGCAGGTGTCGTTAGTATCGATCGCTGTCAAGTGTCAACCGTATCACAAAATTATCATACGACAAGTGGACACGCTGTAAATTGTATTCTATCCAACGATCTAACTTCTTCTCTTACAAAGATTTAATGAAGGACGACGATGACCTAGGGTAGAGTCCTGTAATCTACCTATAGCTAGCTATCTATTTAATTCGATACTCCAATCAACAACTGCGTTGTTTTCTGTAGTCTGGTACGATATCGCTCCAACATTAGCACGATTACTGTTATCTTACACAAATAGCGTTGTCATTCTCAGAAACTCAGATTGTAATAGAATCTTAGCGATATTGGTGAAGATCACCTCACCTCTTTGCGGTTGTCCTCGCCTAGTGCACAGAGCTATGAAAAGGCGAAGTGCTTTCCATGCCAAACGTGCTTTTTTCATTGAAAACGATTTCTTGTTGATTATTGTTCGAATCAAATGACTCTCATACACAACTGACGCTCATTCATTCCAATTGTTGGATGACATTGTTGCATGCACAGAACTGCCTGATAAATTCTGTGATTAGTATTTCATAAATAAAGGGTAAAGCTCTCGGCATTGATCAATCCCTGAGGGATGCGTCATGCAGTTGACTTCATCAAGTATCGTTTGGAGATAATTTAATGCATATCTGGTCTTTACAATGACTCGCAGTGGCGTGCCAATGTATTGAGCCAGTGCTGCTATCCTCCCTGAAAAATCTTGTACTAATTTGTCAACCCAGAGGGATAGAAGGCTTTGTGCGATATGAGCGCTGGGATCGATTCCACATTCCACGTGTGTGTTGCAAGGCAGCTCCGGCCACTGCACCACACGGGCCCTAGTATTTTATAAATATGCCTTATTAGTGAATGTTAGCATGCTTTTTCCTTAATGATTTGTTGTAGCTGTTCTTCTGATGTCACAATGAAAGATAAGCTGAAATTAATGTGACATGAGAAGGGTTAGGGTTCGCGTTCGCTAAATCTTCTGCTCTTATCTTTTATATCAATTCCCTTTCGCGCTGCTTCAAGTCGAAATGGTGTTTGAGCTTAAATGTGCGAATGGTACTTTTAAATTCATATGGTGATGGTAATAATGAATGGTTGAGTTCAAGTGCCAGATCTTCTCGATGCGGAACACGTTTGCTTAAAGTGCAGTTTCGTTTTCTTACTAGGATAATAGAGGCTCACTCGGCGATGAACTTCGATGTCGCGAAAAACCGCTTATGAATGACCCAAAGCGAAGGAATGTTGTGAAACGGCCAAGGGCTGTTGACTGATTAACACAGAGAATGTGAAAAATGACAATATTCTAATAAGAGCCTCCACGAGCGGGTAGGAGGATTCGATGCGGACCATTTTCAAGCGTATTTCAATGCAACCTGGAAAGGAAGTGTACGTATAAGGAGATTTGAACCCAAAGAACACAATTTTTATGTCAAATGGACGGTGGTAGGATCTTCTTCAAATTCTCCTGCAATCATCTGTGGAAAGAAGTCGACATTATGACCAATATAATTCCAGACACGAAACAAAAGAATTGTGTGGTTCAAAAAGCTTGTAGAAGCGTCCAAAATGAAACCTGGAAAAGATTGAATGGGCAGAAAAAATGGAAGATTTCCTGATGACCGCTTGAGCCACTCGACGGTCAACGAGACGATAGGTGATAACGTGATAACCGGACGTGATACCTTTTGTCAGCAATGAACTGCTTTTTTTCTGTGACATGCATGTTAATCAATAGTATCAGCATACCAAGATAACGATTAGAATTAAGATGAGTTAATATGAAATCAGCAGTCATTCCAGCTTCTTCCTCTTGACCGGGCATTACGTTGGTTTCTATTTTTTCTGTTATGTTTTTGAAAAAAAAAACGGCAAAAGTAGTGATGCTCAGCCTTGTATGATGTAAAATAGTAGAGAGAAAAAATTTGCCCGGGGAATTGTACGTGTATTCTGCAGTTAGAAGGCTTTTTTCAGGTTACAGAGACCACACAATGAGTGCTAAACGAATTGGATCTCGATGTAAGCGAGCAGTTTTCAAATAGTTATTAGTAGTTGGTGACGATTAGACCTTGTGATCAAGTAAAGAAGATGGAAACTAAACAGCAGTAAAGTGAAAAGGCATTGTAGATCTAGCAAGGTTATTTTTAGCTCTAATTTAGCACACAATGTTCTCTTAAACGCATCAATGCCAACCTAAGGTTAGCTCACAGCTCATGAGAAATGGGACTTTTTCAGTGTTCGCGCCGAAGACGAAAAATTCGAAGCTTCAACGTATGTGTCGAGCAGTTTCTTTTTACAAGTATTTCTAAGTTTGTCAACGCTTTTTTCAAGCTGAACTTCGTAGCCTCTACTCTGACTAAGACTGTGACGTCACCATATTCCAAATGACCACCTGGATTTTCATAGAACTTTTTTGTTCAAAATTCCAACTTGACTACTTCACTCATGCGCAACGACGTGGCTTCTTTAACAGTCACAAAAGTGAAAAAAAGAAACGCTTTCAGCTTTAAACTACCAGTAGTGATCTCAGGTCGCACTGAATTTTACTAATTGCAAAAAAAAAGCTTTTGGAATCTAAAAATTCTCGTCAAGAAGCTTAAGTATTGGTGTTTCGGCATCCTGTGCGAGGATAGTGACTTTTACGTCAAAATCGTACTTTTGTATCCAATGCGTCCTTAGTGTGGTACTTTGACTTGTTTTTCGTCTGCCCATATAAGTGCAGTTTTATACGGATGCATAAAGGTCTGCTCGTTTCACCAATATATTCATCTCTGTAAGATAACCATCCGTTATTTATTCACTATTAAATTTGGGTCCAAGTTTTCCACTATCACAATCTATTTCCGAGGCAATTGTGCTTAGGATCTTGTGCAGTTGGTATGAACTTCAACATCGACTCCGATATCAGACCAAACAAGAAATGCCGAATTATAATGAAAATCAAGAAGTGACGAGATTAGCATTGTCTCCTTTTCCTAGAGTGTTCTTTAGAGAACAGGATCCTACCTTGGAAGTGGATGCGGGACTCCGCATGTTCTCGGACGATGTTCTCAAGAACTCAAATCACTATCGCGGTAGAAAGCTTGTCTCTAACCTCACAGCCGCAGAATAATGTGGCATACGAGAAATAAGAGAACTAATAAGTTCGAAGACCGTCAGACTACCAGATAGTGATAAGAGAGAAGAGTTTATTCATCACCAGTTAGATGCTAAGATAGTGGTGGAACATCTTAGTGATACTACACTTCATCGCCAACCATCTGAAAAGTAATACAAAAGGCAATACCGAAAACTTAACAGTCAATAGGTCAAAGTGGCAAAAGCGGCATGCTTAAAACCATCCGTTATTTAGCACTATAAAATTGATAGACCAACATGTACCGTCTCATTATTACTTATTAAAACACATAAGCTAGTACCAGCTGATGATCTTGCATGAAATAACCATCATCATTCAAGGTTAGACCCATTATCATCTGTGTTTACGGGCCAACGGATAGAATAAAATGGTTTCTAGGTCTAATATTTACCCGGTTGTTTAAGCATTTTCCAGCTCACCTCACGAACACCCAAACGTTTCTAGAACGTCCACATAACGCGTCTCCCAACAACGCGTGCGTAGTGGAATCCTTCGACGTTTTCGTGCTTTACAGCAATGTATCGAACGGCTTCACATTGTAGCCTTCCATGAATTTTTTGTTGAACATGAAGGAGAAACACATATGCATGGCTTGTCTATTCAGCAGCCTATGGCTCTCATAAAAGAGTGCCTAAACTGCTTGATTTTCAGATGGCCCAGGAAATATTGCTCCCAAATGAGGGGGTTGGTAATACGGCGGCGACTGGCACCAAGTCTTGCCATTGCGTTTATGTCTAATGTAGAAATCTTCGTTATCGATCTACGACCGCTGCTCTACTGTAGATGTATAGGTGATTGTTTTCTCATTTTCTGTGCTCAGCAGGAGATAGTCAAATGCTTTGAATTGGTAAATGAGCAGTCTGTGTACATTAAACTCACCCGGAAGAAATCGAAAGAAAATTGGCTTCCATTCCTTAACGTTCGAATTAGCTTATCAGATAGCGGTTTCATGAAAAATTAGTACCGAAAACCGAGTAACGAGGACATCCTCGTTTATTTGCTCTCCTCCCACCCTTCTCACACAAAGAGAGCACTTATAAGAAACAACTTTCGAACAGCTACCTCTGTGTGCACGAAGAGGGAACTAAAGGAGGAATAGCGCAACGTGACTCTGCAAATAGCCATCTCCTATGGATACGAAATAGCAACCCCCCGAGATAAATTTAGGAAGTGAGAGACGCCCCAAAACGAGAGACTTAACCTAGAGAAAATGCCGTTTATGTTGTCCTTTATTAGGGACGAAGTAAATGCAGCTACGTAACGGTGCTTAAAAAGGCCGTCTATGTGAAACACAAAATTGCGTAATTTGCCTTTGTGGCGTGGACGGTGACTGGGTGAGTTTAGGTGCGACATACCTGATCTCTTGTGGTGCTTGCGGAGACGAATATACTGGCGAAACGGGTAGGCCTTTATGTATCCGCATAAAAAAAAAACACCCAGATGGCAAACGAAAAGCAAGACAAGGCACGCCACTAGGCACGCAAAGGATACAAAAGCATAACGGAGACAATTTTGATACAAAAGTCGCTATCCTCGCATAGGATCCCAAAATTACAAAATCACAACCACACAAATTGATGTGGGGGTGATACAGCCGTAAACCATATGCAGCTCCAGTCAACTGTTCTTCCTCAGCGGAATGCACATAAAAACTGGCTTTTTCGAGAGACTACTGATCTTGTGATTGCCGTGTAGATTTTTATTCCTCTGTACGTGTTATTGAAGCATATGACATAGTAAATTGCATATCAATATACCTTTCAGTGGGGCGTGTGTGGTGCAGTGGTCAGAGGCGCCCTGCAACACACACGTGGAATCGATCCCTACCCCCATGTTCCACCAAGTCTTCCATCCCTTCGAGGTCGGAAAATTGGTGCCAGACTTGTCTGGGAGTACAGCAACACTGACTCGGTATATCGGTAGGCCACCGCGAGTGTAGTTCTTGATCATATGGTATTTATTTGCATATTAGATTTCCATTAATATACAGACAGATATTCCTTCATTCACCTCGAATTGATGCTTCATGAAGTCGAATGCATGACGTATCCCTCAGGGATTGATCAACGCAGAGAGTTCTATCTTTCTATCTTTTACACCCTTCTAGGGTCTGAAGAAGGAGCTGCTGCCCAAACGTCAGCTACCGTTGTGCTGAATGTGTTTTGTACGAAACTAAACATATGTTGTATGACAACCACGCGATTGCTCAGAATGAAAACAGGACATTCTCAATTATTTGTGCACTCATATTTTTGTTATCTCTGCGTTTAGACTTTTTTGATTTTGTAATTATTCTCATATTTCTGTTTCACACTTCTGTGTTTCACTTATAATTTTTCATTTTTTACTTTTGTTTTCAGCTTTTTTGTTTTTTGTACTTTTATACTGTTATTATTTTTCATCATTAGTTTTTTTCAGGTTATACACTGAGGTCCTCCGATTCACCAGTTCTAGGGGAACGGAACAAAAATAGTCAAATATGTTGTGAGCATAAAGGTCCTTGTTTTCTTTCCTATTAACTGCCGAAAATATCTGTGCTGTTTTTGTTAACGGAAGACGAAAGCGTTACTTTAGTACTACATTTACAGAAGCTACAAGTGAGCTGCTTAGAAATAATGAAGTAGCTGTTAAGAGGAAAGGTGCTAGGTATCACGACGAAGAAAAATATCCAGGTCATTCGTTCTTTTTCGCGATTCATAGGGCCTTCTTTTTACGAAGCAATGATGGGAATTTTAGGAAACCCACGCGATAGCCATGGACGACCTACCAGCAGTACGGAGGACTACGCGAGAGGTACTAATTCTCCAGTCGTAAAGATAACGCTAAAAGCAGGTTTTTTCAAGGCTCCACTTCGGACGAATATAAGCGACGAATGCACGAAGCAGGAGAGAGCGTTGTTGCCGAAAAATTCACCGATGATTCCCAGTTTGACTAGTAAATTTTCAGTACATTTGATCACACGTGCCACGCTAGTTCAACAGTTTTTGGTCGAAGGTCGGCTTCAAGACAAACATTCCTGACATTCATATGATGATTGGGATATTAATGCAGCGTTTCTTAAGCTGTCACCCTCAGTTTAGAGCTGGACAACATTTCTCGGTTATGATTTTTATGTGCTAAATTCATTACCTAAAATTCGTTTCGTTTTTTTATCACCATAATTTGCAGCGTGTTCAAAGTTGCATGTATTGTCCTTGCGTTGATCATAGTGATACTCTCCCTCGTACTTCTCAAATCTTGGAGCAACATTGATGACCTTTATGAGGTTAGGTTTTTTACAAGGTTGTTGCTTAACGATGCTGAGATAATTTTGATTCTGACAGGCGAAACGAAGCACCCCATGGTGTGGTAGTGAACGCGTTAGCAGCGGGAAAGGGTAATAGCGCGTTCGTTCCCCATCGTGGACACTTGCCGTCCGGGGTTTTGCAAATATCTCAGCATCAATGAAGTAGTTTCACACACAACACCCTGCTTTTAAAGTAATAATAGGCAGTAAATTAAGAGATAACATTGATCGAATTAGAGTACAAATAGGCATTGAATTCAGTTAAACCGTGGTTATAGTTGAAATCACAAAGTTAACTTTTTCTTTGCTTGCTTGCTTGCTATTACGGTTTTTCACAACGGGATAACATGTGAAATTAAACTATTGGCTGTATTTCTCATAATAACTTGTCGTGAAAAATTGTAATAGGCAGCAAATAAAGTGTTAGCATTGTTGCCTTATTTCAAACAAGATCTTTTTCGTTGTTATTGGGAACACGATGTTTATTCTTCGGGCCATAACTTAGCCTTCCTTAAATGGAATACAATTTTTAGGTCGTAAGGAACCCAGAACCATTTTTGCAAGTAAGACGCTTCCAGTTCGCAGCGTTCAGCGACGAAATCGACTGTTCTATTCACATGAAGTAAAGTTTTCACTCAGATTTTAGAAATAGACCGTTTCAACAAAATGTTACGTCTGAGGCGAATTGCAAACCAGTGTATATCTGTGCATACCTCATACCAGCACGCACCGCTGAGAGACTATCTACGAAACTTGACCTAAACGAAAGTATTAGTGGTCCGAAGATCGTAAGCTATGAAATCGAAACAACATAGATGTTCCTCAGTCCATACTGAATTCGTTCGAAGGGTAATAGTGGTACAGCCGAATCAGAGGAAGTGCCCAGTAGCTATGGATGGAACGAGACAGGTTTGGAACGTGTATCAGTCTCGAGTTGCCGCTTCTGTACTGAACATGTGAATTTTCTGCGTCACGAAGTAAATTGAGCACCCTGTCCACTCCTTATTGGCGAGAGTGTTCCACCGAATAAGCCAGCTGACACCGAAGTGAGAGACCAGCTAGTTCGCGTTAGATTCGAGAGTAGCCGCAGCATGCGGCTTATTGCTGCCTCATCATATTGTCTTGCGAGAGAGATATGGCACAGTAGTCAGTTAGATAAAGGCTACCTAAGGTTCTTTCTCGAGCTCGGTTCGTTGACCGCAGTCCCATCCTCAGAAAGCAAACCAGGAATTATTTCATTATATATTTCGCCAGTAAAAACGAAATATGCTGTTTTATGAAATGAAAACGGTCATGGCAGCTGGCGTCTTAGGTCAACGTTCATTGATGGCTAAATTTGTGCCATCAGTAATCTAGCTGGTTACCACAAAAATCGTACTTCCTGAACTAGCTTCCTCCTCGAACTTAACATTGGTTGAAATGCAACTCTTTAAATTGTTTGACTTAAAGTTGAAATAAAGTTGAAATAAAATTTGATTACAAATAACTAGTAATAGTTAAAACTAGTAGTGAAAACAAGTATACTTGGTAAGCGAATCCATCATCAACCAAACGGCCAACTAGTCGCAGAAAATCCCGCTGGTTTTCCACAAATAAGGTCCTGAAATTGTGATTCACAGAGAATGGCTACTGCTTGTAGTGGAGAACGAAGGGACTGCAGAAAAAACCACGCTACAAAAGGGGACGGTAGTACTCAATAGGCAACCGATATGTCACGCTGCGCCGAATACATACTGACCTAAACATCTTTGTGCATAACGATAGCAAGACGACGAAACAAGTGGAATAATTTCTGATGGTGAATTCCGCGTGAAGATGGACCTATTCGAATTACTGAATATCTAAATAACGACCTGAATGGTGTTAGGACGTGGTAATCACGCGCACAGAAAATAAATTCGCCGCATATACGCATTGACGTGCTTACTTATAAGACATGAGTGTCCTGTTGCAGAAGACGAGCCCTCCAGGGGGACACTCCTCACAACATCGTTCGTCAGGGTCTCATGTGCCTATATGCCCTGGCGGCTCACACGGTGCACGAACGCTCGTCGATGCAGATCGTATTCTCGTACAGACAGACAAGTCGTGGAATGGTAGGTAACAATTTTTATGCAGTATGAGTTCTAGGGGCGTGTGTGGCGCAGTGGTCGGGGGCGCCCCGCAATACGCAAGTGGAATCGATGGCATCCACAAAACTTTTCATCCTTCCGGTGTCGGCAGATTGCTGCCAGATTTCTCGGAGAGGATAGCAGTGCTGACTCGATACATCGGTAGGCTATTGCGAGTCATTGTAAAGACCAGATATGCATTCAATAACCTCCCAACAGTGTTAAATGAAGTTGGATGCATCGCGCCTCCCAGGGATCGTCCAACGCCGAGCTTTACCTTTTGTCCTTCATGAGCTGTCGAACTTTACCATTTTTAACACTCGTCTTATTTTCTATACATGAACAAATTTTGAAACGATCTTTCCAAGACAACAACTCTTTATATAATTGAGCTAACACAAGGTTGGTTTGAGAGACGTTGATTTTCCAGTCCTTTTAAACATGAAGAGCTTGATATTTTGCCGAATTTAATACATTGGTGTTGACATGGCCCGCAGGTGAATTACATTTCTCTCCGTGGATGTTTACTTCTTGTACTGCTTAGCATTCTGCGATATCGCTTGTCTTAGATCGAAAACTTTTCCACTACAAAATCCTCCATTGCAAGTGGGGATCATTCAAGGAGAACCATTTTTTGAACATAATTTTAAAAAAAACTTACTGGCACGAATTCGTCGGTCTCTTTGGGTCTCGAAGCGATTATCCTTTCTAGCCCTACGCAAAGAATTCTGCGGGAGACGGTTGCTCGTGATGAAGGTG
Organism: Angiostrongylus cantonensis; assembly: GCA_009735665.1. Classification (NCBI taxonomy): domain Eukaryota; kingdom Metazoa; phylum Nematoda; class Chromadorea; order Rhabditida; family Metastrongylidae; genus Angiostrongylus; species Angiostrongylus cantonensis. Next base: position 382,208 of record MQTX01000158.1, on the reverse strand, counting down.
CTAAGATATGTTTGCTACAAAATAATTGAGTGCGCGGTGGTTACCTGCTTTGATATTGCAAAAAAAAGTACACTGTTTGTAATAATGTTAACATATCCACTGCTGGAGGGAAAGGGCTACAGGCAGCGAACAACTAGACTTCGCCGCCTATTAGTTGGTTGGATTTGCCACACTCTGCTGTTAGAATATTTGAAAATGTGCTCTCACACTAGCATTTTTCCTTGACATGTGTCGATTTTCATTCATATATGGAGAAGGCTGGTGGATGTTGAACCCGCCCTACAGACATGAATTGAACCCAATTCATTTTTCATTATGGTTGTTTATTTTGCTATGGAGAGGTTTTTTGCTATGCTTTCCACATTCGATCGATGGCTTATTCAATGCGGACGATGTTGCTGAGGACTTTATATACAATGATAGTTTACAAACAAAGGAAAAAGTTCCTCGAAAGAGTTTGTTTTGTGGCGAGAGATTATTGGTGATCACAGCACTTACAAAAGAAACTGTTGCCACTGACGAAGTTGCCTGTACTATAACTGATATTCAAGCTCTTCACTTAGGACAGCTTTCCGTTTCAAAAAGGTGAGAAATCATCAAGGCGTTTTGTACAAGGCAATAGTAGCGTAGTCGTATACTTGGCTTCACCAAAACCAATGTTTGTGATAGAACTTCGATCAGTGTGTTCTCATAGAGTAGGTCTTATTCCTAACTCTTGTTCCCATGTCGTTCCATTGACGCAATAAAAATAGCGTTTAAATGGAATTTTCCACCATCTAGTCACCAAGTATCGTCAGCTTTTACAACGTCTTCCAGCACCTGTCACATTTAACACTTCTTCGGCTATTATAGAAGTAATTTGAACAGAATTTTCTTCCAATGGATCCATATCTTGCGGACCTGCTTGCTACGCTTGGCAGACCTGGCGTTGTGAAAATATCTATTATAACAACTAACACAACGCCTCCGTCTTTCACGGCGTCTTCCTGGCCACGGAGACCGTTCCAACACTTTGTGATAATCTTAAGCTCCTTTCAAAGCTAAACTTTGGAAATCACTAGTTCTATTCTTCTTTGCGATCAATGCAATGAGTCTATCGTTCTCTTACTTTCCACCAATCGCGAGGTTGTTATTTATCACACCTTTACTTCCTTACATATGGAGCACATACAACACAACGGTAGCCGACGTTTCGACAGAATAGCCTTCTTCAAAGCCTTGAATGGTGCACTGATACGCAGCTTACTAGGTCAAACGCTTCAACAGCACAAACAGAAAGATGAAAATTTGAACGATAATTACATGATCACCGGCTTCTCGAAAAACACCGTTTTTTACCTACCTTGTATTGAGGAAGAACAGCCGCATAGAGTCAGTCGCATATGGTTGCTAACTGCACCACGCCACATCAAAAATCACTTCTGAGATACGGGGATAGATCACGTGTTGTCTCAGGGCATTCCTCTCCGCTATTCATAGTAGGGTTTTTGGCTTTTATCCAAAAAGCCTCGATAAGTTTGCGCGTTGGTGTTTCGAGATCCTGTGCGAGGATAGCGATTTTTACATCAAGATCGTCTTTGCTATGCTTTTGTATCCTATACGTGCCTAGTGGGGTGCTTTGTCTTGCTTTTCGTTTGCCATCTAGGCGTTCTTTTATGCGGGCACATAAAGGTCTGCACGTTTCGCCAATATATTCATCTCCGCAAGTACCACTAGAGATCAGGTATATGAAAGTGAGACAATGCGGTCTTTTGTACTGTCGCAATCCATCGATGACTTTTGTTATCGTCTGGATGTGGTCCTCCATACCGAATCCTCTTCGAAACCCTGCCTAGTCACATGACTGTCATTCGTCCGGTGTTCTGTCATTCCTGTTTGGGATCACTCGAGTGAAGAGCTTATAGGCCACAGAAAGCAAGCAGATTGGGCGATAGTTGACGATATCGCGCAGTTCATCCTTCGTGAACAATAACACAGTCTTGGTGTTCTGCTATTGAATCGGAACCTTAAATTCTGATATGTAACGCGTAACTAGTTAAGCCAGCGTGTTTATGAGGACTTGGAAAAGGTTCCTCATGTGCTCAGATCTTTTGCTATTCGGAACTGACTTTGTTCGACTTTTTACCGACAAAATAGCATGTCGGATTACGTAAAGGATAACGAGTGAGACAACATATTCATCCTACCCTATTTCGCATGAGGACAAGAGGACGTGGCTGTTGAACGGATCCGAGTAACAATCGTGAATGATTTTCTTCATTGCTTTTATGGAAGCTGTTACTGTTCGGCCTGGAAGTTGTAAGGCCTGTTGGAGTGTAATCATCTTAGATTTGTAAATGGCGAAGTTTCGGTGGGCTTTGTGATGGCTTTCCCCAGTTTCTGCAGCTTTGACCATAACTGCCGCTCTTCTATCTTTAAGATATTTTTTTATCGCTTCTCTGCATTATTTTAGAATTTCGGATGTGTGTTGGCGGTTGTCTTTAGCGATTTTACGCTGGTACGCTGGTTCCAATATTTTTAGGACGGACGTTTCTTGGTGACTTTTGAACTCTCAGCTTTCATTGCGCTTGCGTGATATCGGATGAGCCGTTCGTATTCCTCGTCGATGTTGTCGACAACAGCATCTTCCCAACAGCCGACTAATGACTTGAACAAGTCTCAGTTTATGGTGGTTCTGGGACTTCGTTTTTTGAATTTAGCTGCTTTTTCTCCTTTCCGCGAGAAATCGAATCTTGCACAAAGAAGACGATCTCGTGATCTGATCTCGTGCAGAATTTTGGGACATCAACGACATTGGTTAGGCAAACCTTCGATGACTATTCCACAACGATGTGGCCTACTTCGTTACTGTGTTCTCCATTGGGAGACTCTCGCGTCCAGCGTTGAGGGCGTGACTTCTAAAATTACCAATTACCATGAATCTCAGATCTTAGTCTCAGAATGAACTCAGCCGCCCACCCTGATCTTCTATTTTGATCCGTGGATCCCAAGATGTTCTTATGGGTCTAATCTAAGCGTTAATATCTCAAATCTTCTTCTTCGTCATAGTTTCATGCTGCGCGTAAACGACGAAGATTGTCAATGCCGAAATTGTTCCACATCCCTTCAATCGTAAACACCTGATCCGGCTTGCAAATTGTTCGAATGAATCGATGTTCATGGACAAACTCGTGTTGACGAGAATGCCGAACCCGCCGACGTCGCCGACTCCTCTACTGTCGCATGTTCCGAGGAACAGTTCTTCTTCGGTGTCATAGACGGCGCTGAATGGGTGACGCGTTTTCGTCTCGGTTAGTCCGACGATGTCGTACCTTGTCCTTCTTGCCTGCATAGCGAAGAACTCTGTCGAAGACTAAGATTCAGGTGTGGGTGCACTGACGGAACAGATCGTCATTCCTAGTCATTCGAGATTTAAGCAGCTTAGAATGGCCCTGAAGTTCTAGCAGCCTCTCCGTACTTGCCCTACCCAACGCTTACACATCGGGGATCCCACGTCGTCGTGATCACAGAATGTATGTATCAAATTGGGAAGCAGAAATGGTGAGTTCTACTTCTAGATCCAATTGTGTCTCAGAAGAGAATGATGGCGCTTCGGTCCCCTATTAACACCTCGTTGCCATATGGGGACACGCCGCGTTAGATTGCGGCTAGCCAGCATGTGATCGCTCTGCGGCGAGATTTGTGGAGTATGAGAATATCGACATATATTCACATATGTTGTGAAACCGACCATCGAATGCTTATATCATCGCTGGTGGATGGCGGATGAGTTTTCGGCCGCACAAAGCAGACAAAACAGGTGAGAATTTTCTAGCAGCATAGGACAGTGGATAGAAGAAAGTATGCAAGAAGGGAAATATTCGAAATCATCATAAAAGTATACAAAAAAGCGAATTCTAAGGCGAACAGTACGAAAAAATTTTGCTGCTAGCCTTTAGGGTCTCATCAGCTGGCATGAGTAGAAATCAGTTCAACGCAAATCCGGCGAAAAATTAGGCAACAAATAAGAACGCGTCGAGTGACCACCGTTGACGTGCGGTCAGATGCTTCGTCACTGCCATTGGGTCCCATCGGAGTGTTCAATGCGAATTCAAGTGGTTTGGAAACGGTAGACCTTCCATCATCACTACTTTCACCATCGTATTGTAGACAGCTATTGGAGAGTGCGGTTTGCTCCATATATAAGGCCAAAAGCTCTTGGCATTGACGAACCCCTAAGGGATGCGCCATGCATTCGATTTCACTAGGCATCGTTTAATGGTGATTGAATGCATATCTGGCTTTTACAATGACTCGCAGTGGCGTACCAATGTATGAGACAGTGCTACTATCCTCCCAGTCAAGTCTGATGCCATTTTTGCCGATCCCGAAGAGATGGAAGTCATGGTGGGCCATGGGCGCGGGGATCGATTCCACGTGTGTTGGGCGATAGTTGCCTACATCGTGCAGGTTTCCCTTCTAGAACAACAACACGGTCTTGCAGGTCTACCACTGGGTAGGGATCTTGCATTCAGACCCGTAACGTGTGGAGAGCCGAGCCAGTGTGCTTACGAGGACTAGCGGAAGGTTCTTCAAATGTTCTGATCTTATCCTCTCCGGACCTGGTGCTGTTCGATTTTTCACCGACGAAATGACATGTCGGATTTCAGAAAGGAGAACCGGTGGTACAACATATCCATCCTCTTTTATATCATAAGACGGAAGATGGACGCGGCTATCGAAGAGATCTGAGTAGTAATCGTGGATGATTTTCTCCATTGCCTTTCTGGACGCTGTTATTGTTCCGTCTAGGCGTCAGAGTGCAATCATCTTGTTCTTGTAATTGGCGAAGCTTCCGCGGTATTGCGAATGCTTTTCCTATCCTCTGCAGCTTCGACCATTACTGTTGCTCTTCTCTCTTTAAGATCTTCTTTTATCGCATGTCTGCACTGTTTCGCAAGCTCGGACGTTAGTTCGCGGTTGCCCTCAGCTCATACGATTCCACGCTGGCATATTAGCTTGAGAGTTTCTTGAGACAGACGTCTCTTGGTGACCTTCGAGCTCTAAGCTTTCTTGGCGCTAACGTGATGTTGAATGAGCCGATCGTATTCATGGTCGATGTTGTCGACAACAGCATCTTCCCAACAGCCGACTAATGAGTTGAACAAGTCTCAGTTTATGATGGTTCTGGGACTTCGGTTTTTGAATTTAGCGGCTTTTTCTCCTTTCCGTGAGAAATAAAATTTTGCACGAAGGAGACGGTGGTCTAATCCCGTGTAAAATTTTGGGACAACAGCGACATCGGTTAGGCAAATCTTTCTATTTACTATGATGTGTTCTATTTCGTCATGGTACTCTTCATTGGGAGACTCCCACGTCTAGTGTTGTGGGTGAGGCTTCTGGAATTGCGAGTTACCATGAATGGTCTTGATCGCCATGATAAACTCAGAGAGCCGCTCACCCGGTTCGTTCCATTCTAATCCGTGGGTCCCAATGTGACGTTCCTCAGACGACCTCCTTGGTCCGATCTTGGCATTGAAATCTCCAATGATGACCTTGAAGAATGTATGGTCTTCTCTGTAGAACCTCTCCAAGTCCATGTAGAACGCTTCGACTTCTTCTTCGTCATAGTTTGATGTTGGCGCGTAAACGACGAAGACTGTCAAAGCCGGTATTGATCTACATCTTTTCAGTCGTGAACATCCGATTCGGGTTGTAAGTTGCTCGAATGAATCAATGTTCATGGACAAACTCGTGTTGACGAGAACGCCGACACCGCCTACGCCTCTACTGTCGCATGTTCCGAGGAACAGTTCTTCTCCAGTGTCATAGACAGCGTTGAATGGGTGGCGTCGTCTCGTCTCGGCCAGGGCGATGACGTCGTACCTTATCATTCTTGTTTGCATGAGCAAGTCCTCCATCGAGGACTCGGATGCAAGTGTACGTGCGTTGTAGGTACAGATCGTCACCATAGTTCTTGATCCAGGCAGCTTCCGTTACCCCTGAAATTTTAGCAGTGTTTCCGTACTCGTCCTACCCAACGCTGCGAAACTTGGGGCCCTTTCGGGGTCAGGGGAATGAGGCCCGTTTTTTTTTTGCTGTGTTTAGCATATTTGATACCCATGTATAGCTTGCCGTATATATATAATATTGTTTTGATATAACGCAGAGTATGTTTGTGTGTTGATAACAATATGATTTTTTAGTTGTTTATTCACTTTACTCTTCCCTATGGGCGCGTGTGGCGTAGTGGTTGGAGGCGCCACCGCAACACATGTGGGATCGATCTTCGCGCACACGGCCCACCAAGTCTTCTATCCCTCCGAAGTCGGCAAATTTTTACCAAACTTGTCTGGGAGGATGGCAGCATTGGTTCGATATATCAATCGGCCACCTCGAGCCATTGTAAACGCCAGATATGCATTCAATCACCACCGATCAACGACCGAATCAACGATATTTACTGAAGTTGAATGCATGGCGCATCCCTTAGGGATTGGTCAACGCCCAGAGCTTTATCCTTTATCCTTTTATCCTTCGCTAAGCCTTGTTGAGCTTTATGTTATTTTATACTTTCTTCAGTTTAGTGAATGTAAGTGAAATCTTATCTAAGCACATTTCATAGTTTTTGCCGAGCTCTAACGCTTTGAAGTGGGAAGACTTCATCAAATTTGATTTTAGGCCAATGCTGTGGAAACACTTCGCCACACACGTTTTTGCTACATGCATAATACGTCGAATTGTGATTATAGGTTTGTGGAAAAGTTTTTCCTCCCAACGGTTTACCGTCCCATCGTGGCTAGGAGATGTTCTTAAGTGTCGGACTGCGATGTACAGCGAAGGAGATTCATCCGCCCGGCAGGGTCTCCCAACCTGAGAAAGAGTCCGGCGTTTCCTACAGGAACCCCAGTTAAGAGTAAAAACAGTACCAGGATCCATCACCGTGATAGTACCAAACTAGTCACATGGTGGCAAATTTCCCTCTGATCCACAAGGGCGACAACTACCTGTAGTGGTGACGATCCGGGGCAGACTGGCCAGGCTGACCTCAAGACTCCATTGAACCACAATGGCTAAACCAGCAAAACTGCGAAAAATAGCGATTGTGCTAAGGCTCCCACAATCAGTGAGGGAGGGGTGTCTAAGTATCCAAGTAAGGAAAAGCCGTTGATACACAGGTTTCTGACGACTGGTTTATCATCCAGAAGATCGAAGTTCGTAGTCTCATAGCTTGCAGTGTTCTCTTGAATTGAGTCAATTGGCTTAGCTACATAGGTTAAAGGCTTGTCTTACTCTGACCGCTTGTCGAGACTGTGTTTTATGACGAAGACGGAATATACGTATATTGCTAGTAGCAAGGGATCGCTTTATGTCCGTTGCAACTTCTTGTCTACTTAGATGACACATAGTGGTCTAAAAATATGTTAAGTGACACGTGAGATTTTTGCATATTAAGTTGTAACATGCATTCCTTTCTACTAATTGTATGCCATTTCTTGGTAGTTCCTCGTTATCCTTTTCCCAGAAAGATGTTGAATGGGACTCAAACAATCTGATGAAGGCGTTAGTGACGTCGTCACACTTCTCGAGCTTCTCACACTAGTAATGTTTCTGTTACCGCAAAAAGTGAGGATGAGGAACTGAAAGGCTAAACTAAGATAATTGTAATAAAATCAACAAGCTGAAGTAGCGCAGCTTTACACACGTTGCCTGTCAGAATGCAAGGTTTTTATTAAATTGATTACCAGCAAGACCGTTATTATTCACGACAAATGAACTGCAAGATTTCGGCAACTACCGCCCAATTTGTTTGTTGTCTGTCGCCTATAAGCTCATCACTTGAGTGCTCCTAAAGAGGACGAGTAGAACACTGGACGAAGGAGGGCCATGTGAGCAAGCAGATTTTCGAAACCGATTCGCTATGATGGACCACATCCGCATAAAAGAAGACTCATTGAAGCATCACGAGTGTATAACAGACCACTCTCTCACTTTCTTCGATTTAATGAAAATTTTGGATCAGTTCAGATAGAAGCGATCATGGGAACCGTGAACAGCTAGGTGGCCTTGCTTGGTATAAAAAGATTCTGCGCGAGCTATATAAAATTCTACAACCAAAATATCACCATCCCAGACCGGTATTACCATCGACGAAGAAGAAGGGTTAGGCAAGAAGAATCTATCTAGGCAAAACTGTTTAACACCTACCTAGAGAACGTCATGAGAACATTGGAATGGGACAACGTGAGACCGAAAATCGTCGGACGGCAATTACGTTGTATTCGATTTTCTGATGATATTGTCCTTATGACATTAGGCATTAACTAAATGGAACAAATGCTGTCCGACTTTGATAAACACATGTAGAAAGATTGTTCTTCGACTAAATCTCGCAAAGAACTGGTGACATGATAAATGGATTGGTTTCATACTCCCTATTCACGATCTATGGAACGAATAACCCCAAATGCTCCATGTGCATCTGTCTAGGTCGGGAAGTCAAAATGATGGACTACTTAGCTCCAGAGTTGAGCAGGAAGAAGCGATAGGGTTGGGGAGCTTTTAAAAGCATCGGGAATATAGTGAGGAGAACAAAGAACAAAAAAAGAGACTCCATGCGCAATTTTTCGACTGCGCGGTTCTTTCCCCTTGACGTATGCACTGCGTTACTCCTTCACGTGAAAAGGAAAAGTGGAAATTTTGCTGACACTTGCTTGAAAGCTTAGAACTTCAAATGAACTGCAGCTTACGCTTATATAAATGCAGTTTTAGTTGAGGTGGCCAGTCCAGAAGACGCGACACCTATTTTTCTTACAGAAAACCCATGTTTCATCTCCCCAGTCGCGTTCTTGCGCAGTGAGTTATGTCGACATACCTAAATCAATGGAAAATTATAGATGCCTACTTAGGTGCCCTTATTGTTGTCGATCAGTAGCCCCATGTCGAAATGTCTCCATGACCTCCAGATCGTGAAAGATTTTCTCCGCTAGTTTTTTATCTTGTTATTACCGTTGAATCGGAGTTCCACCGTGTATTCGCTAGTGGGTTTTTAATGGTTCAGATATTTCGTGCTCACACTTCTTACATAATCCGGCACCATAATTCGACTCATTGTTTTGTCACCGTAATTCATATTACTGAGCGGCTTCTAAGTAGGTTCACCTGCGACTTAGTTATCTGCTTCCTTCTTTCCTAACTGACATGCTGAATGGGCACAGTTTCTCAGAAAAACCATTATTGAGGGAGTTTCCATGTACGTGTTCGACTCATCCAGTGATAAACTCCTATGAGTAGTAGGGATGTATTCTGCTTTACGTTTAGAATTCCTCCAAGATAGTGCACCTATCAAAAGTAACGCAACGGGAAAATGTAAGTGGTGCCTGGATAAAGTGGCGCTTCGGTTGCCGTCGCATTGTCTGTGAGCACGGCAATGATGTTGATAAAGCATGACGAGTTTTGCTGATATGATTAATAATGGCGAAATTAATAACGACATCGTCTTCGGTGGTGTGCTCGTACTTCGTCTCTAGCAATTCCGTGGTAGAATCCAGAATATACCAATCTTCATAAGAGCGCCATCTTAACACAAATCTTTTCGAACATGAAGAAAGTAAATCTGAGCGACAACTGTATGGGATTTATGTTCCATTTCAGTACATTCGGCTTGCATTAGTTCTCATGCAAGGCGGTAGAAGATCACTACCGACGTTCGTTGTTAAGTTCAACCTTGCAGGGGCTGATAATGCCAACCTCATGCTGCATGGGATACAAACGTTTTCTATAATTAATCGCTCACAACTTCCGTAGTTCATTTTCAGGCAGTTTCTTATGTTCATGAGTGGCTACGCACACATCAATGGAACTTTTCGTGATTCGGAACTAGTTAATGTATGGATGGAGCCAGAAGTTGTTGATAAGGCATACCATGTGGCGATCTGGTCCCGAGCTTATTTGGCAAGCTGTCCTCTTCAATGCTAATCAACATCTCTCTTTTTTTCGAAATTTTAGAACTGCTGAAAATCAGCGGTTTTTATAACTGCTCAAATTTTAGGAAAGGTATCTCTTCACTGGTGATCCGCATGGTGTGGGGGTGAACGCGTTAGCCCCTCGGAAAGGGTAATAGCGCGTTCGTTCCCCACCGCAAACACCTGTGGTCCGTAGTTTCGCAAATATCTCGCCTCGGTTGTATTTCGCTTAATACCCTGCGGTAAAATTTGTAGTAGGCAGAAAATAAAAAGAAAAATACTGTGGTTTCAACTACAGCTTCAGCTTAACTGGGTTCAGTGCCGATGTGAGATCCACAGGTCAATGGCGTTGGCGGGTGATTGCTGATGGCACTGAGGAAATAGAACTATCTGAGAGACAGGCGAAACGAAGGACCCACTTGATGTGGTGGTAAACGCGTCAGTTCTCGGAAAGGGTAATAGCGCGTTCGTTGCGCACCACGAACACCTCCAGTCCGGAGTTTTGCAGATATCTCAGCAATGTTGTGGTTGTGCCTCCTCACTGTTGCTAAAAAATTTGAGCGAAGTTTAAGTAATTTGTTGGCGTTCAATAGGCATCGTTGTGATTGACACCTGCTCTCAGTTATACTTACGTCGATATTTGGAAGGCCAGTCATCACGAATAGGGCTGCCCCTGCACATCTTCTCTTTCTCGCACAATAGTCGTCTGTGGTGGTGGTCTGCTCCGAGCATAGCGGCTACCACAAGCACATATTGTGATACAGAGGATGAATTCGCATAATTACAGGTGTAAACTCTTGTCATTCATGCACGGTTCGACCGTCTATGTATATTTGATTGAGGTGGCAGGCTTGGAATTGCTTTTAGCATGTTCTGGAAATGTGCGAGCAGAGCGCCGTCTGAGCATAAATTGCAAGGTTCTTTGATGGTGATTGCACACACGCCGTCAAGTTCGCACTCTACGTGAATTTGAAACAACAGATTCGCACGTCATCATTATTCATTCTCTCTTTAGGTCAACAGTTGACAACGTCTTCTAGGTTGTCATAGGTTTTGCATTGAGTGAAAGGGATTAAATTTTATACTGGCTAGTGCAATATAATTTAGTTAGCACACAATACTTTGTCCGATCCAAAGCTGTTGCTACGTCTTTTGTTACAGTTTCAGTTTCACTATAGCCAGTTTTTCAGAATGGTACCAACTTCGGATATGGCAACGACTCTGTGAAAAGTAGGCAATTTCGGTTGCCCCCTCTGTTTTTCAGAATCGCCGTAGAAACGCCGGATTATGAGAAGATGTTGGCTGATTGGAATAAACGTTTTCCGTACATGTCAGCAACTACACCAACCAAATTTTCATATCATCAGTATCAATATCAGTATTTTCAGAAACACGAGCAATCTGTCAGTGGCAGACACTATTGTAATCACTGAAAATGAAGCAGAAAGAGCTGCTGAAGTATTTGCGACCAATAACGTGAGAAGAAGGTGTAAGTCTTTGTTGAGGAGCAACGTGGAGTTATTTCAGCTAGATAGCTGGATCGTATGGCCTCTGTAGTGACTGTTTGGATCAGCCTACAAATTCTCCAGGGTATTAGTAATATCTATCTACTAATGTTCTTTATAGCAATTGAAGACAATTTGTTTCACTACTACTTGGGAGATGCTGCTGTTCCGGGAGCAGTTCTCGAGCTGGTCTTTCCGAAACCTGAGGCGTCTCACACGCTTTCGTTCTTGTCAGCATTCATCATAAAGGTCGTTTACGGTACGTTCTTTGCCGAAATTAATTGCACAGCTCTTGTTTAACACTTAAAATCAAGGCAAACTGTGAGGGAACAATAATTTTTTGCATGATTGAGCTGGTACGAGATCTAGGTTGCTACAAAACTTTTATTCGCCTAACGTTTTGAAGCCTTAGCCATCCTCAGAGCCGCGTTGATCCAAACCGATAGCTAAGCTAGTCATTGTCACGATGTGGATGTCCGTTGTCGCATAGAGTCGAATTCAGGACAAGATATGAAGGACAATCATTTTTCTATATCACGTACATTATCTGTGCTTTCGATAATCGTCGTATGAGCACCAACTCTCTGTTTGTTATAGTGAAGCGTCAGAGGTGACAATTATGCAGCTTCACTCGAAGGAACCAAGGAATATAATTTTTTTCGTACAGCGTTCGCTATTCTCGCGGTCTTTACTAACAGGGTATCCTTGGGGAAGCCCTTCGACATCAACGGTAAGGAGGGAGACGAGGAGTTCTGCAGGAATAGACGGGTCGATATTTGTTGGAAGTAGCTACAAACCAATTCCCTTTAACCGATTATGTCATATAACGTATTTCGTTGTTGAAAGGTCGCATGTATTTCAACACATTAGCCAGCTTGAGGCAACAGAAACGAGCGGCTATTCTAGGAATCCATTTACGTTACAGGCAAGTACATGTTTATAGGTGTACGTTCACTTCCTCTAATGGCATCACGCTGTTTAACTTGCAAAGTCAGACGGAATGGGTTACATTCTGTGCTCCATCACCATGAACATGTAGCACGGCGATTAAAATTGCATTGTAACGCCTGCGTGATTCCTCGTTCAATCTCGCCCTCCGGACAAATGCTTACGTGATTTGCTTAAGAATATAATAGCGTGACTTTCTATGTCCATGCGACGCTGCAATTCATTATGAACGCCAATTATGCATTCAATCACCTCTAACGATGACCGATGAAGTAGAATGTAAGATTCAAGTATTGTTGACGGTAGAGAGCTCCTAATTGTCTTCTAACCTGTTTTAATGGAAAAGAAACAAAACTACGGCATCTACGCGATAAATGTTATCGTTAGGAGATGAGCTGGTATAGCAGTAGTCGTGATGCCGTTCATCACGAGCACGGCGTTGTCTCGGTTTCGAATTAGCCCACCTGCCTCCTATCTCTGGGCAAATTTGGATCAGCCGACTTCCCCCAATCCACAGAAAGTGGCGTTAGCAGTGGTGAAGACCTGGAATCTCTCTAGGAAGGCTATCTTAAGATTCCAGGGAATATCGGCTCAGCCAGCATTCAACGGTATTCATAACGGAGTCGAAACTTTTCAAGCAGCAGCCAAACTCACTGGAGAAAAGTTCGAAACCTTCACGGTTGGTGAATGAGAAGAAGGAAATCGAATGCCGGAAGTGCTGGAATAATCATAATATTATATATATATATACATGTATATATATGTACATATATATATATATACATCTGTATGTTTATACATGCATGTATGTATATGTAAATATATATATATATATATATGTAGGAGCTTTTTCGGAAGTTAATGTCACTTTGATAGCTGTACTGTTGTGTATGGTTACAGAGCTTGTTTCATGGTCTTTTAGGTAAGTTATGCATACATGTCTTAGCTTTTAGCTAACCTGTGTATATTAAACTAAGAAAACCTCATCCTCTGCCAACGGTATGGGTCAAAAGAAAGCGACCAATACTTCTCCAGGCTAATCCGCGGCCATGAGTCCTACTATCGGCGTTGTCCATCATTGGCAGAAATTTGTGGATTTTAGAAACTTTTATTTTTACTGCTGAAATTTATTCTTAATTGAGATGTGCCGCTTCGAAGATGTAAGATCATATGTACATATACTTACTTGAAGTATATATATATATATATATGTATACATATGTGAAAGGACAAAAAAGGATAAAGTTCTCGGCGTTGATCAATCCACGAGGGATGCGCCATGCATTTGGCTTTATTAAGCATCGTCTGGAGGTGAAAGAATGCACATCCGGCCTTTACAAAGACTCGCGGTGGTCTACGGATGTATCGAGCCTGTGCTGCTATCTTCCCAGACAAGTCTGGTACCAAAGTGCCGACCTTGGAGGGGTGGAAGGCTTGGCTGGCCAAGGGCGCAGGGATTGATCCCAGGTGTTGCGTTGCAGTGCGGTTCTGACCACTGTGCCACACGCGCCTTATAAGTATATATATACATATTTATAATGCTTTAAGAAATAGGAAAGAAAGATAAGGAGAAAGATTACAAAGCTTGTATATTACTAGGAGTAACATGAGTAAAAAGATGGAGTAATAAATGCGTGAGAGAAGAGCAAGGCTAGTGTCTTGGCTGGTGTGGTGGAAAGCATGTGAGCGGCAAGGATATTCGCGGGTTCGAAGCCCACTTGATGTTTCCACTTTCTCTCACGTCTCAGCATCCTTGTGGTTTTTATTACTTATTTATTTGTGTAACCAGACTTTACATATTGTGACGATCCCATTTATCTTCCAATCTTCCATTTATATGGCTCCAGTTATTGATAAATGTTTTTGAATTTGCGTAAGCGTCCGGTTCTCACTTGGTTCTTTGTCCTCTACTAACAGAGATTAATACTGGTCGGCTTTGGAATCATTACTGAATTGTAGCGATGGCTTTGGTAGAGCGCTCCCAGGCGATAAAAGCTGGCAGCCACCGTCGTTGGTGGAGGGTGTCGTTTACCAGAGAACTCTAATACCAACTTGCTGACTCGGAAAGGAAATGAAAGCGTGTTTAGTAGGTTAGAGCGTTATCTAACAAGCTGCTATATGTATACTACCGCACTGCATCTCTAACCACTACGATTCCTGTGCCCAGGTTTTGTATAACATTACTATATGGCATAGGAAATAGCCAGCGACTTTCGACAGCAGGCTAAACAATTTATACAGAGCAATTTTTGTTGGAGCCGATGTGTTTTTGCACTGCAGAGACATTCAAATTCGTTCAACCACAAAATAAGGCAGCTGCGTTGACTTTGATGTCGTTGAATGCTCAACATATCGCCTTGAAAATGCTCAGAACAACCCGTGAATGGTCGGGTGATCCGAAGGTAACCCAGGAATTTTCGCTTCTAATGCAATAGCCCACACGTAGTTTTTGATTGAAACATTCTCCTGAGTAGAAAGGTGTGCACCTGTGATTGAACAATCTGTTCTGTAAAACCAATAGCTTAGAGAACAATGGCATAAAGATTTTGAATATGTGCTTATATTTTTTAGTTTCCATGATATCACAGTTTTGTAGACAGTATAACTTTACATCTAAGGATCCTTCACTTTTGGACATGTGGCAAGAAGCATCAGATCAAATAATCTACCAATCGTTTGACAGAGCGCCACCAAACATTACAAGGGTGAGAATAATTTCAATATGCTAGGACATTCTTACATAAAGCAAAGAAAATCCTTCGGAAACTTTTGTAGAAACAAGTTGTTCTAAAATAAAAGAAGGGAAGAAGAGCTGCAGATCTGAGATGTGTCGGTGTTGGAAGTCGATGGATATTGCAACAACCGATCGCTACCCACCCACAACACATTTCAATTCTAGCAAATTGTTTAAAAAAGCTGTTTTGCTCGCAAATCCTTTCAGACTAACAGAAATATAAGGGCCCTTCCAAATATCTACCTCATGTTGGGAGTATAACCACGTAATTTTAAGCTGATGTGACGCCTCCTCAGATGGATAGATCTGAAGGCGAGCTAAACATAGCACTGCACTTTCCTCATGACGCATCTGAAATTAGGAAACGGAAAAAACCTTTTGTGAGATGAAAGACCAGTCTTTCTACATGGATTTGTAAAAGTCGACTATCATTTGCTCAGTCTGGCTAAGGGTTACGTTACAAGAACGACGTCATCGGTAAAGCGAAGATGGAACAATTGCTTACCATCGATTTTTGCTTCCATGTTGTCTCATTTCAAAGTTTGCATAACGTTCTCGAGGGTGGCGGGAAATAATTTTAGCCAGTTGGTATTGCCTTTCCTATCCACTCCCATTGCGTTGATGTTAATACCGTTGTAAAATGGTGATGTTTTAGCTGTAAAATTTTTATATAGCTCACGAACAATCTTTATATGCTGAATAGGGACCCCGTGACTCTCAAAGTCTTCCTTGACTACTTCCACCTCAATTGAGTCAAAAGCCTTCTTTAAATAAATGAAAGTGAGACAGGGTAGTCTCTTGTACTCTGGTACTGCGTCACTGGGTCCTGTTATCGTGTTAATACGGTCCACCGTTCTGAATTGTTTTCGAAACCCTGCTTGTTCACATGACTGTCCTTCATCTGGTGTTTAGGTTTTGTTTTCAAACCTGTTTAGGACGACTGAAGTGATGAGTTTGTTTGGGCGACGGTTGCCGATATCAACGAGCTCTCCATTCTTGAACAATAGCATGGTTTCATAGGTCTTCCACTAAGTAGAAACCTCGCATTCTGACAGGTAACGTGTGAAAAGCTTATCCAGCGTGTTTACGAGGGCTGGCAGAAGCTCTTTTAGCTGTTTAGATCTTATCCTGTTCTAGTATTGCTGTAGTTTTCACAGACGAAATAGCATGTCGGATCTCGAAATCGAGAACCGTATGCCGACATATACATCTTCCTTTTTATTTGGCATCTGGGCAGGAAGACTTGGCTGTTGAATGGATTAGAGTAGGTAATCATGAACGATCTTCTTCACTGCCTTCTGAAAGCTGGAACTGTTCCGTCTGAGCGTCGGTGTGCTATCATCTTGGTCTTGTAATTGGCGAAGCCTCGGTGGACTT
Organism: Angiostrongylus cantonensis; assembly: GCA_009735665.1. Taxonomy (NCBI): domain Eukaryota; kingdom Metazoa; phylum Nematoda; class Chromadorea; order Rhabditida; family Metastrongylidae; genus Angiostrongylus; species Angiostrongylus cantonensis. The sequence goes on along the minus strand of MQTX01000158.1, from coordinate 365,700 downwards.
TGCGAATGATCTTCCTAGGTTGCGCAGCTATGACTACAACTTCTGCTGTTCTCCTTTTAAGGTCTTCTTTTATCTCCTGTCTGCATTGTTTTGCAAGTTCGGATGTAAGTTGGTGGTTGGTATCTCTTGCGATTTGACACTGGCATATCAGCTTGAGCGTTTCTGAGGGTAGACACCTCTTGGTAACTTTTGAACTGCAGGCTTTTATTGTACTAAAGTGACGACGTTAGATGAGCCGATTTGCATTTGTTAGCAAGACCGGTATTTTCCCTACAGCGGGCAAGTGAATTTAATAAATTCCAGTTTATGGTGGTATTGCGACTTGGTTTTTTGAATTCGACGGCTTTTTCTCTTTTCACGACAAATGGAATCTTGCACGAAGGCGGCGGTGATCTGATCCCGTGCAGAATTTTGGGACAACAGCGACATCGGTTAGTCAAAACCTTCGGTTTACTAATATGTGGTCTATTTCGTTATGGTACTCTCCACTGGGAGACTCCCACGTCCAGCGTTGAGGGTGAGGCTTCTGGAATTGCGAGTTATCATGAGTGGTCTTGGTTCTTGGTCGTTATGATAAACTCGGAGCTCCTCACCCTGCTCGTACCTTCTTAATCCGTTGGTTCCAGTGTGACGTTACGTTCTTCAGACGTTCTTCTTGGTCCAGCCTTAGCGTTAAAATCCTCAATGATGATGTAATTTTTCTCGATATACAATATACAAGTTTCACCGAAGATTTAATGATAAGAATCCACTTTACTGAGAGGTTCGTGTTTAGAACGCTACTGATCGTGTGACGACATTGCTAGCATGGGAGAGGAACAAGTATCACGAATGGTTAGCTTTTTTTGAGTTGGCTACTCCCCACTGGTAAGCCTTCTATTTTCTGTACTAATATTTTGCTATCCCTCTTTTTTGGAAGAATCGGTGCTCACGATAGCTCTTGTTTTCGAGAAGTCTGCGAAACCATATAAATTTGACCATATAATAAATACAAATGCCATGTAAAATATAAATAAATAGGCATAAACATATAAACCATATAAATAAATGAAATCAACGGGCAATAAAAATCATTTAACGGATCGCATTCTTTTGAGGTATGGACTAAAAGCAATTGAGGATTTGAACAATTGTCATGAGTCTTATCCAGTGCCTTCTTAATGACCACAGCCTGTGAGATGACGTATGATAACAAGGCATTCCTCTCTGTGGTTAATTTTTGAATGTTTTAAATTCGTCCAAAACGCGTCAAGATGTTTATGCGCTGTTTACCTTTTAATTTCTGTGCGAGGATGATGAATTTAGCTTCAAGAGTTCATGAAATCACGGTCTCTGCCAGCAGGGCAAATTATGCAATTTCGTACTGTACATAGACGGTCATGCAGAAGCTGCGTGCTACATGGCGTCTGAAAGTGTTCGATGGCATTTCAATCGCTGCTACCAAATTGTTTAGACCGCAACTTTTTAAGGGATGTCGTACACTTGATACTCACTCGATATGTGAACGACCCATGCTCACTGATTTTGCGGGCCCCAGCCCATTCTCCATTTTTCGGAGTTTTGCTGGTTTAGCCATTGTTTCCCTGTAGCCCTGAGGTCAATATGGCCAAAGTCTTCCCCAGGTCGTCACCACCACAGGCATTAACCGCCCTTGTGGATCAGAGAGAGATTTGTCGCCATGTGACTAGCTTGATACCAGGACGCTGGTCGATCCTGGTATAGGTTTACTCTTAGCTAGGCTTCCTGATGGAAGTGACGAACTCCTTCTCAGCTTGGGAGATGCTACCGGGACGATGAATCATCCGCTGCATGTTGCGGTCCGACACCCAGGAATACCTCCTAGCCACGATGAGGTGGTAACCTGTTGGGAGGGAGCGTCTAAGAGCTATGCTTAATTCATTGAAAATGAAGCGTAAGATAAACGGGAGCTTATTCTCGCTAGACATCTTGTTTAAAGACCGGGTTCTTCCTCCAAATCTATGTCGAAGAGGTACCGTTTCGTAGTCATTTAAGATGGCTATTTCGGAGCCAGTTTCAGAGATTCCTTCTTTTGCTCTGTTCTTGTGCACACATGAGTGGCTGTTCTAGACATGTTTCTCACAAGTGCTTTTATCGCGTGTGAAGGGTGAGAGGAGAGGTGATAAGCCAGCATTTTTTGTGACTTGGCATTCGCCACCATTTGGTGATGTACTCGTCTTCACATGGATTAATGTGGATGCTCAAAAGCGCAAGCCATTCTTTCTTCGGCTTCTTCTGGGTGAAATTTATGTACTTTGACTGTCGGTTTAGCAATTATAAACAATGGCTTATCACTTTTTGTGGTGAATAGATGACAAAACGATCATCTGTATATCCAAGGTGGAATAATGGCCGGAGAGTGAGTACGGTGTTTTCATGTTTGCATATGATCTCATTGGCAGAGCTTGATGCCAATACCAGTCGCTGTCCCATTAGCAACTCTCTTATTTGTGCGCAATATTCCACAGACTATCTGATGATTGAGCAGTTTAACCATTCTTTGAACAGAGCCATGAGGTGTTTAATCTACGAGCCATACATGTTTATTTTTTCTACGTGTTGTATTAAGAGGCTCGGATGGTATTGTGTGTTGTATGTCATAAGTATGTTTGGCTAATGAATAAAAAAGTGAGAGAAGAGTCAACGCTACATACGAGAAAGGGCGTACGCTTAACTTCACTTTACCCAACTGAAGAAATGGGTTTCATGCCGTTGGTAGCCACCATTGCATCGAATCATTTTTTGAACGCTATTGCCTTGCAGTTTGTATTAATAGTGTTATACTCAGAATCTACTATGTGGCGTTTCAGCTTATTCAAGAACGGGCTTAAATCGAACATGCATCGTTCTCATTGAGAGCCTCCTGATTGATGCAGTGATGCACATCTGAACTCTTTTCAGTTTCGATCCTACGGCCGGAACTGGTCGAATGAAGGAATATGCTCCTTTTATAGATCAGGATGGGAAGAAATCCACTGCATACAGTTCAGCTGCCGGTCTGGTCGTGATGCACAAATTTCCAGACGTGTCACAAGTTTGCAAAAATTTTCTAATTTTGTGATATTTCATTCCTAGGGGTGGCCAGCGCAGTGCTAGTGATGCCGTTTATCATGAGCACAGTATTGTTTTGATTGTGTCCAGGTTTGCTAGGCCTTTAATCCACTCACGATGGGAAAATTGGTACCAGATTTTTGTCTCGGAACAGTTCAGTCCTTGGAATCCAACTGGGGCGTCCTAAGCCTAGCTATCCCAGGACTTCAGCGAGAATTGGCTCTACCAATGTTCAGCGACATTCTTGAAGAAGTCGACGACTATCAATCACTAGTAGATCCCACAGGTGAAAGTTTAAGGACCGTCGTAGATGATGGATACGAGAATGTAAATCGATTGCAAGAAATGTTGGGATTCGTCCGCTATGTGATAATGGGCTGTGAAGAAGTGAAAAAAAAACTGAAAATTCTCTGTGCAACGTATGAAGATCTAACCCTCAAGATAAGTATTGAGCAACACGACTCAATTCTCGCTTTTTTCTACTCTGTCTTGCTGCTTTTACATAGAACGCCTTCACATTTACTGTGCGGAGCTCGCGCTCCTTGCATTCCATTAATTTTCTTGCATTTGTCTTCCCCAAAATTTTTCGATGTGTGAGTTCAAGGAGTGCTGGTCTTCTTCATGAATATCATTGAATGGTAATCGAGTAGACCACTTTTGTAATCCTATGGGATAGTCGCGCTAGGGAGTTCCTGGACTTTCATCACAAGTGCGGTCGTTGGCCAGTGGAATAATCGTAGTTGGCCGGATTTGTCCTCCGTCTGCCAACCGTGGATGGAATGCTTGACTTTCTAATTCATTACAAGGGGCTTTTACTCGCGTAGTCATGCGTGCCAAAGTAAACCTCGAACTTCGGTAATTAAACCTTATAAGCGAAACAACGCACATCCGAGCTTGTCACCGCATCAAATTGTAATAACAATGTGATGAGAGGAAAGAGGAAGATGTGGTGAACTTGTGACTAATTTAAAAGGACATATGTTTAACTGTTATAAAAAGAGCTACAATAAGTGGTTGTGCGGATATATTGGTTTGAATGAATGATATGGAGTAGCACTGCTTAAATTACTGATAGAAGACGTTTATATGGTAATGAAGTGAGCTACGGCAATGAGTACTGTAGTGGAGTTGAAATCACAATGTTATGGAATAAATTATAAATAACACAAGTATATTAATGCAATAACGAAACGAAAGCAATTTAAAACAGTGCTAACACCTCGACGAATCACCCATAGACTAATGGCATTCCATTGGGATGCGACTAGCTCTACAGAGAGTTTTTTGTTCGTGACAGATGCGTGAACTGTACGCCGAAAGACGAACTGTTTTTACGAACACTCCAGTGCTTATTCAAGCTAACAGCGAGGCAAAAACATAGGCAAACTGCCACAACTCGCCGACTATGCAACGAATCAACCATACTGATCATTTACAAAACAAGATGAAGATATTGATAAGATGGATAGCACAGTGGTAATGATGTCCATTCCGCTCCGGGTTAACCAAGCCTCTCATCCCTACGGGGTCAGGAAATTGGTACTGAACTTGTCTGGAAAAAAACCACTCTCTGCAATCCAATTTAGAACTCTCCAGCTAGGCTATTTCAGGACTCTAGGAAGAACTGCTCGACCAGAATTTTACAATATTCAAGATGAAATGAAAACCCTCAAATAATAATCGAGGCCAAACGTAAAGCTGGTAGATCTTTGTGGACAATGGATTTAAGGAAACGAATTGAATGTGAGAAGTGCTGGGATGCGCACTGCAGATGTGAAGACTGGTCAAATAAAATTAAAAAAATGATGATATTGTAGATATGGATAGAAATAACGACTAGTCTCTGTAGGATTAAAAGTAGTCGCTATAACAAGCAGGTGTCGTATTCCATGAATTGGAAGGATCCAGCTAATCTTAGCCGACCACTCTACCCTTGTTCTGATCCATCTACCAATAACTGTTCTCGCCATAGGACACTTTCTAAGTACATTCTACACTAGGTTTCGAATGCGAGATAATTAGCCTGTCTTGGTGTCGTGAGTATCAACTATATTGAAGATATTGCTAAGCTGCGAGATTTGGCTAAAGTGTCAACACGAGTCGCAAATACAACATAAAAATGAAGAGACCATTGAGCCAAGAAGGCTGGTAAGTAGTCTTTGATCTGTTACATACCGAATTCAGTGATGGATCTCCATGTGTCACAAGATATTATGGCTTCTCACCGATAGTCTTAATGCTTCACACCATAAACGAGACCGTCTAATGTGCAACATATTGAACTAATCTAAAGATTTTGCTGTTTTCCCAAGTCCCGTAGTAACCTTGCTTAGATGTCGCCACTACGAAAGATCGCTAGTTCTTGTGGATCGTCGGGAGGTTCTTTCACGACACCAGTAATTTTTCTTACCACAGCAGCTCCTGAGATTATTCGAACCACTGATTGACTTGAGTCGCAATGTATTAACCCGAATATAGATTTAGGATTTTTTAAAACGAATCATCATCACATTTGTTGTGTGGATCCGAGCAGTTCCTGCATTTGATTCGTTTTCCTCCTATTCATCTTTTTTTTAAGTTTTCGAACATTTCGCATGTTTTTTCAGCTACTGGTTGAGAATTTCGTCTTTTTTATAAACGGTATAGAGTGCTGTTGAAGTCAATAATTCTTGCAATCTCGGAAATTGCCGTGATAAAGCGTTCCTACGTGGATTGGCGGTGAGCGTTGGGGCGAGGATCGACATGCCGCCTTTGCTTCCGGACCGATAGTATCACTGGCCACTGCGCTATTCCCGACTGACATGGGAATGTAGAAATAAACAATCGACTGATGGGAGACTTTATATCATATTTATCTTATGATTGAGCTATGGTTGAAAAACAAAGCAAAAAAAAAAACGATGTGCGACTCTGCAGCTCTCATTGCATACTCCAGTCACGTATGAGTGTTTGGTATCCTAAGAGTGAAACGACACGAGAGAACAAGTTGTGATTGTCTGGCATTGTAGTAGAGCGCAAATGTACTCAACATTAAAAGGAAACGAATTAGCGTCTCAGATTTTAGGTTTTTTTTCATAAAACTGCCAAGTATTTGCGGTGAATTGCAGCCACTTGTGGTAGCGTCTGCAATAGGCAAGGATCGTACGGTGGAAGGTGTGGCCAATGGCGTACTCCGAATTCTCTTGCTGGATGAAACACCCGGTCAAGCTGTGAAGACAGTAATGAGTTTCGTCGACCATGAAGACGGCAGAACTTATGTCACTCTAAACGTACGTGCATTATTTGTAATTTCTGCTATAGATATATCTGGCTTCTTGTCAGCGCCACTTATTCCTGCTCATTTAATCCATTCCTAGAATTCTAATTCTAATGCTCTAAGATTTCGATCATATAATGAAATAAGTGGTATAACTCGTGAATTTGGCAACATGCTCACCGATTTTTGGAAGCTTCGACTTCTCCCCACCACTTTTGGATTCCTGAAAAATCGTTTTATCCTAAACACCGACTACTATTACTGCGGCACCTACCAATAACAGTGTTGCTCTGCCTTGTTGTTTTTCTGTGAAATACCGCAGTTGCTCTTCACGATCGCCGTCTTCCAACAACTCATCTTTCGTTGAGAATTTCTGTAACCGTCTAGTTACCATCCGTCCAGCAACTGTGCTCTCCCAACTTATGTTCATGTTTGCAGCTGCTTTTGTTGCTTTGTGGCTTAGTTTGAACTGGTGATGCAAAACTGATTGAAGTGTCAATTTTTCTCCTTAGCATTTAATATTAAGCACCAATAAATAAAAATAATTCAAACTAGACTGCTGAAGACATGGCCTGAATAGCTGAAAAAACAAATGTCTTGTCGCTGGTGATTGTTAACATTTAAATTCCTTTCGCCCATTGCTCTCCATTTGGGGATGAGTTCGAAATCGACCACTGATTTCCACAATGTGAAAACCGTCAAATGTCAGCACAAGGCTGTAAACCTATTCTCGACGTCGAGCTGTGAGAGGGAAAACGTAGCGACGGAATATTCATCCTCTGTGCTGACTGTGTTACGGATATAGGCGATTGTCGAAGAATTTTGGGTAAAAATCACTGAGTGATTCTTTCCACCGTGTTTCTTTACGCATGCACTACTCCACTTTGACCTCAGAAGACAATAATATTGCTCTTGCCATTGCAGAGTTTCAACGCATTGCATCTTTGGACGAAAGTAGTTGTGTTGCTTATGTCTCATACAGTCCCACATTGACATGAGGTTGAGAGCTTCTAAAGAGAACCTCCTGGTGGCTACCCAAAGCTCTAAACTTCCTTAGCACTATCGTTTAAGGTGTCGGATGTGTCCCTATTCACCAATGTTTCAATAGCGGTGCCTTCCAAAAGTTTGCTCAAGAGGTTTTGGGCTTTCTTTTCTCGAATTTTGTTGCTTTTTCCTTTTTGTGAAAAAACTACATCGTAATTCACTTTATCTGAATGCCCTCACTTCCATTACGATGGATCGTCTTGGTTTCAGTGATGAATTTAGACAGTTCCAAATATTTCATTCGATTGCAGTCCATCGGTTGCGATAAAGATTTTCAGGCGTTCTTCTGTTGCTAATCTTTTTGTCTAACTATCCAGTAATTGACCTTGTAGAAGGAGCTGCTTCCTTCAACTGGACTACTCCATGTCGATATGAAGTGCCTCGATACTATTGTGGTTTGATATTGGGGCATAAGCCAGGAAGGCTGCGAATAACGAATGGCATTCGTTGTTTGTTCTTATTTTTTCTGAGAAATACCTAGGAGTGTGAAGAGCTCTCCCGTACTGGTACGTAACGCACTAATTTGCGAATATCCCACTTTCATTGTCCCGTAAACGTTTATTTCACTGTTTTTTTTTTTATTAGCAAGACCGAGGTTGTTATTACAGCGTTTATAAAAACACACTGCTGACGTTTCTGCCGTTTCGCCTTCTTCAGAGCATGGAAAGTCAAATTAACGTGCGACCTACTCAGCCAAAACTTTAATAATCTCTGCAGTCAAATTTAGCGCTTAAATTTTTATTCGCATGCTAAATAGCTTCTATTAATCATTCAGTGTTTTGTTGTTTGTAAGTCATCCAGTTATTCTGTGGAGAACAGCTCCGGAGATTCTTACACGGGTGAGCAAATTGTCTGACTCAGGTCAGAGAATTAGCCTCAGGTACGGTGCTAGGTCACATGCGATCACAAGATTCGCCTTCTTGCAGTCTATCTTTGATTTTTGGAATTTATTTAAAAAGAGAAACGATTCAAGAGTTTCACATGTTGACATTTTGGAAAGAGTAGATGTTCTTTTATACAAATACGCAGTGCTCTACCCATTTCGCCAATGTATTCGTACTTGCGTGCTTCACAAGAGACCAGGTAAGCCGTAGTCTAACTCATACAATCACCACGTCTACCGTTGGGCATATTATACAATTTCGCATCGTGCATAAACGGTCATACAAGCTGTTACAAATTTTGCGGCGTCTGAGAGTGTCTAGTGGTATTTTAATCAGTATTACCAAATTCTCTACAGCACCCCTTCCTAAATATCATTTCATATCTGCAATCATTTCGTTGGGAATGAAGGGCAGGATCGACGAGACCTTGTTCTCGCTAGAATGATTGTTTGGTGCGTGGTTTTACCTCTACCCTAACCGTAGGAGCTACAGTTTCGTAGCCATTCGAAATGGCTAATTGCAGCGCCATTTCCATTCATTTGGGGGACTATATGAATATCAACTACAATGATGCTGGAATATTTGCAAAACTCCGGACCGCTGATCTGTGCAGTGGAGAACGAATGCGCTATTACCCTTTCCGGGGACTAAGGCGTTCACCACCACACCATGTGGATCCTTCGTTTCGCCTGTCTCTCAACTAGTTCTATCGATCAGTGTCATCAGCAGTCATCCGTCAACGAGGTTGATCTGGACAACCCAGCATTAAACCCAGTTGAGCTGAGGGTTTAGTTGAAATCACAACATTGACTATTTATTTGCTGCCTAAAAGCTCTAAAAGCTCTCGGCGTTGACCAATCCCTGAGGTATGCGCCATGCATTCGACTTCATTAAGTATCGTTGCAGGTGATTGAATGCATGTCTAGCCTTTACAATGACTCGCAGTGGCCGGCCGATGTATCGAGCCAGTGCTGCTATCCTCCCAGACAAGTCTGGTACCAATTTGCCGACCCCGGAGGGATGGAAGGCTTGGTGGGCCATGGGCGCATTTCACGTGCGCGCCGCAGTGGCGCCTCCAACCATTGCGCCACACGCGCCTATTTGCTGCCTACTACAATTTTTTATGGCACGGTATTATGCGAAATACAACCACGATGGTGTTGAAATAATTGCAAAACTTCGGCCCGCAGGTGTCAGCGGTGGGGAACGAACGCGCTACTGTCTTTTCCGGGGCTAACGCGTTCACCACCACACCATGCGGTCTCTTCGTTTCGCCTGTATCTTAGCTAGCTTTATCGATCTTTTGCCATTAGAAATCACCCGTATAGTTTTATATGAATGTCGGTAAATAAAATACGTCTAGGATCTGAGGAAGGCGAAACCGCCGAAACGTTAGCTTCTACATACTATTAAATGGTTTAACAAAACCCTGCTATTTGTTCATTAAGAAAAATAGGGAATTATTGACAAATGTTGAGGTTAAAAAAAACGCGGTCTTCGGGTCATTTCACTATCTGCCGATTTCACCTCTCCTTGAAACTTGCGCCTTAGACATTCTAGAATAGTTTTCGAACTCAACATTTCTGCCTTCATGTGGACATAAATTGTTGTCAAATTTTTTTCTCATAGAAATCAGCTTTTCAGGATTCCTTGTCATTTGGGCACGCGTCTGACGATTCCTTATACTACACGTTGGATTTCAATAAATATCCTATGATAACATCTCCGAAACGTACACTGATGCTAGCCGTTCGGCATCATAACCAAACTTTTATGACCCTGGCATCAAGCGGGCCGAGGGTAGTTTATAATTATGCGGCTGGATACTAAATTTGACAACATCTATGCATTTTTTTTTCCTTTTTCTTTCTCCGCTGTGGACTCTGCTCATCATGTTAAGCCTGGAGAATTTCCCGATGATCCAGTGCTGATTTTATGTGGTATATATTTGCTATTTTTACGCCTTCTTGATTATTTGTCTCAAAAATCTCTACTTCATTATCTTTTTGGTTCCTGATGTGTCACGACTAAATTATGTTTTGTGAGTGAAGTGTTTGTTCATATTCTGTGCGACATATCGGGATAGTTCGCTTCCAAATACTTTACACACTATGTTGACACAACCGTACAGCGTTTGAGCACAATCCGCATTTTCGAAAGTCAAAGACAGTGATGACAGGGCGCTACATCGTGACAATGAAGAGATACTCTAGCACAACTATCTGCCCCTTTTTTGAGCTCATAAATCACCACACCATGCGGGTCCCTCATTTCGCCCTCATCTCAGCCAATTCTCTAGCTAACGCTGTATTGTCCTGGGGAGCACCAATCGGCAATAAACCCAGTTAGCCTGAGGCAGTAGTCGAAATCATAATGTTGAGTTTTAATTTGCCGCCTGTTATTATTTTTCGAGGGCACGTGTGGTTGGAGGCGCCACTGCCACACACACGTGGAATTGATCCTCACGCCCATGGTCCACCAAGCCTTCCATCCCTCCGAGCAAATTGGTACTAGACTTGTGAGCATAGCAGCACTGGTTCCATACATCGGTCGGCCACCACGAGTCATTGTAAAAGCCAGATATGTATTCAATCACCTCGAACGATACTTAATGAAGTCGAATACATGGCGCATCCTTCAGAGACTGATCAACGCCGAGGGCTTTATCCTTTATTTTTACTACTTTTGATGTTTTGCAAATATCTCAAAATCGTGTTGGCTGAATTTTCCTTGTTCTGTAAACTCTCGATTAACAACCGAATAGAGCACTGAACAGATAGGATGCTGAAATAATAGAGTCCTTTTAGGTTATCAAAATTTGAAAGGACTATTGTGATCCGTATTGAAAACGCACGCACATCGGTTTCGGGAACATTCCATGAGTGATTAGCGATATACGCGAAGAACAATGGGAAAAGTGTGGAAAATGCACCGCCCAGTACACGCCATTTATCGAAGTAGAAAAGAATTGCTGCACAGCACATACAGTAGACGAGCAATAGGTGGATTTGATGTCCCAGTGAAAACATAGTTTGCTGCCGCATTCATTTTTTTAACAACTAAAAAACCGAATAGGACATTTACTAGGGCGAATGCCGGTGTCAACAATAACCAGAAATGCGAAAACCTACATGATTCTCTTCATAGAATAATTCTTTTTACTTCTGTTTAGCAAATACGAGGTGTTATTTTATTTCTTTATTTATGTACAAGCTGACGTTTCGACGGATTTCGCCTTCCTCAGAGCCTGAAAACGTTAGGTTGACCGCAATCTACATGGCCGAACACCTCCATAAACAAACAGAGAAAATGCTGAACCAAAATTTCGATCACATTGAACACAGAGTTCCTGCACACTCACCGCTTTCTATGAGCCTTCCACTTAATATGTTATGTGGAGACCAACCGCGCAGTGTTCACATGGAAACGTAATGCGCCCGTCTCATCAGAAGAACAGCCTTATATAATAAGGCCTCTGATAATCTCTTCATAGACTCTCAATTTCTCTTCATCCCGTCATAGGTTTTGAAAATCATAATTTTGCAAATAAAAGTGCGGTTGGAGTTAATGAAAACGTCACTGTGTTATTGATTCTAGGAGTTCGTGTTTCACGCAGATAACAAGAAATCAGTGACTCCAACTTACCATGAACGGGGGTACTGCCACCTACAATGCATAATTACTTAGATGCTTTGACGACCCTTCTTCACGAATTGCATGGACCTAAGCACATTTTCCATTAGTTTCTATGTCCATCAATCATCATATACGGTCGTGGTTTAATTCGAGTATGGTGGCGGTTGCGCGTCTCATACCGTTACCATGGTCTGTGAAGCAAGTGCATCTGCGAGTACAGCGTACTAATTTTGGTTGCGAATACGCCCACCCAACATGTAGGTTGGTGTCCTAGGGGACGCCTGCTCATGGACTACAGTTCTGTTCACCCATATGTCGTCTACTCTGTTGTTACATTACTCGTATAACTATATGACACACCAAACGCTTTTTACGTCTTCGTGAGAAGCGGCCGAAAATAAGTCAATAAAGCTGAGAAAATAATAAGCATATGTCAACAAATCGACTATCACCCGTCTACATCAGGCTGCTACAAAAACAAAATGCTTATAAAAAACGTGACGCTTTTTGTTTTCCAACCAGTTCTTTGCAAAGCCTTGAAGATTATGACAAAATATAGCTTTAATGATGCTGAGATATTTGCAAAACTCCAGACCGCAGGTGTCCGTGGTGAGGAACGGACGCGCTATTGTCTTTCTTTTCCGGGGAGTAATGCGTTCACCACCACACCATGCGTGTAATTCGTTTTTCCTGTCTCTCAGCTAGTTCTATCGATCTTTGCCCGGAGTTTTGCAAATATCTCAGTATCATTGATGTTACATTACGAAACGTACCCTGCCATTAAAAAGACTAGGCAGTAAATAATAAGTTAAAATTAGGACAAAAGTTAGTAAATTGAATGCAACCCGTACAGCCCCCCCCCCCACCTTGATGCATCCTGCTCGAGTTTCTGAATAAAAGCATCTCCTAGCGAATTTCACTCTGTTGTCGTAACACTATCTTGAAGGTATATCTATCTACCAGTCGCACTCGTAACAGCACGGCTCTTAGGAAGGTGAAATCGCCGAAAAGTCGGTCGTCGACCCACAACAACCAGAGCAACAGCAACAACAGCAACAACAAACAACAACAACAAAAGTCAGATTATACTTACTTGATACGTGAGCGTATGTAAAGCTCTCTAAAGCTTCCGGCCTTGATCAGTCCCTGAGGGATCCGCCATGCATTCGACTTCATTGAGCATCGTTGGAGGTGATTGAATGCATATCTGGCCTTTACAATGACCCGCGGTGGCCTGTCGATGTATCGAGCCAGTGCTGCTATCCTCCCAGAGAAGTCCGGCAACAGTTTGCCAACTCCAGAGGGATGGAAGGCTTGGTGAGCCATTAGCGCGGTGATCGATTCCACGTGTGTGCCGCAGTGGCGCCTCCAACCACTGCGCCACACGCGCCTTTAAAAAAGAATGTGTGTAGTAGCATCAAATCAGTTCACAAGAACATATAAATAAAAATATCGCTCACTTATGCCGAGGTTTATAGGAAGCCGGTCTTTTGAGCTATCTTGAAGGTGTTAAATAAACGAATTGTAGTTCTCGCTAATTTTCTCGACAATGGTACCTAACCAAAAGTCAGTTTGAGAGGAAAAGAAGGTCCTAAATGATAGTTATTTGAATTTTGATAGCTCTGGAATTTCCGTTCCCAATAGAGATCGCCATTCTTTGGTATCTCCTCGCGTGAAACAGAATCTTAGAATGTTTACCCGATTATTGTTAGGATACTCTGGGCAAGAAGGTCAACGATTTAAAAAATCGTCCAATTCAGGATAACGCGGTCATTTTCAGTATGACAGTCTTCACCTGGAGATCCCATATGCAGGAAAAGCTTTTCGAATAGTAAGTTGTCCCGAATGGTCCTCGGCTTCGTGATACATCCAGGCAGCCTCTTTTCCTGTCTATTCTAGCCAGCGGATACGATTTGAGGTTATACACACCATCTGACGAGCACCGTCAAAGCTAAAATCTTTTCAATTGTAGGCCTCTAACTAATTCCTTTTGTACCGCCCCTCACAATGAAGCCACCAAAAATTACCATGAAAGAAGTGTTATTCCTTTTGGAACTCCATCAATTTCACATGTAAGGCTTCTATTCAATTTCTGCTATAACTTGTTGGGAGTGGCTAAGGGCTGTCAGGACTGAAATCTCTTCAGTTTTAAACGTCCTACCAGATTACTCATTTATTTATTGACACAGATGCTCATATTCAAGTTCGTACTGCCTACCATATCAACTTTGCTAAGCTAGCAATGCACCCGCAAAGAAAAAAAAATTTGCAACAGTTATGTATACGAGACATTGAGAACAATGTCTTCTTGTCGCCGTCATTTCGACGACGTAGTACATTACTATTGTCAGGTTGCAGTAAAAGGTCATTGAGGGTGGATGGTCCAACTGGAGTACGTCTGCCTTAGTTATTGACCGTCATAGGAGTTTTCAATCTTCGCCGCATTCATGACCACCGGACTTCGATTCTAGTGGCTCCATCGTATTCTATTTTATGAACGCTGCTATATTAGGACTTATTTGGGGTTAGGACAATAAATCCCAAGGTATAACAGCCTCGCGATTGTGGACAAGAAAGCGACGCATTTATAAATCGATTTTTTCAAAATTATTTCTGGTAGCGCAACGATCACGTGTATCCAACGGGTCTAGGTGATGTGGCTGGATGACTTACTAATTTTTTTTTTACATGTCCCATCATCACGTCTGCGGTGTGGATGTCGGTACTTTTTGCATTCGATTCATTTGTTCGCATTAATATTCGACAAAGGTCTTCAAACATTTTGCGTATTGCTTCGGCTGCTGCTTGAAGATTTCAATTTCTTCATGGCTGGCGTAGAATGATTAGAATGGTCCCCAACTAGACACTTCTTGCATTCTTGGAGATACTTGCGCTAAGGCGTTCCACCGTGGGTTTGAGCAGAGCTTTGGGGAGAGAGCGAGACCAGCGCCCTGATCCTGATGGAGTGGAAGCTTTGCAAACTTTTGTTCGAGCCACCACAAAGGATGTAATTTGCATACACACACGACTATGTATGGACATGTCGACGTACATACAGAAATCATACGCCAACATTGCGCTGCAGAGAGTTGTAACCAACACTCTGCATCGACCTAAGTCACAAGACAAGTGCGTGGTTATCCTTAGGCTGTTAAATTCTTTATTCGCAAATTCAATGAAACTGAGTAACTATGCAAACTCTCAGATGAGCGAAATTCGTCTAAACGACATCTTTCTTATATCGAGGATGTTATTTCATGTTTAGTGCTAGAGGAAATGAAACGGTGCAGTCTGAAAAAATGAAGAAACGTTAACCTATGGCCTAAAATTGATTTACTGCCAGTACAAACTCAACAAAGCGAAAAACATCTGCAGCAAATGTATTGGGGTCTTGCAAATGCTGGAACACTCCTCCCTTAGAGGCCTTTGTGTAGGAGGTTAAGTTAAGGAATCGATGTCGACATACTGATTTAGAACTGTGCCACGGTACGTTAGGTGACTGAAGAATGGCACTGGGAACACGAACTTGTAGCCTGAAATTCCAGGTTTTGTTCAAGACAGACACCAAGAGATGACATTATGACTTCAGTTGTTAACTGACAGCTTCCAGATCCGATATGAATATAAGAAGCATTGTGAACGAATATTCAAGTTATTTTCTAGTAAATCAGAACAGAATTTATTAACCATGCTGTTTTACTTTCGTTGTACCTCTTCTTTTTTTCTCTATCGAGGGCGGAATCACCAATGACTTGTTGTTTCGCCGTCGGGCCAGTAGACGGAGACAAGGTAAGAAAAATTTCAAGAGGCAAACCGTAAAAATCACGGATTTAAATTGCAAAGCTAGTTTTCTACGTAAAACATATGACAGCTTGTGAGAACAAGCGAGTTCTTGTAATGTTTCTAAAGATGCACTGCATTTCCACGCAACGATGAAAACGCATTTTGCAAATTCCAAGTTCGTTTATCTACGTTTGGCAATCACATCTAGACAGTTCTTCTTAATGGAATGCCATCTTACCAATGTGACTTCATGTTATTAGCACACGAGTTTTGGCGTTAAAGTACTCCAGAGACGTCTTACTACAATGATCACCAGTGATTATCGCAAAGTTATTCTACTTGTACACTAAGAAAGGATCATATGAAAGGGCATAACCGAGTGAGTGTGGCTCAGTCGAGGAGATGGAGGAAGACCTGACTCGACGCGAAGGTAAAGACACCACATCGAGACGAAGAAAAACCGTGGACTACCCACTCGTATCATCGACTCTGGTGATAAAGAGGAGGTCGGGACGTTAGCCGAATAAAAATTGCTTGTCAACCCCATGCGAAAAAAATAGAAGTTAGGTTCTCTGTAAAATCAGAAGTTCATCGTAATAGAATAATAAGACCTGTATATTGTTTTATCGTCTTTAGATTTTACTGATTTCTATCCCAATTCATAAAATCTTCTATCAGCCGACGTGCTTGTTTAGATCTGAGATGCTCAGCCACCTTTGTATGGGAATCAATTCAATTTGTCCAAACTATCCTCCGACGACAAACGTTTATAGCTTAGGTCCTTTTGAATCTGTTAACATAACGATTGTTAACGAATAATTCATGAAGTTAAACCACTTACCGCTGCTTGGGCAAATAACTGTCGAAGAAGTCGCGCATGATTCGTAAGGTATGTGGTGTGGTCTCGGTAAGAAAGTAGAGGTAGGAAATGGTAGCAAGTTCGTCCAGCGTGAAGAGCCTATTTGGCAGTATGGATGGATCACGTGATGAGAAAAACGACCAGACAGACATCAAATAGGATGATGTTCCAACAACAGACGAGACCAGAGCGTCACCTGAAACACGAAACCGTAAGCAGAATGTTAATACTTTCGAATATATAGCAATCGTTCGTGGTGAACGGACTAATATTGGATAATATAAATCGAAATGATGGAAGCTGGGAATCATTCTATTTCAACTCAACTGTTATAAGCTTCAAAGGCTTTTAAGCATGCAATTTTATCAATTAGAGCGCGACGCTTATGGATTTCAGCTAACAAATGATAGGGCAAATGAATCTGATGTCAACTCATGGCTAACGCGTCGAAAATCTAGGTGTCAAATAGATGCGTAAGCCACCCGAATCTCGGCTTCATACTCTGAGTGTCAATAGGTGAAAGAGTAGAAAGGTAAACATACAGAGGAATCACGTATAATCTCGAGCTTCTATGCACCACAAAACATAGATTTAGATTCCTGACGTGGGACTCGGTTTACGAATTTCAGTCTCTCCTAGCAACAGGCTTAAAACGCAATAGAGCGCAATGCAAACATTGATTTCCATTGTAACCTTAGCTAAACCAGGACAGGAATGTGGAATTTAGACTACACAATACGAATACTTACTTACTTGATACTTGAATGGCAAGTCCTCATTGGTTGTGGGTGCCCCAGCATAATCCCCATTTTTACGGACATTTGCTTGTTAAGCCATTATGGTTCCCTGGAATCCCGAAGACAGCCTGGCCAAAGTCTGCCCCAAGTCTTAACCACCACAGGCGGTCGCAGCCCTTGTGGATCAGAGGGAGATTTGGCACCATGCAACTTTGATTCCAGGAAGATGGTGGATTCTGGTATTGGCTTACTCTTAGCTAGGCTTCCTGACGGAAACTCCGGACTCTTCAACTTGGCAGACCCTGCCAGGAGATGAATACTCCGCTGTACATCGCAGTCCGACACCCAGGAATATCCAGAAACGATTAGGCGGTAAACCGCTGGGAGTAATACGAATACTACAACATCTAATTATATAAGAGATTGACGTGCAGAATTCGATTAAGAGGATAAAGGGTAAAGCTCTCGGCGCTGATCAATCCCTGAGGGATGAGTCATGCATTCGACTTCATTTAGTATCGTTGAAGGTTACTGTATGCATATCTGGCCTTTACAATGACTCGCGGTGGCCGGCCGATGTACCGAGCCAGTGCTGCTATCTTCCCAGACAAGACAGACTGACAACAATTCGCCAACCCCAGAAGGATGGAAGGCTTGGTGAGCCATTAGCGCAGGGATCGATTCAAAGTGTGTGCCGCAGTGGCGCCTCCAACCACTGAGCCACACGCGCCCTTTCGAATAACTCTCGGAAAATGCCTAAAGAAACTAGTTTTTTTTCAATAAATAGCTAAAAATACAGCCAACCTACTATGTCACCGCTAGGGACGAAGAGCCGTTCCTCTTTCAGAAATTCGTCGGTCGTCGACGGAGCATCCTCGGCATTTTGTTCACTGATCCATTCGAATAGATGTCTCGTAAATACCTGAGCAAAGTATCGAGAACGTTGTCACCGACTTTCAAGGCTGCGGAGAAAGTCGTATAGATACAGTCTTCACTTCTCCGCAACCCCAACTTTCTCTATGAAGAGGATTCATTGACATGTTGTTTTAACGCCCGCGACTTTTCTCCATACGGAACTAAGTAGTGGAATTTCGATTATGTCGACGCAAAGAATCGCCAGAAAACACACCTTTGAACACTTATACTACCAAAGACGTTCTTTCTTTCATGGTTTTAGCAGTGGGACAGAGGATCCTGTTTTTTATCACTGGTGACAAACCACCACTGATAGCCATTGTTCCTTTTTTATGGTAATAACTATTAGCTGGTAACAATGTTCTTCTTCTTCCCGAAGTCCGAACCTTGACATAGGGTGAAATTTTGAACCTTTTTTTAAATGCAAATTCTTTTACAGTACTGCGATTTCCTGTACGAAGATAGTTGGTTTTTTTTCAAACAACATCACCACATCGACATGATCGTACTTGAGGTGATAAAATAAAAAAGCAGAAAAATCTCGGCGCTTATCAATCCCTGAGAGATGCACCATTCATTCGACATCATTAACCATCGTTTGGAGGTGATTGAATGCATATCTGGCCTTTACAATGACTCGCGGTGATCTACCAATGTATCGAGCCAGTGCTGCTATCCTCACAGACAAGTTTGGCACCAATTTACCGACCCTGGAGGTATGGAAGGCTTGGTATGCCATGGGGCGGAGATCGATTCCACGTGTGTGGTGCAGGGCGCCTCCGACCACTGTGCCACACGCGCCCTTAGTTGAGGTTATAATCAGCATTAAGAACATTTTTGGATGAAACCTCACTTGCACTTGCTTAAACAGCTACCTCATTCTATGGGCCTCTGAAAATACTTTCAACGTAGAACAAGGAGCTTCCG